>JBCFYV010002255.1:18756389-19356389 GCA_039000515.1 Timema cristinae | reverse complement strand
CGAAGAGCTCAACTTTTAGTTTTTAATATATTCATCTTGTTCCTCCATTTATAACAATCACCAAACCACATAGTATGACTATGATCATATGAAACACTCCCCAAGATTAAAATTTTTTGCAAAATTGTTAAAACCGTTTTAAAAAACTTCAAATTTTCAAAAGTCAGTCTTTAGTACATTATACTCAAGTTATTATTTTATATAAAAACCAACATATATTCTTATTTATTATGTAAAACAAATCTCAAATAATTATTACGAACAAAATCGGTGGAATAGAAAATATTGTTAGATCCAATTTTTACTTTTTAGGTCGGGTACACACAAAACAGTTGAGATCCATCACAATACTGAATGGTGAAAATATTAATATTCATGAATACAATAATTTCTTTATATGAGATAGTAAAAACAGCCAAATACATTTAGTCAAAATAGATACTAAGTCTCTAAGGACAGAGCAGGGTTTCTAACTCTCATCTCTTGCGATAGTACACAGACCTGAGCTGAATTGCATTTTGTCCAGTAGGATACTACTTGAATTTCTATAATTATATGTATGGACGAACAAAATAATTAAACATGCACTTAGTGAACAGATGCATATCTTTGAGGGATTTTTTTTTTTTTAGATAGTTCGTAATATACTTTTGGAAGGTTTTACAGGAAAGGTGGATATAAAACATATAAAAGGGAACAATCACAATATGGCTGTTACAATGAAAAGAACACAGTTCACACTTTACAATGCTGCAACTGGACAAAGAATCTAGTTTATGGGATTGGGTGGTGACGATCGATTTTCTTAAAGAGGCAGCCACAATGTAAATTGAAGACTGTGGTCTTCTTTTAATTATTAAAGCCATTTTATGTTTGTTTCTTTTCATAAGTTTTCTATCCAATTTTCCTGTACCTTCTTCCAAATATATATTAAGCCAATTATGAAACTAACTTTTGGGTCCGCAATAATGATCAACCTAGGCATTATCTATTTTTATAATACATTAATAACTACTGCATTATATTGTTGTTTTGTAAGATAGCACCAGGATATTACTTTTTAGAAATATCTCAATATTGGATCGTACAGGTTCTGAAATAGTACAGTTGGCAACGCTGGATTCAGAGTCACCAACGACACGTGGTGGTGTGTACATACTTAAACTTTGGGTCGGTGGCAGTGTCGTCTCTAGCAGGTGGTGGCGGTGATTCGGGAAGTTGTCGCTGCGATTCCTCAGTAGATGGCTCCTCCATTGCCTCCTCCCCGACAGTCTCCTTACTTCCGCTGCTACCACTACTGCCCTTTTTGTGAAACTTGAGCGCTAGGCTCTTGCGGAACTTCTGGAGAACACTTTCTGACACATTATCTACCAAACAAGAAAATTTTTAATTAAATGCTTAAAATAAACTATATATATGACCATTTTGTTAATTTAAAATAGGTATGGGACTTTTTAATCCTCAATTACTTAAGGATATTCACATTTAAAACATTTATAAAATTTGGATTTGTTTTATGAGTATTACTGTGAAGAGTTTATAGGTGGTTCAGCCCTAACATAATTATAGGACAAACTTAACAACCAGGCTCCAGACCATTAATTTAACACTTAACCGAATGTATGATTGTTAAAATGAATATATTAAAAAACACCTTTAACAACTATTTATAGTTTTTACTGCTGGTATTCTATCATATTTATATTTCCTCCTTTAGTCATAATCTTATCAAAGATTCACCTTCGATTGTGAAATCAGCGGTAAAATGAAGATTCGGATTTGACCCATCTCAAATGCTGGGAATACAATCAACTTAATGTTCACATAACCAGAACCAATAGGTGCTCAAACCAAGCCCAGCACAAGGGGTAAAGTATAAGCTACTATAAGTACTACTCAACTTCAGTGGCGTTGGAACCTTATTTGTTTAGAGGGAGCAGATGGCAAAAAAAAAAAAAAAATTTTTTTTAAGGATTTTGACACCCCCCGCCCCCAAGCCAGAGGGAAGGAGGTATGGGTCTCATCCCCCCCCCCCCCTCCAACAAATGTCAAGAAAATATTTAGAGTGGCCTTTATCTGGAATTTTTTTTAGTTAGACTTTTATATAAGCTATTTGGAATGGTCCTCAATAAACCTTTTGAAATTTGGATGCCCCTTAAAACTTTCTGAAGTCATTCTCCTCCAGATTTTTTTTTTTTAATTTGCATGCTTCTACAAGTTATTGGGAATTTTCTCCACCAGAAAATCTTTGAAAATTGTATAGCTATGTAACTTGGTCCTATGTAACAATGGTCCTCTCTTGCAAATGTTTGAAAACTAAATTCTTCTAGAAGTTATTTGTAATGTTTGTCCTCGAGGATTTTTTTTAAAATTTGAATGTCCCTTGAAGATATTTAGCGGGGTCTTCGCCAAGAACCAGATGCCTATTATAGATGCTATTTGAAGTGGTCCTCTCTCAGCAAATATTTGAAAATTGAGTGACTCTGAAAGATCTTTGGGGTGATGTAAGGACATCAGCTTCATATTCAATAATATTAGACAGGAGTTAAATAAATCTATAGGGGGTGGGGGCAAATTTATTCTAGGGGAGAAATGAGTTTATTCAAGTCAAAGGGGGTGGAGAGGAGCAAGTTTATTCTAGGGGAGGAAAGAGTTTATTCAAGTCAAAGGAGGTGGAGAGGCGCAAGTTTATTCTAGGGGAGGAATGAGTTTATTCAAGTCAAAGGGGGTGGAGAGGAGCAAGTTTATTCTAGGGGAGGAATGAGTTTATTCAAGTCAAAGGGGTTGGAGAGGAGCAAGTTTATTCTAGGGGAGGAAAGAGTTTATTCAAGTCGAAGGGGGTGAAGAGGAGCAGGTTTATTCTAAATAAACTAAGAATATAAATACTATTTTCTAATATTTTTATTCATGCCATTGTGGCAACATAAGTTTCCAATTTCAAAATAATCGAGCCTTCTTATAAAAATCAGATTGCAAATTTTTTTTTTTTTTTTTTTTACAAAATGAATTTAACCAAAGTAGTTGAATTGTTGCGAAATTAACCTGAGATGTTACGTTGTGACTGCGAAATATCCTTGGCGTTGTCGTTAAATCTAGGATGAGTGAGAAGTGGCAATGTGGCTTCTGAAGACATAAAACTAGATGGGCCGATCCGTTCATTTCCTGAGTTTCCATTGGACCATGTCCTAGGTCATATGAAAAAAAAAAAAAAAAAAAAAACATATTAATACTACATTTCACAAACATTTATCAAACATCATTAGGCTCATTTAAAAGAAACATAATCTTGGAACACTTTCTGGGACACAAACACAAAAGTGTAAAGAGATTCTAAGTATCAGGAAGAGTCTTAACATCCTAAAGATGATATAAAGCTCAAATAAATAGTTTTTATAAAACTTAATCAATTAAAACCTGTTTTATATTATTCCTGTATTAGAAACAACATTCAAGCACACTCAGTTTAACCTTAAAGGTGGCCGGCTTACCTTGACTGGCTACACCATGGCCACCCACTTCATTGGCCGCATGGGTTAGAGTCTCACTATCGCAATCCCGGTCGAATGTACTGAGGGTGGTTTTCCCTAAATGGTTTTCCACACACTCCATGCAAATATGAGTACAATTCCTCTAAAATTCAACCTTCCACATCCCTAACTAATTAGCATATTTAGTACATATGTGTAACAAACCCTATGGTTCCATCTCATAAGTTTCCCGATAGTGGAATCAAGCATTATAAGATTTATAACTTTCATGTTAAATTAAGTACTACATTGTGTGCACTTTAAAATGAAAGATATGAGTATTAAAAAAACAAAAAAAAACATATTATTGTTTTATTGAAAGTTGTATACATAACTATTCTTGTTTTTGTTTTTTACTTTCAATTCTCATATCAAGAAAAAGTATTGTAGTCGCGAAAATTTTAAACCTCGAGGTTATGATGAATTATGAACAGATTTTACAATATTTTGTCCCTATGTCTGTCTGTCCCTGGCCACAGTTTTGAAACAATTTTATGAATTCTGTTCAATCTGAATATGTAAATATTAAAGAACAATAACTCAAGACTTTTATTTTCATTTTGACCCTAAACCACAAAATAAAGAAAGTTTAGTGAAAAGTGATTTTTTATTCCAAATTTTATGAAAATGAATCTAACAATTTTGTTTAAAATGGATATCTAAGTAACTTTTAAACTTCCAAATAATACTTTAAATTTGGTCTTTGCTTGAAATTTTTTAAAAGGGTACTTAGCTTATGAGTGTTTTTTTGAACATATTAAATATTTTGAATATGGCTCTAGTGATTTTGTATAAAATGTACAATATGACATGACAAATATAACAGTACACTTGTTTTTGGGGGAAAATTCACTTAAGGGTAGTTTACTGATAACTTTTTTAATTTGACTATTTATAAAATGGCTTTAGCAATTTGGTTCAAAATGGGTGTCTGGGGTTATATTACATTACCAATAATAAGGCAGGCTATGTATTTTTCTAAAATAAATTTAAAGCTATTTTACTTTAGAACAAACATAAAATTGAAAATTTTCAAAATTGGCCTTGAAGATTGAGCTCAAATGGTAATCTGGAAATGGTTTTTCATTATAAATAGGAATACGTTTTTATTTTTACAAATAAAAAGTAATTTTAGGATGGTTTAAAAATAGAGGGGAATTTGTTAAAAATATTTTAACAATTTTGTTTCAAGTTTATAATATATAGAGAAAGATGTGTATTGTTACTAACAAGATGATGTGTGTTTTTTTATGAGGAAAACTTACTTCAGGGTATTTAGAAAAAAAATATATTTTTGAAAAGTTTATTTCAAGCTATAATACTTAATGAGAAAGTTTGTGTGATTGTGTCGTAACATTTATTTTAATGTGTGTTGTACTGTTCTGCTAAAATTCTTCAGTGTATATATATATATATATATATATATTACACTGAAGAATTTATATATATATATATATATATATATATATATATACTATTAAAGTACTTAGTTTTTTTATTTGATATATTTAACATGAACTTTATGAACCATCTATTATTTCAGTACGCAAGAATTTCTATGAGCGAGTGTGAAAGGGCCTACCAATTTGGTCGTGAAAGGTATTTTCACATACTTTGAGGTTTCTTTTACATTCCAATATTGACATGGGACTGACAGATTTACTTCCCCTCCAAAGGAAGTTGTGCTACAGATTTTTATCACTTATAAAAAATCTGTTGATAGGTTGGGTTTGAACCCACAGACCTGAGGCGAGCATTTTATCCTAAGACCACCAAGGCCGACAGTTTTAGTTCATAGCAGGGCAGTTCCCAAAGTATTTTGTAGAGAGGGGAGGTCTTTTTGCAATCGCTGCTCATGGTCAAGCACCCAAAAAAGAGATGTCAGGATTGTTTTTTTAAACATTAAAACCCTCTTGAAGAAATGTATAAAGTGGTTTTTTTTTCCTACATAATTGTGGTTGTCGGTGCTATGAATTTTTTAACATACTAATTATCTAGTAGCCCGAGCAATGAGGAGGAATAAATAGATACACTATTAATAATATATATGGTAGGGGCTCTATACATTCCCACCCCATCAATAAGCCCGGGTTTAAAACACAATTTGATGATTATTTGCTCAGTTTTGATGCAATCAAACCTTTTAGATATTCTTGTGGTGACTTTACATGACAAAGGTTGAGCATAGGACTGTTGTGATCAGTAGAGTCTTGAAGCGGTTATATAACTCTTTCAATTTACAATAAAAAAAATTGGGGGAAAGAGCTATAGCCTATTTCAAAGAAAAGGTATATATAAAATGTATGTAGCACAATTTAAACTTCTCACCAGACCATTCTAAGCCTGATGGCATTTACTACGCTTTAAATTATTATCTTCCTTAATTTCTTGGTCTTCAGTTTCTTTGAAGTTCATGAAATATTATAAGTTATAAAGACTTTAAAAGGCAAGAACTGTTTCAATTTCTTTTTTTTTTCCAGGGGAAAAAATAAACGACAATTTAAAAACAGTTGTGAGCGTCAAGTTTTTATGTGCGATTAGGATGTCTTTGTTACAGTAGTTTGTAGGTTGTATTTATTATTAGAAATATTATTGAAAATACTTTTATGAAAGACAATTAATTGCTATAGAATTTTGTAACTACACTACAAAATCATAGTAGATACCATCAAAATGGCATTTTGAGTTCAACTCTTAAGACTCTACTCTAGAGCAGTGGTTTCCAAATTGTGGGTCAATAGCAGATTTTTTGTGTTCAAATAGTTTTTTAAATGTGAAAATTTTTTGTAATTATTTGAAAACAAAAATAAATGAAAAATGGAAAAGTGGAAGTACAAAAAAAAATATTCAAAAATAAGGCACATAAATTTGTAAAATAATATTCAATCATTAAAAGAAAAAAGTAGATTTTTTTAAAATTTTCTGACCATCAAAGTTAGGTGGGTGACCGTGACTTACCTAACTTTGATAGGCATGATAATTTCATATATGTTGTAGTACTTTTTCCTTTAAAAATCTAGTTGTTCTAGAAATTGGGTTGCAATTCTAAAGGTTTGGGAGGCACTGCACTAGATCAGCGGTATTGTACCTTTTTTGTGTGTTTACCCCCAAATAGAGTTTATTTTCATCTTTGTATCCTTGAAGTTGTTAGTGTATAATACAAGTTATACATATTCTATAATCTACATCTGAAATAACTAATAAGCGCTCATAGATAGCATATATTTATTATTTTTAAAATTTTTATGTACCCCTAAAATGTCTTCACGTACCCCAGGTTAGATATCAGTGATCTAGAGCACTTTGTTAGTGTACACTTAAAATACGTACAGTAAAAACAAGTGTCTAAATATATTATTAAAATATTATAATTTATTTTAACATGTTTAATGGATTTAAAATCCCACCTGTGAGTTTAGCGTGTTTTACTTTTATAGCAAATAGGGTCATTTCAGATTCCCCCTCCCAATGTGGTTCATCAACCTTTATCGCAAAACATATAGTGCATTTCTTTGAAATTCACTTTCCTCTCTGCTAAAATTGGATAATTTTAATCAATAAATATTTTTAAATTATGAAAAATGGATACAAAGTATTTATAACAGTTCTTGAAGTTCATACTCATGTGAAAAGTTTTGTTTTTCTTATCTCCACAAAAAAAAAACATGGATCTCTATTTCCCTGGAAAAGAAACCGATGCCAAGTATTCCCTTTCCCCGATTCCCAGCGGGGAATACTTCTTGGAGACTGAAAGCAACTACACGGATTTCACATTTAAAGTGTTCCTTCCATCAAAACATTACGTGCAGAAGTGAGGGAGTGGTTTCCGTTTTAAGTTTGATAGAAATAAAGAGAGGAAGAAGTCAACATTGTTTTCAATAATACAATTTGTCTACCTTAGATTTGTTTAAGTATCGTATATAGATATTATTGACACACATCTTTCAAGAGTGATAATTGTTCTTGTAGATTTAAAAATGTATATATTTATTGACTACTCATGATATATTATTGGATTTTTAGTTGTAATCTATGTCCACATAACGGTTTAGTATTTTATTTAATTTAATCTAATCTAATAGGTAAGGATGAGAAGAGGCCTATCTAGGAATCTTAAGCATCCTTTTTAGTGTGGAAAGGAAATAGAGAAAAACACACAAGGAGCAAATAGAGAAGTTAAAAATATATTTTAACAATTATTGCCTATATATTAGTTTTTTTTTACATAATTTTAAACACATAAATAAATAGTTGGTTTCTTATCTATAATAAAATAGTTAATCTTGTCGTTAGAAGATCAACAGTAATAAGAATATTATATTTTTAATATTTAAAAGTACTAACTTATAAAATATATGATTTAACCCTTATAAGACCTATGAAAAAATTCTAAGTTTTTTTTTAAAATGTTAGAGGAAATATAATGTCCATAAAATAATCGATTTCATCTTTTTAAGCTCAACAGTAACATAAATGATGTGATATTTTTAAACTAGCCTGTATAGCCTTCCTTCGCACAGGGAATTTATAAAGTAGCTTTCTTATTTCTAGATTATTAAACTAACCACAGGGAATAGTAAGCAAATCTTAAATTATGTTTAAATATTAAACCTTTATTAAATTGTGATACAAAACATGAAAGTAGACTGACTAATAGGTTTAACCAGTGTTAAAATAGGGATATAATCTGAACATGTTTTAAAAGCTGACATTTCTTTTTAAGATTTAGGTTGTCTTTCTTTATACACAATACGTTTAACTTCTGCTTTTTGATGCTAATAAAAAAAATAAAAAAAGTGTCAGAGCATAAATAATTGGTTGTTAAAGGATTGTAATTAAATCCAACCTAAAGTAGTCTAACTTTTTTTTTACCATATCTGTTCACCCTTTTTACGAATTTTGCATCTTTTACACTTTTTTATCCTAAAATTAATACTCTTTTTACCCTAAATTGTAACATTCCGGCTTCCAGAGGCACATTTTCGTACACAGGAGCTACTAATTTTAAACTTCAGACTATTATGTGAGGTAGATGTCATAAACTCTTAATTTTATCAATATATATATAAAGATATACAAGGAAGAGGTGGGAAGATAAATAGTTTGACCTTTTTTCTAAGGATTTAGGAATATTAATTATTGTAATTATATATTATATTATTAGTGATAAAATAGTTGATTTAATATTTTAAAGAGCAGTGATAAAATAAATGTAATAAGAACTAAAACAAGATAGATCAGAATCAAAATAAGGATTTGGGTGTCTTTTTTTGAGACCTTCTATAAACTTCATAATTGACATGGTCGTTTTATAGTCGATAATAAAATAATTGATTGGATCTTTTTTTTTAAAGATCGGCCATAAAAACTTGAGTTAATCTTTTTTTAAACATAAAAAGTATAACAAATTGATCAAGATTAGCAATAAAATAAATGATTCGATATTTTCAAGATAAGAAGCAAAATAATGATTTGATCTTTTTCAGATCGACAATAAAATAGTTAATTAGATATTTTTTTCGTTTAAAAGATATATGAAATAATTGATTTGATATTTAAGATCACCGATCAAATAATCGACCCTTTAGTCAAAGTTTAAATTAGCAAATTAAGATAAGCGACTCTTTCCACCTCACCTTCGAATGTCCCAGTCGGAGCGGCTGGTGGCAGGCTCGTCAAGGGGTACACTGGATGAGTTGTTATGGCGGACCGACTTGGACAGGCCCGGAGGACGCCGGTACTGGCCCCCACCACCACCCCCGTCCCCGCCTCTCACCTCCTTCACCGGCTAAAAACAAACCATCGTGAAACAATGAGATATCAACAAAGCATGAGATTCCTAACTTAAAACAAATAGTTCGTGAGTGGCAACAATGGCGCCTCTTTTACTGTTCTGTTAATACTATCTGGGGTGTAAGAAGTCTAATATCTTTTGGCCGCCAAAAAACGCACCTCGAGTCGACCCTTGTTTAAAAAAAAAAAAAGAGAGAGAGAGAGAAATTTTTCTTCATTGTTAGATTTTTGCCTTATTATATTCCTTCAAAATTTGTGATATTTAGCATAAAAAAAAGTAGGTTTGTTGTTTAAATTATTATTATCAGCGCGTCTTACTACCCGTTCAGGTTATACGCACTTACGCTAATGTGTAATGGTAGGGTGATTGTGAGATGAAATGGAGGACCTACAGTTTAACGTGGGATCCGAACCACGGTGGAGGCCTGGCATTCCACACATTCACAAGATGTGATTAATACACGTCTTGTCAGAGGTGAAGGAAGGGTTTGGCAATCAGATAAATCTGTGCCAGGACCAAGGATTGAACCCCGGACACAGAAGCCTGACACCTTAACCCCTAGACCACCAGGTCACCTTGTTTAAATTAACTGAAGATGTTTATAACTTAACATTTAGTGTCATTCATTTAGTTTTCTTAAGGATCCCACTTTAGTGCTTATTTTATTTTCGGTACAGATTCAGTATTTTAGAAAATCCGGACTGGGTCGATCCCCAATTATTCCGAATTATCGATGCTCTATTGAATATTGAAATATTCTCGAAAACGATTCAATGTTTTTAATCTAGAAAAATTAACACTTGTGTTTATCTCCTTAAAATAACTTAGAAAAAGTTTTAACAATTTATTTTAAATATTCCGTTCTAATCCGATAGGCCTACATAAAGTTATCACAACACGCAATTTAATTACTTTAAACCTAATTCGGTGGACGCATGGTCTAAGGCATCACTCACGCTATATACTGGACTGCTAATTACGGAGAAATCTGTGTTCGATCTCGGTCGGGTATATTGAGGGTGGCTTTTCCTAAATGGTTTTCTACTCTCCCTCCAAGCAAATGCAGCTATACTTTCATTAAATTGATCCTTTCTTATCCTTAACACATTAGTTTAATTAGTATATGGGCCAAAACCCGAACGTCTAGTAAGATGCGGTGCCGTATACATAAAAAACAACTTTAGAAATTAGTATCTATGTGATAAAGTATAAAGTACATAATATCTAGGAATTTCAATAAGTGAACGAACATAAATAAGTGTTTTATCCGTACATATTTTTACAAGCGAAGCGGGAACTTTTTTTTTTCAAAGCAAAGTTGAAGCTGATATTTTGTCAAAGCTTTGAATTAAAAACCTCTTTAAAATTATCGTTTTCCCACATCAGTGGGCAAATCAAAACAGTCTAGTTTTGATGGCTGGTGACTGAGACATCAGGGTTCAAATCCTTACCGGGTTTATTATTATTATTATTATTATTAGCACCGCGTCTTACTACCCGTTCGGGTTATACGCACTTACGCTAATGTGTAATGGTAGGGTGATTGTGAGATGAAATGGAGGACCTACAGTTTAACGTGGGATCCGAACCACGGTGGCGGCCTGGTATTCCCCACATTCACAAGATGTCTTGTCAGAGGTGTAGGAAGGGTTTGGTAATCAGATAAATCTGTGCCGGGACCGAGGAATGAACCCCGGCCGCCAGCACAGAAGTCTGACACCTTACCCCTAGACCACCAGGTCACCCACCGGGTTTATTGAGGGGGTATTTTTTCATTAGTGTAAATATGCTGACACCCCAAACTGGTAGTTAAACGTGGTGCACGGAGTAAATATTTTCTATTACCGAAGGTAATTTTTTTTTACCCCATGCACGTTTTACTACCTATCCGGTCTATTAGCATTTAATTATAATAGTAATTCCCAACTTTTTTTTAAAGGGGGGGGGGGGACCCTTAAAATATCTAATAAAATCTCGGGGAACCCCTACCTGGCTGACATATAACAGATTCGACAAGGGTAAATTACAAAAATATAGACGTGTAAACCAGTAGGGTAAGTATGTAATAGTTAACTTATACTTTTAAATAAAATATCTTAAGATTAATTAATGTATATTATTTTGTATTTACTAAATTGGTATTCTTCAGTACTTGAACTAATAATTTCTTTTTCAACATAATTACCAGCACCCTTTTCTTCATCTTTTTCAGATATATGCGTTCTCTTAACATATTTCAACACTGTCCAAAAATTATAGGCAAACAAATATATATTTTTAATATCTCGTTGGATCCCGGACATGGGCTCGCGGAACCCTGGTTGGGAATCGCGGAGTTAGAGGATATACTTATTCAGTAGAGAGGAGGGCGATAGAATTTAGGGGAAATAAATTCTTATTTACGTGAAGAAAGAGTGGGGAAATTTTTAGGAAAAATCACTCTCAAGAAAACCCAGTCTTTCCCGTAACCGGCAAACTAAACTAGATGAGCTTGACATTTAGACAACGTGACCGCCAGTGCGAGAGACAAGACATATTGTTTGTGTGGTTTTTATAAGAGTGAAGAGTTGTTAGTATATATAACATTATTTATTTGAGTTATAAATTCATTTCTTTTGTTGATAAATATGTCTACGTTTCCTAGAGCCTATTCTACATTACAAATCTACGACTATACCCCGTCTACGGAAGGATGCTGATAGCTAGGAAATATTACCATGTATCCGTTCACAAAACTACATTATGATCTGCAAGACCATGTTGAGCTACTGTTATTTTATTGGCGGTCAAAACTTACACAAAAAGTTTAGTTTATTTTATTTTTAGCACCACGTTTTAATACCCGTTCGGGTGATACGCCTATGTAGTAATTACACTAATGGTTCAGGTATTAGGAAGATTTTTAATTTAGAGGACGTGCACCCGTATTTGCGTGGAAGGATAGTGGAAAATAATTTAGGGAAAATTAACAGTATTGAACCCCGATTTCCCCAACTTCGGCAGTTTAGTCTAACACTAGAGTAGCACGTTAGACCACGCGGCCATCGAAGAGGGTATCTTTTTCTTTGAATCGTTTTAATATTATTGAAAAACGAACTTATAAAAATAACCCGTTAAAATATTACTTTTTGTAGAATCAGCGTCTATGGTTCATTTAAAAATGATTTTCAAAATAAACTTCTAAAATGCTCCGTTATCCTAATACATTAAGATGGCGAACCAGCTAAGGGCCGAAACAATGGGGGGACGTTATACCAGACAGTCTAAAAGTGTGTTCATGTGTTATTTATTGACAAGATAAAAGCGTTTTATTTTGAAACTAATATTTTGTATAACTTTATTAGTTATATATATAATTTTGGTTGCCAGTTATAAGTGTGAATACAAGTGTGAATACAATACTTTTTAATGTATTATTTCATGCATTGTAATATCACTTGGTACCACAGCCTACAACTACAAAACAAAAAATATTATAGTTTTATTAATATAATTTGTTCTTTCTATGAGTTACGAAAACGCCAAATATATAGTAGTCCTTGGGAAAGTATTATTAAAAGCGTCTGAGAGCACTTTTTATTGATAAAATAGTAACTTGTAACTAAGAAAATTGTTAATATTTTCTAATAGTTTGATATTAGTTACTTTGAACCAATGTTGGCAATAAAGACCCTTTTGTTAGCTGTCAACACACCTCTCCTAACATAGTGTATTGGCCTATTTTAATGTATTCAGCGAACTTTAGAGAAAACCAAAATAATAAATTCTTAGTTTTAAAAATAATTTTGATTCAACGAACTATTAACGTATTTTATTATTAGGTTCTTCGAAATCATGTTTCTTTTTTGTATGCCTATAAATTCCAATATTACAATAATAATAATATTTAGCACCGCGTCTTACTACCCGTTCGGGTTATACGCTTTAAGTACTAATTACGCTAATGGATTAGGAATGGGGAAGGTTGAATTAGAGGAAGTGAACCCGCATTTGCGTGGAGGGATAGTGGAAAACCATTTTAGGAAAAACCACCCCCAGTTCACCCGACCGAGATTCGAACCTCGATCTCCCCGTCCTCAGCAGCCGAGTTCAACACGACAAGCGCGTTAGCCAACTACGCCACCGAGGCGGGTTCCAATATTACAAAACAAGAGTACAGTATATAAGCTCTCTGGAGATAAATTAGAGCAAATATAAATGTTGAACAAGGCGTAAAAGCCGAACGAGTGTTGTAGAAACAGAATATAAGTCTTCTGATGGTGATATTATCAAAGGTTTGTTGAATATCTGTCAGGAGCATAGCGGCATTAGATGAGAAACTTTTAAAATGAACCCCCCCCCCTCCAAAAAAAGTCATTAAATACCAGGACACCCTTGGCAGATATTATAGAACTGTTGATCTCACCATGTGAATAAAATCAAACTATAATTCGATTGGAGCAATATTTGATGTATTTTGACAATAAAAAAGTTTTTCTATAAAAACTGAAAAAAAAAACTTACCTTTTCTCACGTTATCTACATCTACATTTTAAAAGGTGATATCAGAAAATTATAAAATATCTTTCGCAAGTTAATCGGCTGATTAAAAGCTCCAAATTGAAAAAAATATATTTAGCCCCTTGAAAAAAATAGGACTAAAAATGGGGGAGGAAATATACTTTATGTTGACGTGAGTGAATATAGTTTTATTTATGTGTTATCGTGTTGAACTTTGTTTTGATCTTGAATGCAGAACTCATGAAAAAATACAGTCTAAGAAAGTCCTAAGTAAAAACTTTATTTTAGTTGAAATCTTAATAAATTTCGTAAAAAAAATAATCATGTTTTAAAGATTCGCTGAAGGTACTCTAAAACCTGATATGAACACAAATTCACAATTTTACTTCTAAGGCTTATGATTATATTATACTGGCAGGATTACCCGAGGTGGTCAGGGGTAGCCACGCAACCCTGGCAACACTTTTCTGTTCTTCAAACAGAAAGAAAAAGAAATGCCTTAGTTTTATTTGTTCCGACCCAGTTTTAAACTAATGTAAAAAAAAAGTAAATTTTAAAATTCCTCTTTCTAGGTACACTTGTTCGTGCACAGGGGCTATTAATTTTTAGATTTCAGACCTCTGCGCTCGGTAGATATCGCGCAACAGAAAAATTCACAAACTCTTCATTTTACTGTTTTGTCATGAAGGAAAACTTTCCTTATCATTAATTATGTTACATATGTATTTTATTAAAATATCGGTGACCTGGTGGTCTAGGGGTAAGGTGTCGGACTTCTGTGCTGGGGTCCAGGGTTCAATACTTGGTCCCAGTACAGATTTATCTGATTGCCAAACCCTTTCTTCACCTCTGACAAGACGTGTATTAATTACAACTTGTGAATGTGTAGAATGCCAGGCCTCTACCGTGGTTCGGATTCCATGTTAAACTGTAGGTCCTCCATTTCATCTCACAATCACCCTACCATTACACATTAGCGTAAGTGCGTATAAACCGATCGGGTAGTAAGACGCGGTGATAATAATAATAATAATACTAAAATATCGACGTTTTCAGGATCAATTTTCAATTCAGTTTATAGATTTCTCCGTTTGACAGTTAATATTCCAAATCCACAATCAATGCGATGCCAAGCTTTGGATAGCCTATAATTGAAAATCCATTCTTCATCCCCTAGATTTTGTCTATATTATGGTTTTAGTAAATATGACTTCATAGGCTTCATTACCTAACAATACAGAGGTAACAGACATGTATGTTGGTGGAATATGTTAATTACTTAGCAATATTAAAAGTACACCATTTGTTTCCAAGCGTTTATAAACATTGGTGACCTGGTGGTCTAGGGATAAGGTGTCAACTTCTATGCTGGCGGCCGGGGTTCAATCCAGGTCCCGGCAAAGATTTATCTGATTACCAAACCCTTCCTTCACCTCTGACAAGACATCTTGTGAATGTGGGGAATGCCAGCCTCCACCATGGTTCGGATTCCACGTTAAACTGTAGGTCCTTCATTTCATCTCACTATCACCCTACCATTCACATTAGCGTAAGTGCGTATAACCCGATCGGGTAGTAAGACGCGGTGCTAATAATAATAATAATTATAAACATTGTGCGGTTAGGTTGGCACCAGGCTAGTATTTTAGTTCGAGCTGTAATGACGTCACTTCCAGACGCGCTGGCGTAGAGTTGCGCAGCGAGTTTAGAGGGTTAGCGGTTCGAGCTCGGGCACTTGAATTAAGAGATCACTTGAAATAGTAGTTGACTTGTAGCAAAACTAGGGAGTGGACTTGTTGAGTCCAGAGAGGGGATCGTAAGCCACGCTCAATTAGCCTCGTGGATGCGACCTGTTGGTGATCATCCAGAGTGGATAACGAAGGATGAATTTGTACAATACGACAATAATAAAGTTTAGGAAAGCACTGAGTGTGTCTTTCTTAGATGATCCTTGCATATTTGGCTAAGTGGAAATACGCGTCGGACAGTTAAGATTCACGAGGGTCAGATGCGTTGTACCCAGGACCTGGCGGTCCAAGGAGTTGGGCACAACATTTGAAAGAAACCATATCCATCCACCATTTTGCTTGCCCGTAAGCACCAACAGCAATAGTAATGAACTTGTCATTTGCATCAGTTATATCTTGTAATACGATAGAAAAAAATATTGTTTATAATTATAGTATAGTGATCGTGAATTTTGAGGGGATTTGATTTGGATTTATTAATTATAGTATAGTGATCGTGATTTGAATTTTTCTGAGTGAGGAATTTTGATTTGCAATTTATTAATTATAGTATAGAGATCGTGAATTTTGAGGGGATTTGATTTGAATTTATTTCCTGTCTATGCATCCGAGGCAATTAGGAAAATTCTAGTTTCTAAAATAATAATTTGCAATTGGTTTTAAAATGATCCACAATAGGTGAAGGCAAATGTTCTCAAAGAAGCAGTTCCAAATTTAAATACAATAATGTTTTATAAGTTATTTGTTGTAATGTCCTGTGTGAAATTCTGTACAAAAAGCTCAGTACCCTAAATGGCACGCAAGTAGAAATAAACCTGTAATAAATTATATATAGTCCTAAATTCATAAAATGGTCTCGTTGGTTTTTATCTTATTTATTTATCTGCAGGATGACTAATAATATTTATTATGGCTTATTACAAAATTGACAGACTTCCTATTTATATTAAAGATTTCCATGTATACCTGTCAATATGTTTGATGTTATTCTAAATCACCCATGAATGTTTTCAATTTATTCTCAGTGGAACGTAAAAATAAGTGGCGAGGTTTGAGGGACACATTTTGTAAGGACTTGAATACATTTCCGAAGAAAAGATCAGAAGAAGAAGCAGGGGCAGTCATAAAAATATTAAAAATATGATATTTCTCAAAGATCAATTTTTGCCCAGAAAAATTGCACAATAGTGTTCTGATGAGTGAAACAAATTCCGAAATCGGCGTTGAAGAATTTGAGCATTTACCTGAAGATTTGCCCAACAGTCAAACAAGCTCAATTTAAGACGAATTACAAGAATCTTAAACAAGGATTTCTCAATCAAAAAATAATATCGAGTATGAAAAATTTCGCAGTTTCTCAGAAGAAAAGAGCTAAAAGTAGCATATCAAACGTTATTGAGAAACTTTTGGATAGTGAAAAAAGCAAAATGATAATTTCTTTTAAATGATAAATAATATATCCCAAATTCTTCGCTATCGCTACGTTCATCCAGCAGTTGAAAAAAAACAAAAAAAAACGCTATCTCTAAGGAAATCCGAGCTATTTTATACGAAATATAATCGCCGTCTTTAACCGCCAGACTTCATTATTAACGTCTGTATCAAATCTTGCTGCTCGAAAATACGGTGCATAGATATTTATTGTATAATTCTATTTTTAAAATGTTATTAAACAAGTACTTTAATTTTATAAAATTATTCTTGAAGTTTAACAATTAAATTTAAACTTTATTTAACAAATTAAACTACCCAATAAAATAGTAATTGTATCGCTGACTGAAGAAAGGCGCGAACTTTCAATGGCACGCTTACCTCAGTTTTAAGGTTGGAATAAAATATCTGGATTACATTTTTTTAAATGTTTTTTAATATTCGTTTTATTACTCGGTGTCAAAGAGTGGGAAACCGGCCCAGTGGTGTAGTGGTCAATGTACCTGGGTTCCCGAGTTCTATTCCCACCTTCCCGGTTGATACCTTTAGTATTTTTCCCTTTAAGGGAATAATCCCAATTGTAACCAGAGTTTGGTTAATTATGCTTAAGTTAGGTTAAGACTCACAACATCTCCACACCTTCATAATAACCATAATCAGATCATCTCATTGCGAGTACGCGTAGACAACCTACTATGGTGTAGTGTATTAATCACAACTTGTAAACGTGAGGAATGCCAGGCCTCCACCATGGTTCGGATCCCACGTTAAACTGTAGGTCCTCCATTTCATCTCACAATCACCCTACCATTGCACATTAGCGTGAGTATAACCCTAACGGGTAGTAAGACGCGGTACTAATAATAATAATAATACTAATTAATATGGTGCATTATGGGTAACGTCCTGTGCCAACAGTGCGACTAATAATCTACACATAAGGTGACGGAACCTAAACGTCAAAGCTCCTCCCAGTCAAATGTGCCGTACGATTAGAAAGAAAAGTGGAAAACCATTCAGAAGCAAAAGAAAAAAAAAGGGGGGGAGGGGACCTCAAGGTACACCTGACCAGGATTTAAACCCGAACCATTCCGTCACAAGTGTTAATGTGCCTACCGGTGCGGGTTGTACCGAAATTAGAATCAGTCCAAAGAAGATGTTGAGTGGTCTACGCGGAAATGTGACTCGCATTTCCGGCTGGGAATCTTTAAAAAGAGAGATATATGTGATGTTTTAGGAAGTACTCACTGTGACGGGGGCTGTATGAGAACCCTGTGGGGGACCCGGAGAGGGGCAAAGTCCCGGGCTGGGAGGAGCGGTGGGCCGCGGACTCCCCCCACCAGTTTGCCGTTTCCATGGGAACACACCGCTGAAACAAAGAAAAAAAAAAAGGTCATTTCACCTTTCATAGACTCTGGGCACACACGTGCGAGCACAATACGAGATTAGAATGCCCGTAATACTATCTACAGTAGCCCCATGACTTCTTTGGTGCTGACTGACAGTTTTGAAAAGTTACCAGACCAAATTATGTATTCCTACGCCGAACCATATGATCTGTAAAAACATGTGTTTGCAGCTTTCACTTCTGACGGTCAAAATGTAGGTATATACCTAAATGCTGACTGTCAGAAGTCAGCTGTGAGCTGTCAGTCAGCACATCTCGAAACATTCTCGTACCGGGTCGGTTTTTAGGTCGAGAGATCTATCACGTTCACACGATCAAGTGTTCTTTACAGGAAACTGTCTCGACAAAAGAATGGAAAGACGTGGAAAAGTGGGGGTAAGGAGGGGGAAGGGAAGATGGAGACGGACGACATGGATTAGAGAAGGCGCGATTTCGACGATACATCTTTGTTTCGGACGTCTTGTAGAAATAACAATAATTACGGTGAATTAAATTGAGGCTTTACGTCCAAACATCGAAATCCCTCAATGAAAGAGGGGAAAAACAACCATGATCGTTGTGGAACAAAATACTTGAATACTTTACGCCAGTATGTACGTGCAGTATGCATTTTAATTACGCTAGTATCCCACGCCAGTGGGTTAAGTGGTTTAGATGTCAGAATAATTTAGTTTGATTTTCCGGTGACAGGGACGCCCGGTTTCTAAACCAAGTTTTTTTTTAACTAGACTGTTTTACCCTGTTCCACCTCGCAAATGTGGTTGTTTCTTTCTTTTTTTTTTAATCCTACATTTCTCATGAGACGCAATGAAAATAAAATTATGTTAGTAAGGTAAAGATAAGAAAGGTAGAGTTTTATAAAATGTGATCGAATTTGTGTAGAGAGAGAGAAATCATTTAGTTAAAAAAAAATAGGGTGGTCTAGGGGTAAGGTGTCGGACTTCTGTACTGGAGGCCCGGGGTTCAATCCTCGGTCCCGGCACAGATTTATCTGATTTCCAAACCCTTCCTTCACCTCTGACAAGACGTGTATTAATCAAACTTGTGAATGTGGGAATGCCAGGCCTCCACCGTGGTTCGGATCCACGTTAAACTGTAGGTCCTCCATTTCATCTCACAATCACCCTACCATTACACATTAGCGTAAGTGCGTATAACCCGAACGGGTAGTAAGACGTGGTGCTAATAATAATAATAATAATAGTTTTAAAAAACTACACCCCGTCGAGATTCGAACCCTAATCTGCCTTTCACCGACAAACCAGACAAAACGATGTTGAAGCCTTACGATGCGAGTTTTGGGAGCCCTGATAATTTTCAATGTGGCCCTTAACTTAAAAACGAGTTCGGAACGCCAGGTCGAAAGCAGGGGTGTGTAACAATCGGCTTTGGAAAGGCGTATGCCACTCCACGGATTCTTAATAAGGCCGCACAACACACCCCTTCATGTACTGTAGAGTAAATTTTGCCAAAATATGTTAGTGCACCGATCATTGATGAATATATCGATAAGAGCAGTTAATTTTTTTTCAAACATTATGATTTAATAATAACATTTTATTTTAATTAATTAAATACACGACGTTGGAGAATGTTAATTTTTAAACAATGAAGATACATAATTGATTAGAAAAGTGAGCTATGAGGCCGAATCAAACACCTCAAGAAGTCACAGGTTTCCCATCCTTGGTCTAAAGCATAATTCTTTCAATTTACTCGACTGCCAATAACGGCGAGATAAGGGTTAGAATCCCGGCAGGGTTTATTGAGTTTTTTTTTCATAAGTGGGTTTCCACTTTTCTTCCAAACAAATGTGGGTACATTTTATTTGAATTCAACCTTCCTCATACCTAACACATTAAATGAATGAGTACATGTAATCAAATAACCCGCTTCGGTGGCAGCATGGTCAAACGCGTTACTCTCGCAATAGACTAGATTGTCAATGACGGGGTGATCGAAGTTCGAATCTCGGTCGGGTTTATCGAGTTTTTTTTTTTTCAAAATTGTTTTCCACTCACTCTCTCCAGGTAAATGCGAGGTGGACTTCCTCTAAATATAACCTTCCTAATCCCTAAAACCATTATTAGTATTAGTATTATTAGTATATAAGCGTATAAATCGAACAAGTAGTAAAATACGGCGCTAAAAATATAGTAAATACATTATAATAAAACTCAAATTGACTTATTTTATAAGGTGATAAGTCCATAGAGTCCCTGTGGTAGGAGAGTGTGAACCGAACTCAAATTTATAGGGGATAAAAACCCCAAGCTGGTAAACTTAATAACGTTAACATGTCTATTGCGAAGTTGAGTTTTTCAAATCAATACGATAATGCGTGATGGAGTCTCGTTAAAGTATAAATGTACACATGCAATGCGCAGTTCGCTAGAGTTCTCCCCTCTGTCTATGGAGGAAAAAAAAAATCCTACCAATAAAATAACATCGCACATACATTCGTAGTCACTAACAAAAAATTACCTTTGTGGTTTCATTTCAATAGAGGAATTTTTATAAATAAATGTGTTACATAAACCGACGACATACATACTTTACCCGTTAGACTAATAAAATAATATACGATAAAAATATTGTAACAGCAAAATAAGATTATTTGAAGCTGTGTGATTGATATTAAATACAGTATTAGTGAGTCGAAGGTACCTCCTTCGATTCCCATGATCAAATACATTTTTTTTTAGCATTTACCTAAACGAATATTTTTTGTGAACAATCCAATTTTAGTTTCAATATATTTAATTTGAATGTTATTTTAAATACAATTTATTTTCCCTAAAAAAAGGGAATAGTCACAAGCAAAAAATGTTAAAACTCTCACTTATGGGCTGGATGAGGTGTCAATCTCGTTTTGTCTGATTATTTTATGACAGGAACATCGGGGTTTGATTCCCCGGACAGCTAAACTGTGGTGGGTATTACATAAATAGTTTATCATTCTTTCTCTTTTTTAGTACCAAGTTACTACCCGTCCGGCTTATAGGCATATGTACTAAACACGATAACGAGTTAGAGATGAATAAAGTTGTATTCTTAGGAAGTGTGTACGCATTTGCTTGGAGGGAGAGTGAAATTTTTTTTAGGAAAAAACCTCAGTACAGTCGAAATAGAATTCGAATCATAATCTCCTCTTCATCGGCAGTACAGTCCATTGTGAGAGTTACGCTTTAAAAATGTTGACAAATGAAAATTGTTACTTTAAAATCATGCGAGCTACAACTGTCACTTTTGATAGTCCAACGCCTTAGCTCAGATGGTAGCATGTATATCTACTAAGATAAGCAACTTGTGAATGTGTGGGATGCCAGGCCTCCACCGTGGTTCGGATCCCACGTTAAACTGTAGGTCCTCTATTTCATCTCACAATCACCCCACCATTACACATTAGCGTAAGTTGGTATAAACTGAACCGTTGGAAGAATAATAGTAATAACATAAATATAATAATACTTAGATAAGGGTCCCGGGATCGACTCCTGTCATTGGTGAAATGTGGGTTTAGCTTTTACAGTGATAAATTGACGGTCTAGGGTGCTGGATGTTGTGTTTGTTTTAGATTTAAGTTAGTTTATAAGGCATGTGTTGGTATAATCAGTCGGTTTAAAGCGTGCACGTTAAATAAATGAAAAAACGAAAATGATATCCATAAAACAATACTAATAATATAATAAATGATTATCAATGTTGAACGCGAAACACTCTTTTTTTTTGAAGTGTTCGTAAGTAAATCAAGGTATACTTTAAATGCTTCCTTCCTGCCTTTTTTTAGAAATGAGGTTAGTCGCATGAGTAAAGAGACATTAAGCACAAGTAGGTGACCTGGCGGTCTAGGGGTAAGGTGTCAGACTTCTGAGCTGGCGGCCTGGGTTCAATCCTCGGTCCCGGCACAGATTTATCTGATTACCAAACCCTTCCTTCACCTCTGCAAGACATCTTGTGAATGTGGGGAATGCCAGGCCTCCACCGTGGTTCGGATTCCACGTTAAACTGTAGGTCCTTCATTTCATCTCACAATCACCCTACCATTACATATTAGCGTAAGTGCGTATAACCCGAACGGGTAGTAAGACGCGGTGCTAATAATAATAATAATAATAATATAATAATAATAATAATATAATAATAATAATAATAAGCACAACAACAAAACCCACTTCTAGAAGATTAATCAAGTTTCCCTCCTGACTGTACAAACACACAAAACCTAACTCCATACAGTGTGGAAGGCACTAAGTAGAGTCAATATTATATTGACTCAGGCTCCCTGGAATCGGAGAGGAGGGTAGGGAGTGGAGGGGGCGGGTTCATTTGACCACGAATGGATAACGTCATTGCAATTTTATGAAACCTGCTCCTGGATTGAGCCGATTTTGATTAAATGTTGGCGCAAGCATAATTTGATAAATGGAAATTAGTTCAAAATGTGAATTTCCCAGCGTACACATTTGGACCTCTTTACAACTACATACATTTTAATTATTTTTTTAACCAGAAAAAAAAAAAAAGGAAACAAATTAATTTCGTAATATGATGTCCATAGTTTTTTCTTTCAGTTAAATTTCCTTTTGATTAAAATTGTAATAAAAATTATTTATTAATTTTTGATGCATAGTAAAATGTAAACCATTACTAGACTTACTTTCACGTCAAGTCATATTATCTGTAGCTGTAGCTTATATAATATAATAATAATAATAATAATATGGTAAATGGTTATAATTATTCTTACTCACTTCGGTGGTAGAGTGGTTTAAGGCGTCAGCCACTTTCATAGTATATTTAACTTCCAACCCGCCTCGGTGGCGTAGTTGGCTAACGCGCTTGTCGTGTTGAGCTCGACCGCCGAGGACAGGGAGATCGAGGTTCGAATCTCGGTCGGGTGAACTGGGGGTGGTTTTTCCTAAATGGTTTTCCACTCTCCCTCCACGCAAATGAGGGTTCACTTCCTCTAATTCAACCTTCCCAATTCCTAATCCATTAGCGTAATTAGTACTTAAAGCGTATAGCACGAACGGGTAGTAAGACGCGGTGCTAAATATTATTTAACTTCCAATGATGTAGAGGTCAAGGTTCAAATCCCAGTCGACCGTAATGAGGGTGGTATATCCTAAATTGTTCTTCCCTCACCCTCCAAGAAAATTCGGGTACATTGCCCCGAAATTAGAACCTTCCTTATCCGTAACACATTAGCGTACTTGGCACATATGTGTATAATCCGAACGGCTAGTAAGACACGGTGCTAATTTTTTTTTTAAATGTATATCATTGATGAGCGTAAGAAAGTAAAAAGGGTTTGTGTTTTTATAAAAAATTACTTTCCACCCAAATCTTAAACGTTTTTTATTGAGCCTTGCTTTTCATCGACCTAACATTTAAATTAGATAACATAATCATGGAAAAATATTGAAGATAAAAAAAATACCAAGTTTGTAAACTGTATACATCTTATTTAAAAAAAAAAATTATCAAACCAATTTTACACTGCTTCTACCCTCATTATTATGCTCCCAAGAATAATAATAATAATAATAATAAAAAAAGTAAACGCTATCCAGCCAGTCCTACCAACGTTTATTGGCAGCAGCCCTATCTACAGTGCTATACCTGATTTTGGTTGGAAGAACAGTAGGGAAAATTCAAATTTATTTATTTGCGATCAATATTGATAATATTTTACTATTTTATTTGTGTTATTTAATAGGTATTGATAATATCTATCAAAAGTGACAAGTGCAGATGACACGACTTGTTGTATACATATATTAAAATTGTTTTAGTAACGTTAGTAACTAGCTTCTACTGTTCTTCCTACCAAAATCAACCTTTACCAACCTTGCCCTGTATCTCCCCCTCCACCCCCTGACTCCATCCAAGAGGGTGAAAGAGCAGGTACTTATTGGTGTCAATTTACTGGTCGGAAGGAGGGGCGGCTGGACCCATTTGACCACATAGAGACAGCGGTTGGTGATGAGGGGGGAGGATTGTGAAAGAGCGGTGTAAATGACACGTGGTGTACAGCCCCCCCCCCCTTCTCGTGTCCCCCTCCTCTCCTCCTTTAAGGATCGATACAGCCCTGGGGAACGAATCCCGGCGAAGCGCCCGGGTTTAAGTCCTCGATCTAATGGGGTTTCTCTTCTTCACCCAACATTTTATTTTCCATATATCAATTTTTAAACGTGCCACTTACCCAATTCAGCCCTAAACCAAAAGGTACGGTAGCTAGTACCTTCACCGGTGGTAATAATGTCTAGGGCGTCAACACTTATGAAGGATTAATGCCAATGACAGGGAAGTTGGGATTCGAATCTCAGCAGTGAGAACTTGAATGTATATCGTTACTGTAGTCTTCTAAACCTTCTCTCTAGGCTGATGCTAATTACCACCAAGTACCCCTCGAAATAATTACCTCTTCTAAGTCGTTAATAACCATGAAAGTTTAAGGTAAATCTACCAATAAATAAAATTAAAAGATTCACAGGATGTTTTCCTATTAACACGTGTTTTTAACATGAGATTTGGATTTAACGCGACCAGTGGAATAGGTAAAGTTTTTAGATAACGTGATCCCAAGACGACTGTTTTTTTTTAATATTATTATTTAGCCGCCGTTAGGGTTATAAGCTTAAGTACTAATTACGTTAATGGATGAGGAATTTGGAATGTTGAATGTAGAGGAGGTGAGCCCGCATTTGCGTGAGGGGAGAGTGGAAAACAATTTGGGAGGAACCACTCCCAGTTCACCCGACCGAGATTCAAACCTCTATCTCCTCGTACTCGGCAGTCAAGCTCAACACGAAACTAGAGCGTTAGCCAACTGCGCCACCGAGGCGGGTCAGACGACTGTTACACGCTGTTACAAAAATCAACTATAAAATATGAAAAACTATTGTAAATATTCAGGTAGCCCGCATATACGTGGTACAACGGAAAATATTATATCCCCAAAAATAAATGATACGAGCCAATCGTACATACCTACTCATAGTTTATTAAAGTTTTGTCACACTATTTTCAAAAATGAGTTATAAATAATTATTTGCAATTTAATTAATTATAATGCGGGTAACTTATTGATAACTTAATTGTAAAAAAAATCCAGACAGCCATTTTGAACCATTTCGTTTGGACCCTTTTTAAAAGCTTTGGATTAAAAAAAATAATCTGTTATCAGTAAACTACTGTTAAACAATTTCGTCCTAAGAAAAATCAAGTAGTATTCATTGTTATTAATCACGAAAAACACTACCCAAATATATATTCTAGACAAAATCGTATGATTTTCGAGAAAAATTAAATTTTCAAAAATAAGTTTTTAGTAAACTACCCTTAATTTGAGGGTTAAAATCAATACAAAAAAAATTAACATATAACATCTTAATATCAAGTTTGAAATAAATACACCAATACGTTTTGGCAGGATTCGCCTGAACAGACAAACAAAATCTCAAGAACAACTTTTGAGTTTCGGTGGCACATAAAAAAAAAGGTCAAGATCCATTAAAATCTTGAGTTCTATACTTGTCATGCTGACAATACTCTCTCTATACGAGAAAGTAAACAAAAATATTCAAAGTGCAGTGGTGGGAGATATGGGTATTCACCCAATGAAAATAGCTTTTTAAATAAACACTATTACAATACAATGGTCGATAGTTCTCTGATATGGATAATTAAATATAGTGAAGGTAACAAGCTAACAATTCACAAGGATTTGTACCGTAAAGTTACGGCCCAATATTGGCTCAGAACGTTCTAAAAAGGGTCTGGTATTCAGTGCACATCACTGGTTTTCTAATCTCTCGAAAATAATTGCTAGTTGTTTAAGGTGGGAGTGTTTTGAGACGCGAGAAAAGGACATTATTCTTGCAGTTTTTATATCATAATTTTTTTTTTGTCAAAGTAAATTAAATATTTCTCCAGTATAAACATAAAGTTTAATTTCCTACACGTGGTGATATCAACAGTTCTTGAATACCCATCAAGGTTGTCCTGCTGGAATTTAATGGCAACATTTTCTCTTCATTTAAAAAGTTTGTAATACTGCTATTCTCATGACAGATATTCAAACAGTTGTTTGGTATCAGCATGTGTTTAAGCACTTTCGCAGCCTACGAGCTCCAACCACACACCTTTTGAGAGCCCATCTCATGGACGACTAACCGGGGTGTTGGAAAACAAATTCGTTCGGGCCAGAAATCACATTGAAGTGCGGTTTTCTGGATTCTTCACTTGACAACAAAATTGGGATCAGTGAAATAGTTTGTTTTTTTAAATTAAAATTTTTTAAATTAATTTAATACTTTCTCATATAAAGATAAATTATTGTAAATGTAAAAAAAATTTTACCTCTAGATTAAGATACATATTTATATTGTTTTACTGGGACCCCTAACCCAAAATAATGGATTTTACCAATCTATATCTACCGTCTGCCCCTGGGGCTAGGTCTAAAAAAGGTTTTAGATATATTTTGTTCAAACTTAATATTTAGATATTATATGGCTATACCTAAAAGGTTTTTTTTTTTCCCCCACCATAGCTATTAAATTAAGGGTCGTTTACTGATGAGAACTTTTTGAAAATTCCACAACTGTTGTCTAATGAATAATCTACTATGCGATTTCTGGATTGAGTTGCGTTAGTTAACAAAATTAGGCCTCATCCTTGGGGTGCAAGGTATCTTTAAATGGAGTGGAGTATAAGTGACAACACCATTTTATTTTAACCCACGAGAGCAGACAATTGCAGACAAATGATACGGATATACTGCGGTAGTTTTTCCTTAGGCATATTTGAATATTTTGGGTTCACATTTTAATATAACATTTAAAGGACACAAAATTCATCTCCATTGTTATAAAAGGAAATTCATCTGTATTTGCCTGGATAGAGTATGAAACAATTCAAACAAAATTCTCAGTGTGAAAAACCACCTTCACTGTATCGAGGGGGAGTCAATTATTTTGGGAAATAAAAATCGTATAATGGTGAGTTCAGATAGCTCTATATTTTTTTGATGGAGGTGTATAAAATTCACGTTTTTTTTTTTTTTAAATATATAAAGATATATGCTGTACGCGTATATAAGCCAGCGTGAGCTGTATGAAATAGACATGAGGATATTAATCCTTACTCCCCTTTCCCCCCCATTATATTTTGATGGATAGCATACCTTCACCCAACGCATGACCCACCCGATACCAAGACGAGATTTAGGAAGTCTTCTGCAAATATATCAAGCAAATATGTTGGGGGAGCTTTAAACGGGAGCGCAAGAGAAGACGAATAACAATAATAAAAAAAAAGTAGAAAAATTAATACGAAGAAGAGAGAGAACGATGAAGGATGGCGCTAATAGGTCCAATAATAGGAAATAGAGAGGAGGCGCGAATCACTCGGATATTCTCAAGTGCTAGCGAGTCGATCGCATGCGCGTAGTTTGGAGGCAGGGTCAGGTAAAGTGCGGGCAAAGAAACAAGTTTTGATGATATATATCAACAAGTTTTGATGATATATATATATATATATATATATATATATATATATATATATACATATATATATATAAACACCACGTCTTACTACCAGTTCGGGCTATACGCTTATGTACTAATTACACTAGTGGTTTTAAGAATTAGAAAGGTTATATTTAAAGGAAGTGTACCCACATTTGCGTGGAGGGTGAAAGGTAAAGCATTTTGGAGAGAGAAAAATCCTTAGTGCACCCAACCGAGATTCTAGCCTCAATCTCTCCGTCATCGGCAGCCTTTTCTACTGCGAGAGTAGCGTGTTAGACCACGCGACCAACGAAGCAGGTCCATTGTGGTTTTTTTTCTCTCTCCTCTCTCTCTCTTTCTCTCTCAACACACTTTAGTACCCCTTTCGGGATTTGCGCATATAATAATTACGTTAATTGGATAGGGATGCAGAGGAAAGCATTTTAGAGTAAATTCACATGGATTTGCGTGAAGGAAGAGTGGAAAACAATTTTAGAGGGGAAAATTCCCCAGTACACCTGAATACCAAAGTATTCTTAAGTGGGCTGCCTAGATAGTAGAGATAGTGCCAAACAGATGATGCGATTAGGTTCAATATTGACAAAACTTTTACTAGTACACAAGTTTAATGTACACAGGTATGAATACAAAACTATTGTTTATGATCCTGTACAGTATATAGACCTGTAAGCAAAGAATAAAAGTGAAAATTTTCCATTATGTCTAGTCTAAGAGTCCACATATTTTAGTTAATCATTTTAAGATCTAAATGTCCGGGAAATAAAAGTTTCCAGCTGCTATAGGAGTATAGAATAGATCCTTGTGAATCGAATGATGTAATTTAATAAGGCAATCACAACACAAAATGTTATTTTAATTTGTATTTTCCTCCACCATCGTTGGTTTTTCTACTGCCGAACAACCAGTAACGTTATAAAACCACTTGGTTTATGATTTCTGCTTGACTGGGCCAGCGCCTAAGCAATTTTTAGGGGTGAGAAGATAACCCACAATTTTTTTTTTAAATTTAATAGGCCTATACTAATATTAATTTGTCTAATAGACTCTTATTTAACAACCCAAGCCTTTTTATAATGTTGTTGTGAACAGTTTGTCTATTATTACTGTTATTTTCAGATAGGGTTAATCGAACTCCCCATGTTCACACCCTTTAAGAAGGCGGGGATTTTATTCTTTTTCTTTTTTGTCATTTGTGTCGAAAACTGTTTTCAGTTAAAAGAGGCAGAACTTACTATTTTGAACCAATTCACAGATGCTTTACCTTAATTAAAAGGTAAGGACAGCATTTGGAGTGCACATACAAATTGTGAACCAAATAACGACGCACAATCAGCATAGTGAGAAATTTATAATTTTTATGTTCTTTTACCAAATTTAAGTATTTTTTAATTTTTTATTAGTTCTTATATATTAATTATTAATCAAACATGTGAAAAATAGAAATGAATGATCAAAATAACTAAGGTAGGTTGGATAGGAACGTTATAAAAGGGCAGTGTTTTTGTAGTATTTTACATCAACACAAATAAAATATTTCTCTAGTACAAACTAAGAGTTTAATTTTCTTATTATAATGACTTCAAAAGTTCTTGAATATCTTTCAAGAATGTCCTGGAATTCAATAACAACTTTTTCTCTTCATTAAAAAGATTTGTCATCTGATGCCGCTATGCTCATGAGAGATATTCAACAACTGTTGATATCACTATATGAAGAAAATTAAACTCTATATGTTTCTACTGGAGCAATATTTTATTTATTTTGGCAAAAAAAAAAAGTATCGTTATTTAAAAAAATGCAAAAATACCAGCCTTAACTAGCGTTTCATATAACTCCACCATAAGCTTAAATAAATATCTAAGCTAAAAAAAGGTGGGTTTTAGGATACACCCCTGCCTCCCCTTACCGAGTAAAACTCGAGACAAAATGCAATAGGATTGCTATGGTTAAGGGTATAATCAAAGTACATCGTTACCAATCGGTGTATGAGCTAAGAGCAAACCACCATCCACGGAGAGAACTTTAGTCCCATATTACGCAGGGAAAAGATCAAAACTTACTGTAGGTGGTGTACAGTGGAACGCCGAACACGTGGCAGAACGGCGGAGCTTGGCTTGTCTCCTTGGTCGATACGGGGGCAGGCCGGTCTGTTACTAGTACTACAATGCCTACCGACCCGGCGTAAACCCGAAATACCACCACAATGGCGCGGAAACTGAGGGGTAGGGGGCATGGGTACATAACCTCCCTCCCCCTCCACCCTGATCTCTTGCTCAACAATTTAATCACAATTATCGCCACCATTAACATAGAAAAAACTTGATTAGTCTCATCCTTTGTTAACATGCATTAATTAATATTTCATTATTATATATATATATATATATAAAATATATATATATCAAACCTGAGTCAAACGAGTTCCTGATATATTGTTTTAATTTTATGTAAAATAAAAGAAAATAGGTGTTGTCTATTTATAAGCAAACCTTTAACTTAAACAAGTTCCGATTTTTTAATAAATCAAATGATGACTTTTGAAACAATTAAAAAATAACAGTAGAGACTGAAAATGTTGATGACAATACAGTTAATCTTATTTGTTATTAAATATAACTTTTCTAAGGTTGGCACAGATAGTTTTTAAAATTTTTATTTACTTTTCTCCGACCTTTTTTTTTCTCAACTTTCTAAAATTCATAAATAAACATACAGTACAGAAAACACACACACAAACATATACCAAATATACACAAATAACCTAAAAAATAGTGGTTCAGTTGTGGTGGTACTAAGTAGTGTTATGGTTGTTTTTTTTGCCACTAAATCTTACTTAGCATGGACCTAACTTCATTTTGACCCTCCCCCTATGATATGAGGGCTGGTGGAAATAATGTGGGTACCCAAAATTTAATTGAAGATAATAAGTATCCAAGTTAGAAGACGTTCACAAAAAGATAAATGCAAGCTATGAATTAAAAATTATTTTAACTCTTTTATTTTAATACGTAAAGGCACGGTTTGTAAAATTTGTTCAAGTAAATCTCTCTCTCTCTCTCTTTCTCTCTCTCTCTCTTATATATATATATCCCTTTTTTAGAAGCATTTTGTCCACCAATACACATTCTTAATTAATCTATAATCCAAAGTTATCAAGATGGTCTTAATTTAAGGTAATATTAAGGAAATTGTCAACCTTGGTGGTTTTGGGGAAAAGTGCTCGCCTCAAGATCCGATGTTAGTGGGTTCATACCCAGGTCGGGGTAAACGGGTTTTTCTTGGAAAAATAAAAAAGCGTAGCACATCTTCCTTCGGATGGAAAGTAAAGCCGTAGATCCATGTCGATTGAGGCATGTAAAAGGAACCCTGGACGCTATGGGAAAACACCTTTCCCGACTAAATTAGTAAGCCCTTTCGCTCTCGCTCAAAGAAATTCTCGTATGCTGATAACATCAGTCGGTTTAGAAAGTGTAAGTTAAATACTTTAAATAAATAAAAATACAAGGAAATTGTGGCTGTTTTGACATAGATAGCCATTGGCTCTTACAACCTTATGTGGAAAAATTGTGTTTATAGTAGCCTATATAATATAATTGTTAGTATTTAAGGTGGAAAAGCAGGGGGGGAGGGGGAAATGAGAAAATGTCAGTGTTTTTGCGTGTCTTTTTTGTCAAAATAAATCAGATTGTGCTTCAGTACAAACAAAGAATTTAATTTTCTTCACTTGGTGACCTCAACAGTTCTTGAATATTTGTCAAGGTTGTCCTGGAATTTAACGAAAACTTTTGTTCTTTATTTAAAAAGTATATAAGTTAATATCAGAATAGTTTAAATTATATAGTACAGTATACTATGTAAAAATATTAACAGTTTCAAAAAAAATTCTCTCCCGTACTACTTGTTGATTAATAAACTTGGTCTGGCTTATTACAACAAAATGGAATCTAATTTTAGTGAGCAGAAATTGATATGACATCTAACAAAATTATTAGATTTACTTTCACATGTCCATCAATAAAATACCTATAAAATAACTCTGAGAGTATTATAGTAAGATGTTATTAATGTTGACCAAAAAAAAAAGTTGTATTTTATAAAAGTTCCTTCCAACGTACGTACGTTATAATTTCAAAGGGGAGAATAACAATTAGACTATAAAATAGATTTATTTTGGTCATCGTAAAAATAAGTGACATATTCAATTTGTTTTCCAACTCCTCTGACTTCTCCCTGTCATGTGAGAGGCCTCGACTTTCTCCGGTTTTCTCCGTTTTCCAAATAAGTGTCAACGTTGTTTTTTTGTGAAAGGAAAAAACGCTGCCAATATTTACTCTTCCTTTTCAGTCAAAATTTTGTTGGTATTCGATTCCCTCTAAACGGGGGTTCCCCAAAATTTTGTTTTAGTTTGTCAACAAGAAGTTAAAATCTAGTTGAAACTCATCGTGTGAACCACGTTCCAACCGAGTTAGACAAAATAATTGATTGATTAATTAACAATAATATTGGAACCATTTTTAACTTTAGTTATTCAACCACATGAATTAATGGTTAAGTTACAGTTGATCGAATAAAGTTAAATCGTGTGGACACCCCTAAAGGTTATATAGAGCGTTTTAAATCGAAAGTGAGCGCTGTAATTTAAGTTGAAGGAAGAGGGGGAGGGTGTATGCGAATGTTGATAAGGGGAGGGGAGAGGAGAGTAATTAATGCATCAACAATTAGATACTACACTCACCTGTAGGATTACATATCAAAACAGGTAGTTTACTTATTTAAATATTTTATCACCGAGTCCTATTTATTACTGGTTCATTTACACGCATCTATGGTAAATAACGGGGTAGGGATGAAGAAGGAAACATTTTAGAGGTAATATACCCGACATTTGCGTGGAAAGAGAATGGGAAACGAATTAAAGAAAAGCCACCCCCAGTAGACTCGACCGGGATTCGAACCCCGATATTCCCATCTTCAGAAGACCAGTAAGTGAACGTTACGTGAACCTTAAGTTTATCGTGATCCCAGCATTTAAGGGTCTGCCTAAGTATCCGAAATATTGCCAATCAGGTGTTGCGCTTAGGTTAAACAGTGATGAAGATAGTACATTAATTCGGTGCTACCCGCCTCAGTGGCGTAGTTAGCTAACGTGCTAGTTTCGTGTTGAGCTAGACTGCTGAGGACGGGAAGATCGAGGCTTGAATATAGGTCGGGTGAACTGGGGATGTTTTTTCCTAAATGTTTTCCCACCCTCCCTTCACGCAAATACGGGTTCACTTCCTCTAAACTTAACCTTCCCAATTCCTAGCCCATTAGTGTAATTAGTACCTAACGGGGACGCGGTTCTAAAATTAATTACCTTGGTGTTACTGGAATAAAAAGACTTATAAACATAGTATGAAGTTGATTGTTTTTCCATCTTAAAAAGTCCAAAAATCCACATATTTTGGTTGATAATAAATACCTGAATGCCCAGGAAATAAAAGGCAGAGTAGCGTAGAGTAGATCTTTGTGAGTCATATAATGTAATTTAAATATAGGGGTCTGAACACAAATTGTAATGGTATTTGTATTTCCTTCCTCCCTTGTCTGTTTGTTCTTCTGACAGACATCCCCATCAAGTGACTTTTGGTTTCTGGCGTTTATGAATCTCTTCTCTGTTCGACCATTCTAGAGCGGCAGCTACTATTCCAGTTAGTGGCGTAGCAGGAACTCTTGACAGACATCGCAAGAGTAATTATTGAATGGCTAAACATGAGCAAACAAGAGAGCGTGCGGCGGACAGAAAGAGAACTATATCCTAGTTATCTGTCAATTATAGATAATGTCTTAAGGAGTGTCAGCCTCGAACTTTGTTGGGTGGAGGGTTTTACAAAACACGTAGGCCTACATTATTCAGGGTTTTAAAGGGGTGTTAAACCCAAATTCGTTTCGTTTTCCAGAAGGAATTAATAGAAAATTTCCTGGATTTCCCAAAAGTAATTAATACAAAATATCCTGCGTTTTACAAAATAAATTAATTCAAAATTTCTCGAATTTTACAGAAGGAGTTAGACAAAATCTCCTATGTTTTCAAGGTTTTTCAGAAGCAACTAAACCAAAATCCCCTGTGTTTACCAAATTTTCTAGGAGCTAAAACAAAATCCCCTGTGTTTTCCCAAGTTTTCTAGAAGAAATTAAAACCAAATTCTCAGTATCTACCAGGTTTTCTAAAAGGAATTAAACCAAAATCCTTGTTTTTTCCAAGTTTTATATAAGGAATTAAAACAAAATCCTCAGTATCTACCAGGTTTTCTAAAAGGAATTAAACCAAAATCCCTTGTGTTTTCCAGGTTTTCTTTAAGGATTAAAACAAAATACCCTTTATTTTCCGGTTTTCTAGAAGGAATTAAAACAATACCCTTGTGTTTACCAAGTTTTCTAGGAGTTAAAACAAAAAAAACAACTGTTTTTCAGGTTTTTAAAGTTTTTTAAGGGATTAAAACAAATCCCTTGTTTTTCAAGGTTTTCTTTAAGGGATTAAAACAATATCTCCTTTATTTTCGAGCAGGAATTAAAACAAAGTCCTGAATTTTACAGGTTTCTCAAAATAAATTAAATACGAAATTACTTGAGTTTTCCAGGTTATAAAATACACTTTAAATATTAAAACAATAAATAAAATAAATTCATTCTAAGGCGAATGAAAGTTGAAAAAGATCTGACAGAGAAAAAGGGCGTGCCTTATCTGAATATAAAGACAGGACTAAATTACCCACTTAGGTACATCCTGAGTTTAAGGGCACGTCTTAATTTAAAATTCACGAAGTTTTAAATATAGATAACGTTGAAGGTCTCTAAAAATCTACTGATAAGGTCATATTGAAAGTTTAAAAAATTCAACAACTAATCGACAAAGATCTTTATTTCTGTATCAATTTTGAGCCTTACAAACTATCAGCACTTGACTACACAAGAAGCATAGGGATGATAAATAGATAATTACGATTAAATAAACCTGTATTTGCGTGGAGGGAGAATAAGAAACTATCTAGGAAGGAAACACCTTCGGTACATCCTACCAGGATATGAGCCTCAATATCCCCGTCTGCAGCAATAAGACTAGATGAACTTGACGTTTAGTACAAGTGAACACCAGTTGCAAAATTATAACCTGGATTATAGATAAGCTTTTTTCACATTTTCCAAAATATATTAGTAGTAAATAAACGTTTGAGTTTCTAGTTGAGGTGGTTTTGATAAATGCATTCGATTATAAACGGAAAGAATAAAAATTAAAAGTTTATAAAAAAAATTATTCATTAATCGGTACTAAAATATTAAATTAAAATTGGTTTCAATAGACAGGATTATGATTAAAGTCATTTGCACAATTTAATCATCGCATTCCTATAATTAGTTAGTTAATTTTTGATAGGTGGCGTTCCAAAATGTAGGTTAAGATTTATAAAAATAAAATTCTAAAAAAAATAAAAAATAATTTGAACTTTACGTCAAATCACTTTCTAAGTTTGTGTGCTTGTCAAAATGTCTGTGAAAATGTTTGCGTTTCCCTTTAATTAAAACCGTACTTTTAATTAAAAAATCACAAAGTAGAGCTAGAAAAAATATAATAGGTTTTTTTACCTCAAAAGGGCTTACTACCTGTCCACCCCATACCAGTGACCAAGCGGTTTAAATGTCAAGCTCATTAATATGGTTTGACGCTGATGGGGGAGTCAGAATTATAATCCCGATCGGATTTACTAAGGAAAATACTTAATTTAATAATGTTTCCTACTCTCCAAATCAATGCAGGTAAATTTCATCTAAATTTTACCTTTCTCATCCATATCACATTAGCGTTATATTTTATATATCTAAAATTTACCTTCCTCATTAATACCAAATTAACGTTATATATATATATAGGTTTTATATATATATCTTATAATAATATAAGTTATATATGATATGTCTAAATTTTACCTTACTCATATATATATATATATATGTCATACATATACAACGCTAATGTGGTATGGATGAGGAAGGTAAAATTTAGATGAAATGTACCTGTATCGATTATGAGATTAGCATTATATATATGTATAACGCTAATGTGGTATGGATTTGAATGGTATAATTTAGCGGAAATGTACTCACATTTTCGTGGAAGATGAGTGTTAGATAATTTAGGAAAAATTACCCTAACTACTCAGGCAGGATTTGAATCCCGATATCCTTGTCACCAGCAAACTAGACCAAATGAGCTTGGAATTTAGTTCGTGTTCCCATACATGAGGTTAATCTTTGCTTTCTACAAACTTCAACATGACTTTGTAATGGTACTAGAGAATATTTTTCTTTAAAACTATTTTGAAATGTATGGTAGTAAAAATAAAAATAAAATTATTTCGAACTAACTTTATGAGGAAATAAAAACAATGATCCTTTATTTTCTTAGACCAATAAGTTGTATTTCACTTTTAAGTTTGTTGATACGGAAATAATGAAAAGAAAAATAGAAAAACATTCAAACAAGAATTTACGAGGGTAAAATAAAAACAAGTTAAATTGATAAAGTAAATAAAAAAATACATCAGGGAGAAATATTTAAAAAAAAATCTAGAACAAAAAAGTCCATACTTTCCTATACTTTATTATGTAAACACAGCCCAAATAAACCTTATGAAAAAATTATTTAGAAGCATTAGAAAAAAAACTATAGTTATCAAAAGTAAGAAATCACTAAAGAGCCCTTATTTTGAGCAAGAACCAAAATAACAATTTGGCCTCGAGGTATGACCGAATAAAATCTAAATATCAAAGTCTGAACTAACAAAATCCATTAAATTGTTTCGAATTGAGCCCCGTAAGAGACACCTTTTTGTGTTTTAGGGCTCATAAAACATCAATCAATGTTCATCATAATACCTTGAGACAGAATTTGTTTTCACTATATCAATACTTAAACTAGAAATTCCTAGGGAGGCCGATGGTGCATCCATGTTTCATTATGAGTAGCAGTATAGTGATTTGTACGTCTCTCCCTAATTGATGTTTTCACCTTTCTCGTAAGCTAAAGATCAGACGACGTTCGTTGTGCTACCTTATCAAGGGACATCCTGTATATTTAAGGGTGCGCAAAAATTTGAGCTAAATAAAAAATGTATTTATCGTCATGTCAAAAAAAGTGAGCTGAAGGTTTAAGAAGTGATAAATTAAATTAAAGAAATAAGAAAATGTAAAGTGATACTGAGGGAAGTGTCCAAATAGTTATCTAAATGTAATGAAGACGACAGAAAAAAAAGAGGAGGTAACTAAGTTAAAATAAAGGTTGTAGAAATACCACTTTATTAATTTAGAGATAAAGAAATATATATAGTTGAGCAATGGGCCGTGGTAATATCAAATACGATATAAAATGTTTTAACATTAAAATAATCAGATCCAACCATAAAAACCTAGAGTAAAAACTGTAAAAAATAAAAGAGAGCAAAATTCTGGAAACTGAGATTGCAAGGAGTAATAGTTAAGGTAAATTCGCGTTTTTACAGAGCAGTTACTCATGCCAAACGTTGTAAAACTGAATAATTTAGGGGAATGATGTTGGGGTAGGGAGACATTTTCAAGCTTTCCTGCTGCCCATTAACTTTTAATTTAGTGATCACATAAATTACCTACGTTATTTTGTCCAGAGGGCGTCCTAAGAAAATTACTAGATATAAAACGCTATAACTTTTAAAAGCGTCATGAGCTGAACAATTTACTTAAATAATCTCAAGTTATTATTCGTTAAAACTATCAAAATATTATAGATTTTCAAAACCGATTTTAAAAATGTGTAGACACATTTTTAAAACGAAATAGTAGACATTTGAAGTTCACATTAAAAGAAGAACCAATAAAGTAAATAATAAAAAAAAAGGATATATTAAATATCCTAACTTGAAAGCCTTTAAAGGAAAATGAATTTTGTGTACGAGCTTTCGAAATAATGAGTCAAATTTAAATAGAATAAATATTTCGAATTTAAATACGTGTTTTTAGAGGTGTTTTTAGTGAAAATGTGGGGTTTATCTGCGTTTGGTGTCGCACTTATGAGTTTTGTTTGTGCACCACGTCTTACAACCCATCCGGAATGTTCCACATATTTACACTAATAGAGTAAATACGAGTAAGGTATAGTTTAGAGTAAACGTAGCAGCATTTTCGTAGAGGGAGAGTAGGTAAATTGTTTAGGAATAACTACCTTAGTACTTATGCGGGTCATGATTCGAATCTCGACCTCCCTATTTTCAGGAAACCGAATAGTTGACACTGACGTATTTGTTAGAATTTCTGACGGTGCGAGTCACACTTAAGAGTTCATCTTACGAAAGATTAACCAGGAAATTAGAAACAATATCACGCTCGGATCAGATAACCTTTTGAAGTGCGGTGTTCTTGCTTGATTTGACAACAGCGAGATTTCTACTCTGACTCCCTGCAAATGCGTATGAACTTCTTCTAAATTCAACCCTCTTCATCCTTAATTCATAAGTGTAATTAATAAATATTTGTATAGCATGAACATGTAGTAAGAAGATGCGATGCTACAAAAAAGAATTAAGCAAGGTTAAAATTTAAAAAAAAAAAACTTTGTTGTGACATTTTTGACCGACAAACGTTACAAAAGTTAAACACATGATTTTGCAGATCATGTGGTTGGTCAAGTGGATACATGAAAGTAGATTTTGTAGTTTTTTTAATCTGTCAGCTACTACCACTCCTACGCTGATAAGGTTGTGTATTTAAAACTTAACTACACTAGGAATGTGATAAATGTATCGAGACTTTACTAATCTAGATATTTTCCTTTCTATACTATTTTTTTTTTTGCTCGATACTTTTCCCCCGATAATTTTACTGATATTAGTACTCACACTACGATATCGAAAGAAACAACTTTGTTATCTTCACTCATGCTGGGAATAAATGTTTACTATGGTGGACTGTGGGGGAAGAACAAATTGCATTATTTCTTTATCATCACTCATTTTCTGACACTATAGAATTCAATCTCTTTTAGCTCATCATATGTCAATAGTCCCAACACATAACATAGACCTAAGTTTACTATTATATGGTAAAATCATTATAATTTTCGGTATTTAAATAAATATGAAAATACAATTATGATGCAAAAGTTGAAATTACTAGAATAAAAAAAAAAAAACATTTTTCCACGTTAAAATTTTGATACCAATACTTACTGTTATCGATACTAGTACGATATCGATATTTTTCTTCCGATACTTTTAACGATTAAAGTATTGATACCACCGCTAACCCATACAAACTGAGAAGCGCCTGGAAGCTCAACTACTTGCCAAGGAGAACTGTATTGCGAGTTGCCTAAGTCACAATGTTAAAGGAGGTGACAGTAAATATCGCCTTTCCTATTAAAGTTTAGTTTCTTTGTGTGAGAGATAGCAGTAAGTCTTCCTACATTATCATAATCCTACTGATTAGTGTTGTTTATTAAGATAAAAGGCCTTCCAGATAGGAATTCCTGCCTTAATGTGCACTTAGACATCTGTAACATGAACATGAACATGAAAATCCAAAGCTAGTGGAAAGAGTTCGGTTTCTCATGTTTGCTGACTTTTAATCATATTTTACAGGTACCTCATTCAAACTCAACCTGGCGTCGTCAGTCAAAATTTAATTATTATTTTAAAAAACAAGAGAATGCGTTTAGATATATTAAAATACTAGCTCACCCGACAGACGTTGTTCTGTCAAAAGCTATTGGTCTGTGGCAGTCCCACAAACTTATCTTTTCTGGTCAAGTTCTGGTGATGGCGTCGCTTATAAAGTGCACATGCCGTGATGATATCTTTAGTATTCAGTAATGGTCACCAGAACAGATAAGTTTGTGATACTATACAGTCACAAATGTTTAATTTAAACAAAAAATGTAGTATAAACCTATTTCAGAGTGATCACTTTATTTAATTACTATCAAATATTTACCGTGGAATAAACAATAAATTTGCATAATGTTAATATACTTTTCTATGTATTTTTAATGTCATAATCATAAACAACAACTACTTACAAAATTCAGTTTTATATTTAGTACACTGCAATACTTTAGTAATATTGTGTTAAATTATATTTTCAATGTAACGCTTTATGGTACACGATATTTTTTGTTTGATTACCTGGCGCGTAAACAAACAAAGCTGATGGTTTTCCAACCGGGAACAGGCAACATACAATTGGCAATGCGAGAAACATGGGTTTTCAAGATTAATGCCGCAAACACTCAATGACTGCCCCTGGAATTTATTTATGGTAATAGCGAAAGCAAGCCGCACTGGAAACTGCAGTCGTTTAAATTCAAATGGTATGTCAGTCGTAATCATTGGGATGCGTGTTATCAAAACGTCTTCTCCTCTATACTTTCCGTTTACAATGGTTTCTTCGATCACGTTGTTCAGTAATTTTTTTACCGCTAGCCGTGTGCCTTACAAAGACGTGGTTGGTTGATATTTCGCAAAATTATGATCACCAATCCGACCTTTAATTGAAGATTGTGAGGCGGCAATCCTGGCAAATCCAGCGAGTTCAAAAATTCGGGTGGATAGTTGACATCATCTTGGTTAGTAGTGGAATCAACTGATTTGTATGTCCTCAATTCACCGGCAATTTCGTTTTGAATTCTGAAATTTAATTGATTTACATCCATGTTTTTGGGAGTCATTCGCTCACCACCAAATATGATATCTGTAATTTTGAGCAATGTTTGGGAACACCTTTTGAATGAGTTCGGTTTTTGAATCAGTAAACTGACAAAAATTGTCAGGAAAGGTAACGCAGCCAGTGAAAGAGTCTAAAGCGAAGTTGCCATTACCTATGTCAATGAGTTGTTTTGAAAATATTTCTCTAGATCGATCATTTTGCAACTCAACACGCATATTCTTGCTTAAATTTAGTATTTTTACGTGTTTCCACAAAACTGAGGACTTTAAACATGCATTAAGTTCATCAGCTGGCGTTGATTGTGGAATCACTGGCAATGTTAGACGAAAATCTCCTGCTAACAAAATTATCGCACCACCAAATCGGTTTCGATTGTTCCGCAGATCTTGCATGGTTCGGTCTAATGCCTCCAAAGACTTTTTATGTGCCATCGTGCATTCATCCCAAACTATCAATTTACATTACTGCAAAACCTTTGCCATTGCAGAGTTCTTCAAAATGTTGCAGATCGGAGTTTCGTTCCTTGGCATATTCAACGGCAATTTTAGCACTGGATGGGCTGTTCGACCGCCTTCCAACAATGTAGCTGCAATGCCTGATGAAGCAATTGCGAGTTCAATTTCATTGTGTGAGCGAATTGTTGCTAAAATCAAAGAAATCAAAATGTTTTTCCTGTACCAGGGGAGCGTCCAAGAAGTAAATCCCTCCAGTTCCATCATGTAAAACTTCCATAAGAGTATCAAATACATACTTTTGTTGTTGTTCAACAGTGGAAGATTTATTCGGACTGATTCTCTTAAAGTATCGAGATCGTACAGTTTTTCTCGTTGCAACTTTTGATTAAAAGCGTCGTGCATCGGGCGATTAGGCGCGGCCATGCCTAATTGAGATAATACTTTGTTCGACATCATCAAGCACATGTCCTCAATTGATATTAATGCCTCGTTGTAAATTTCTTCACTGACTTGTAAATTTGGATTTCCTCTTCTAATGTGCATTTGATGCAAGATATCGTCACACATATCATCTTTGTATTTGATCCATAAATCAATTGTTTTTGATGGGAAGCATGTTGATATAATTATAGAAAACAATGTTCGTATTTAATGAGCTTGTGAAGAAATTATAGCATCATTGAGAGTTTGATCCCAATGAGCGTCATTTTCTAACAGTTGCAAACGTTGACAGACATCTCTGTAAGAGCCACACAATTCAACATTAACAGTTCGTAACTGTTGGAATTATGTTGGGCCTCGAACATTGACTAATAGCAATCGCATATAAAAACACTCATCGTTGCTTGGATGGACTGAATAAATTCGACCTATTGCATTGGTGGAATATACATTTGGGTAACCTGTAACTGGTTTTCCTTGTTTCCATGGTTGAAATATTCTTTGTGGATTGCTTCTAAGTAAATATTTTGGCATTTCGGAGTATAGCAGTGTTCGGGCGAAATCATCATTCTGAGACATTTAAAAAAAATAGGTCAAGGTTGTAGATGATGGTTGAAAAGCTCGTTGTAATGCGTTCTGTGCCGTGAAATATACTCTTTGACCATTTTCTAAGTGGATGGCTAAAGTGAACAACAATGGGGTGTCTTTCATGAATGAGAAAAGAAAAAATGCACAAATTGCTTCATTACTGCTAACATATCGGCCCATTTGGTATTGGGTAACTTCGTCATTGTAATTCTCTGCACCAACTCCAATCACAGCTATGTCACTTCCTTTGGTTATATATTTACAAATGTATTTGATAGATTTCACGGAATGGCAAGTTTCAACATTGAGGTGCGCCTTGAAAGTCTTTGATAGGATCGGTGAATATGGAACAATGGAAACATACAGAAAATAAACCAATCAACCAAAGATAAATCGAGGAACTTCAAACTGTATATCTTAGAGAGAAAAAGTGTCAAATCTACGGATGCATTCAAGTAGTTTATATTCATTTTAAGGTTAAGTTAATAATTATAAAGTCACTAATTAAATTTCAAATGTTTTTTCTTTATATTATGCTTTGGTACTCTTTTATTTTATTTGAATAAAACGAAACAATAAGTAAATGCGTCGATTAAGAAGCGAAGATTAAACACAACCAAGAAAATAACACGCACTAATTGAGAATCTACTGAAAAACTGTCAAAGTCAAATTGTATATCGTAGAAAGAAAATGTCATATCTACGGATGCATTCAAGTAGTTTATATTCATTTTAAGGTTAAGTTCATATTCAGAAAGTGTCAAATCTACGGATGCATTTAAAGTTACATATTGAATTTCAAATGTTTTTTTCTTTATATTATGATTTGGTACTCTTTTGTTTTATTTTAATAAAACGAAACAGTAAGTAAATAAATTGAAAGTTGATTTTAGGGTGTCTGAGATCGATTCACTTAATCGATTCATTGCTAAAATTGATCTTAACGACCCAAAACAATCGATTCTTCGATTAATCTATCTCGGGTTGCCATCCTTATATTGACAGCTAGGAACAATTTAAATGGGAAAAAGAAAAATGTAGTTTTTACGTTTTTCAGTGCAATTTTTCCAATTTTCTCTTCATAAGAACCTTCCTCGGACTTCAACGAATATTAGAGAAAAAAATTAGCCGAATTGGTCCAGCCGTTCTCGAGTTTTTCTGTTAGCAACACATTTAGCCATTCATTTTTATTTATAAGATAAAGTTACATATAGACACCAAAGCAATTTTAAAAATGTAATAAAGAGTTTAGAGTTTTGTTACTAAACTACAAATTTTTAAATTTTTTTTTAAAGAAGAAAAAACTACTCCAATTTCAATAAAAGGGGTATTAAAACATCGTATACCTGTAACGAGAAACTAATCCTTGTATGAGGAATTAATATAATAACCTTTGAAAAGATTTAACAATATAATTTTGTAATAATACATTTAAAACTAACTTTAACTCACGAAACTCTATTATGATGATAGGTGAATTATCATCATTAGTAATAATAATAATAATAATAATAATAATAATAATAATAATAATAATAATAATAATAAATGAAAGAGAAGAGAGGTAGAGATTGTTAGGAGACTAAAGTTTGTCCGATTAAATTATTGGATGTTTTAAAGTTTGGATGGACGAGCGCCGGTAATTTAATTCAAACTTAAGTTAAGTGCTCCATTCGCTTTCGAACAAGGTGGAATCATTCAATTAAAATAAAAGGATTACACTAAGGAAGGATGTATTACGCAATAATAATTTTTTATTAATAATTATATACTTTTTATTACTTAATCTTAACTTCATATAATTTTAGAGCATTTTAATTCAAAAGATTTAGTTATTTTAGTCAACTACGACTAAATATTAGATCCAACAACAATAAAAAAAACACTAGTTTCTGTGGTCGCACGGTCTAAGGCGTCACTCTAGAAATTGATGGTTTTGACATGCTAAAGATATCGGGGTAAGAATTCAGTTTGGGTGTAATGATGTTTTTCTATGAATGATTTTCTACTTTCCCTCAACGCAAATAAGGGTACATTGCTTTTAAATTAGAGCTTCCTCATCCTTACTCCATTAGTATAAATAGGCGGATAACCCTAGCGAGCAGTAAAACGTGGTGTACAGACACAAAAAAATTATAGACCCGAAAATATGTTTACTTGTTAACTTTATGTAAATATTTTGAGATTAAGTTTATCTTAATTACTAACATGAGCATTTATTATCTAACATAATTTTTTTTATTTATCACCACGTCTTACTACTCGTTCAGGTTATATGCTTATGTACTAATTACGCTAATGGTTTTAGGGATTAGGAAGGTTATATTCAGTTGAAGTGTACCAGAATTTGTTTGGAGAGAAATAGAGAGAGAGAGAGTATAGAACCATTTTGTGAAAACCACTCTCAGTAGCCTAAACCCGACTGAGAATAAAACCTTGATCTCCCAGTCATCGGCGGTTTAGTCTACTGCGAGAATAGCGCTTTAGACCATAAAACCACCGAAGTGGGTGTCATCAACTTTTGGTTTGATTGGTTTGATGGTTCATCATTTGTTTTCACTAAATCTTACAGACATTAAATTATTGTCAAATGTTCAAATAGGGTTGCCACAGTTTTCCTAATACAAAATGCCCCACTTTTTACAGTTTTTCAAAAAGAAATTTTCATTTTTTACAGACAACTTAAAGTTAAGTAGAAAATAAATTAATTTTGTCAAAAAAATTGAATAAGAGGAAAACATGTGAGGTACTAAAAAAAAACAGTTCAGAGCCCATTTTCTGTCACTTGTTTGACATGTGATGCAATAATTATTTATCATTTGTCCAATAAAATGAATTTATGAGGCGGTTGAAATCAGAATTATTTTAATAATATGTAAACTATCATAAAAACCAAACATACCATAGCTAACTAAAAGAAACTTGTAATCAAGCAAGAAACTTTTTTATTCCTTTTTTTCTTACGTCATCTAACTAATTTTCTGGCCTTAAGGAACTACAAAGTTCATCGTTAGCTAGCCCCTCCTCCCCCCATCCAATCCCTATCCTGTAACCCAACCTTCTTCAAATAGATTTTCACATTAACCTCCCATCGACATCTCTGTCTATCAAGGGGACTTTTATCTTCAGGTTTACCAACTAAAATTTTGTATACACACCTGCTGTCAACTATACGCGCCATATGACCTCAGCCTCCACGTTTTGATTACCCTTAATATTTTTTTTGAGACACATTTTTTTTAATTTAGCAAGAAGAGATAAATATATCTTTGTGTGAATCAATCAATTGGAATCAAATAAATTGATAGAGAAGAATTTTTAACAAACGTTATAAAATCTTTAACTAATTAAATGGCGTATACAAACAAGAGCAGCATACTAGTAAGCAATTAAACCTAATTGATAAAAATGGAAATAAATTGAAGGAGAAAAATAAGACAGAAAATTAAGTTATTGATATAAATTATAAAGATAATACAATTAAGTTTACTTGTCATAAAGAATATATGGACTATTTAGCAAAATTGTTATTAAAACAAGAAATGAAGTAAAATTATTGATTGTGAACAAGGAATAGAGATTATGTATTGAGTCTAGGATTTTGATAAAGGATAAAATTGTTAATATATACTTGACATTATAGAAACACATTAAAAATGTGAGTCAGAAAACACATATATAACAAAAACAAAAAAAACACATATTAAAATACATGTATAAAAGACATGAGTTAAAGTGTATAATTCTGATAATAAGACAATAAAATTATGATTAGACAAAAGTTAATTGAGTTTATTTGAGAATGACGCCTATCCTTTGATACAATTTTTATAAGTTAGCTTATTCTAGTATTTCAGGAAGTAATCTTGTCACAATTCAATACAGTATAATTATTTTAAGACACAAGTGTTAAAGAACATGAGATACTATTAGATGAAACATATAATACAGTGTAATAATATGAGTTCTATTCGATTCGTCGTAGAAAGAACTCATTTCAGGATTCTTTTTATGACCTGAGGATGGTGCCTATGTAGCGCTGAAACATGTCGGACTTGTGATTAATTCACTCCTGAATTACAACGAACAAGGGCATTCAAAACTTTCAGATAAGAATAGATCTCAATTTTCATTTAACTTCTTTATATTTATATGATCCCACTTTAGTCAAATTAACTTATCTATCTTATTACACTGTATTATATGTTTCATCTAATAGTATCTCATGTTCTTTAACACTTGTGTCTTAAAATAATTATAGTGTATTTAATTGTGACAAGATTACTTCCTGAAATACTAGAATAAGCTAACTTATAAAAATTGTATCAAAGGATAGGCGTCATTCTCAAATAAATTCAATTAACTTTTGTCTAATCATAATTTTATTGTCTTATTATCAGAATTATACACTTTAACTCATGTCTTTTATACATGTATTTTAATAGGTTTTTTGTTTTTGTTATATATGTGTTTTCTGACTCAAATTTTAATGTGTTTTTATAATGTCAAGTATATATTAACAATTTTCTCCTTTATCAAAATCCTTAGACTCAATACATAATCTCTATTCCTTGTTCACAATCAATAATTTTACTTCATTTCTTGTTTTAATAACAATTTTGCTAAATAGTCCATATATTCTTTATGACAAGTAAACTTAATTGTATTATCTTTATAATTTACTATCAAAACTTAATTTTCTGTCTTATTTTTCTCTTTCAATTGATTTCCATTTTTTCAATTAGGATATATATTGTTCCTTACTACAACTAATTATGTTTTTTATGAACAATCAAAATTATAGTTTTAATATTTTACTAATGTATTGCTCTTTTTGTGTACCTCAATGAATTGATTTGATTCACACAACATTTTATCCCTAATATGTTTAAGGATGTATACAAGCCATGAAAGTTTTTCAATATTTAACGTTCTTCATTCTCCCGTTTATTCGTCCTTCTTGGAGCGAAGTATTTTTATTTTGTCAGTACTTTGTTATGAAAATAACACCCCAACACAGACACTGTTGATTATTTTAACAATGCTAATCATGTGATTTAAATCCTAGTAAAAAAAAATTACTCAATTATAAATACACTGATAAAATGGTCTTACCATACCAGTACACAGTTAAATATGTTCACTCATATATTAACGTATCGAACATATATGCCACATTTTATTCAAATATATATCTAAGTGACAGAACACAAGCGAAATCCTACATTTTAACATCTCCAGCATAAACGGGTATAGTAAACACTACATTTATTATAGGAATAAAAGAACATCAACAACAAAAATGGCGAGAATAAATACGACACGGAAAAACATTGTACCAATGGTGGAGAATAATTAACATGAATAAATATATACGACCAGTTAATATGACAAAGAAGGAAAACAATGATTTAACATTTATAAATATACGTTTTATTAAATGTGACAAAGAAAGAAAACAAAGAATTATCTGACGTCATCACTAACATAAAAAAAAGTGTTATTGATCAAGCGAATTACTTAAATTACTGTAAAAATTACAATGTACACATTGGGGAAAAAGACACATGTTATTGGAATAGTCGATATAATTCACGTAAAATCTAAAAGATAGCACATTGGGGTAAGGAAGAGTAAAAGAGAAATAAAAACGTTTCAATAAATGGTTGGCAGAAGATGAGGATAGAGAAGCACAATAATTATTATACTTTTCAGTAGGAATGACGACCAATAAATATCCCGATACCCGGTTCCACAAAGTGTTAAGAGAATACGTGATGTCTACAGTAGCCTCATGGCTTCTTTGGTGCTGACTGACGGCTTTGAAAAGTTACCAGACCAAATTATGTATCCCTACGCCGAACCAGATGATCTGCAAAAACATGTGTTTAGCAGCTGTCACTTCTGACAGTCAAAATTTAGGTATATACCTAAATGTTGACTGTCAGAAGTCAGCTGTGAGCTGTCAGTCAGCACCAAAGAAGCCATGGGGCTACTGTACCAGGTGTTAGGTGGAACTAAGTACCTGATTTTATCAGACTAAAAAAAAAGCGTGCTTCACAGTGTAGCTTCGTTTTAACATTTAATTTGATTGAAAATTAGTTATAAAAAGATTTTTAAAACAGACAACGCACAATAGTACGATATTATACCGATTGTAAAATGACGTTGAAATAGATAATACTCTTATTTAAAGTAAAATTTGATACCAAATAATGGCTTTAAAAAAAATTGATTCTAGGTATTTTATTTAAATTTAAAACCTTTTGTTAGCCTTTTATACCCTTTAAACTATAGAGAACACTACTCAACATTTAAGCGTAGTCAAGTTCCATTATTTCATTATAAAAAAAAATGTCAATTTATATTGAAAATGGTTCGCTTAAGGTTAAACGGCCCCTTAAGCTTGTAATTGGATTTTTTTTTTCTTTTAAAATTATCGTAATTCCTACTTTATGGACATTTGTAAACTAAGTATACCACTTGTGTTACAGCTAAAGAAAGCGGACAGTGTGTTTAGTTCATGCTTTTAAGGGTTATACATTAAAGGAATATAGAAAATAGTTTTAATTTAAACAAAAACATGTCTCATTAGTCGTATAATGAGTGGAAATAAATAAATAAAACCAGCCATGGGTTAAAAAGTGAGAGTATTTAGTGGTGGACATTGAGGATGTTTGGAAAGACGTGTGCATTTTAAACATATAGTGAATAAATTTAGAATAAAAGGAAAAAAAAAATACAAATAAGAAATAACAATAAACATGTATAAATGTATATTAATTAAAGAGTAATTAAAACAATGAAAATAATAAAATAACATAAAGCAACATAAAAAAAATTGTAAGAAATAAAAAAAAACTATGATGTGTCTTACGTTCCATCCAGTAATGCAGGCTGCAAGTTTGAAAAATGTGAAAATTAGTTAACAAGAAAATAAAAGTTAAGAGAATTGATTTAAATTTATATATAAAATGTTTAAAAGTGTATTAACTCATAGATGATCAGTGCAATTATTTGTTAAATCAGTTTTGTTTACTGACCTTTCATAGATTTCTTTGTATTTTTAGGAAAATAAACCTTAGTAATAGCTTCCTGAATTCTTCAGATATGAACTATATTATGTGTGTGTGTGTATTTAATAAATAATTCACCTTAAAAATACTTATAGTCAAAATTATCAATCTTGTGTGTGTCATTCATTCAGAATTGCTTTAAAAAAATTATCTGAAGCAGATCAATAAAATATTATATCTCCTAAACTAGGTCTTAGTTCAAAACTTTCCAATAACTTTTTTTTTAAGGTTTTATGGAATATGTTGACTTCAGTACAAAGCAAGATGAAACTTGTATACTTGATAATTTAATTAAAGCTATAATGAATGACCATTGGTTTTAATTTTAAGAAAATATCTAGAAATAACTTTGTATTTACGAACCTCTGTACTGTTTCAGATATATATCTTTAATTAATTATAATGTTGCATCACGAAATTATGGCAGCCGTAATTAATAATACAATTTAAACAGATGACTTTATACTAAATTTTAATTATTACAATGTATCAATTAAACAAGATATTAATTATGTAATTGTACTTTTGGGCTAATGAATAACTTTAGTTTTGGTATGCATATTTGTATATAGTATGTTAACTAGTTATGTAATATAATTTAAAAATAATAAACTACTAAACTATTATTATAACAAAGCTGAAAAGAAAAAGGACTTAAGAAAGGCGCGATATACCAAAAATGGCGTGGATGGCGAATTAACAAGAAAAGGATAGGTCATGAAAGTATATGCATATTTTATTTGATAAAGTTTAATAAAACTACTTTAAAACTATGTAACACAGCTACAATTAACTACAAATGTAATTTAATGTTAAAATATTTAAAAAGTATGCTCAACACAAGGCTTATAAATTTTAATTTATTTAAGGGATAAGTATAATTAGTATATTTAATAGGGAATCTATCCACATTATCAGGAAGAGAATCTGTAAAAACCACTAGAATCAATCACATATTGACCCCCTTCCCCCCTCAAAGCCCAATTTCCACAGCGACGACAAAGTGCAATAAGACTATAACGCTTTAGACCACACGACCACCGGAATACATTTGTTAACCGAGAATAATGTATGTAAGTGCAATACTTAATTTGTACAGAAAAGAAATTATTGAAAATGTTAATATCAAATCATATTTAATTATTGAATATATTTTTACTTTATCTCAACCCCTCGGGGAGAGGAGTATTGTGATCGTCAAGAGAATAAAACTTAGAATTTTGATAAATTTCGGCATTTCGTGAAACTTTAATACAGAAAAAATTGTTATCGTGGTGCCGTCTGTCTGTCTGTCTTTCTGTATCTCGGACTAGAGCCAAAACCATTTTACCGATCGGGTTAAAACTTGGTATCTAAGGTTTTCATAAAGGTTTCCCCCCGAGGAGTTCTTGGAATTAGATATCTATCCTTAAAATTAAGGGTAGTTTACTGAAAGGGAAAAAGGAAAACAGATTTTTTCGAGAGTAGCACTAGCGATTTTGATTAAATTTAGTATCTAGACACTGTTTAACATTACAAGATAAATGGTGGCTCTTCTTATCATGGTAAGGGTATTTAAAATAAGCAGAAATTTCCAATTTTGATCATATCTCTGCAACAATTTCAGATACAAAATAACCTATCAATGTAAAGTTTTAATACTATTAAAAATAACAATCTTTCATTTGAAATATATTTTTATAAAATTATTAGGCCCAATTGTTATTATTAGCACCGCGTCTTACTACTCGTTCGGGTTGTACGCACTTACGCTAATATGTAATGGTAGGGTGATTGTGAGATGAAATAGAGGACCTACAGTCTAACGTAGGATCCGAACCACGGTGGAGGCCTGGCATTCCCCACATTCACAAGTTGTGATTAATACAAATTTTTCAGAGGTGAATGAAGGGTTTGGTAATCAGATAAATCTGTGACGAGACCGAGGATTGAACCCCGGACCCCCCAGGACAGAAGTCTGGAACCCTACCCCTAGGTCACCTAATATGTGCTATTAATTTCCTTTGCGACGTTAATGATTTTTTTCTTTGTTTATTTGCTCACTGGTCTGTGCTAGATCGTTAAATGAACTGTGAAATTGAAAATGATCCTTGCCTTTAAGCAATCATCAGCTACGCCCTATTTCTCGTTTAATGGAAACTCCAATTCGGACGTTTAAGTTCCTTTTAGAAAGAAAAAAGAAACATGGCAAATTTATTTATTTTATATTATATTTGGACGAAGAAGAATAACATTTTATTTTAGTCTACTGTGAAAATACTAGTAGTTTTGTGAACAGTAGACTTCCTTCCTTCCAAGTTATTATCTATCACAGTCTTAATATTTCTCTTTGGATTTCAAGTTGAAATATCTTCTATAATAAATTCTTCTTGGATTTGAAGTTGATATTTTTTCTTGGTGACAAGTAATACAGAAATAAATTGAATATTATATTAAATAGTACATGATATTAATAGAGAATAGCCGCTGTTTACAGTGCTAATAACGTCAGTCTCGCAAAAGATATAAAAAAAAAGTATGCCATGTGTATTTAATCGATTGCTTAGAATGATTCATCCAAATCACTTGAGATGAGCTATTAATTGAAACACCTCTTAAGACGTCGCCATATTGAAACAGATAAACATATCGAAAAACCATGCTCATACATCATTCAGCTTAAATTCAAATAATGTTTCTGCTAAATTATGTTAATCTTGCTCAACGAATTTGACAGTTAGTGTGTGACAACGATCTGGACATACTTTTTTTTCTTTCTAACCCTAGCGCCGATGAGAGTAACAACCCATGCGCGAATACTATCCTATTTTTAAGGCACTTTATGGGGCAGAATACGATTCCCTTGGATTAGTTAGTACTCAGCCTTAAAAAAGGACAAGGACCTTCCCCCCCCCCCATCAAAGTTCGTCGCTCCTGTGTCAATCGTTCGTTGACGTGTCACAGAACTTCCCTTGTAATGGAGGAGAGCACTTAACCTATCTTTTTATGACGTCATAGGTCTCGGAGAGAGAGGGCTATTATTACACGACAACTTCCCATTGAACTAAACACACACACACACACAGTTGATGATTTTCTTTTAATCCCTTTTTAAGTTTCTCATCAACATTCCGGTGACAGGCGCCACAGATGCAATTTTGATCCGTCAGGACATTACGCCTGTTTCCGTGTTCCCCATTTCCTGATTGGTCAAGGGAACCAACCGCTGGTGTATATTATTACTTTGCTTCGATCCATGATTCTATTTGCAAGCTCGTCTAATTCTAAATTCGAAAACAAGGTGCTTAGGAAGATATTTTGGTCCGAAAAGGGATCAGGAGGAGGTTACACAATGATGAGTTATATACCCTATACTCATCACAAGACATTGTTAGTATAGTCAAACCTCAACAGATTAAGGTGGACAAGACATGCAGCGAGAATGGAAGAATCAGCCGTGTTCAAGGTATTGACTGGCAAACCCAATGTGAAGAGATTGACTCAGATAACATTAGAATGGAACTGAAATAGTTAGGGTGTAATAAGGGTACTGGATATAACAAGCTCAAGATAGGGATAGGGTGTAATAAGGGGTACTGGATAGAGCTAGCTCAAGATAGGGATAGGGTATAATAATGGGTACTGGATAGAACTATATCAAGATAGGGATAGGATGTAATAAGGGGTACTGGATAGAATTAGCTCAAGATAGGGATAGGGTGTAATAAGGGGTATTGGATAGAACTATATCAAGATAAGGATAGGGTGTAATATAGGGGTACTGGAATAGAACTAGCTCAAGATAGGGATAGGGTGTAATAAGGGGTACTGGATAGCACTAGCTCAAGATAGGGATAGGGTGTAATAAGGGATATTGGATATAACTATATCAAGATAGGGATAGGGTGTAATAAGGGGTACTGGATAGAACTAGCTCAAGATATGGATAGGGTGTAATAAGGGGTACTGGATAGAACTAGCTCAAGATAGGGATAGGGTGTAATAAGGGGTACTGGATAGAACTAGCTCAAGATATGGATAGGGTGTAATAAGGGGTACTGGATAGAACTATATCAAGATAATGATGGGTGGCGTACTTTTGTAAGTGATTCAATAAACTTTCGGGTTCTTAATGCCATAGAGTAGGTAAGTAAATATTTTAAAGTTCATGCATTTGGTGTCTTGGGAGTGTATTTAGTATATAAATAAGTTACATATGAATTTGAATTAATTATCCGTACATGCAGGAATTTGTGCACATACAATTTTTTGTTTGTCTAGAACCGCCACTGCTAATTTGGCCAGGACAATTTTTTTGAGAGTGAGAGTATTCAACTTGTTAAAATAATACTGTTGTTTAAATTTACCAAGAAATGACGGCAAATGATATGATTTACAGATGAAATCTGAAAAGATCTCAAAATGTAAACATTTTATAAGTTATTTCGGACTTTAACCACCCGAAAGTGGTAGTCATAAGATTAACGATAAATTATAAGATGTATACCTCTCACACGACTTCTTTGGTGCTGACTGACAGCTCACAGCTGATATCTCTAAAAAGTTACTAGACCAAATTATGTATCCCTACGCCAAGCCATATTGTCTGCAAAAACATGTGTTTAGCAAGTGTCACTTTTGACAGTCAAATTTTAGGTCTATACAACAAACCTATATGACTGTTTTATTTATTTTCCATGTATTGTTGACCTTGATATGTTGATAGCCTAGTATTAATTATTAATTTTTTCAAGAAAATAAATTTAAAACAAAAATTAGCAATACATCCCATATTAGTTTTTATGGTAATAAATAAATAATTTTATTAAAAAAATTTTTTTAATACTAGTATTATTAACAACATTATAAATGTGAAAAATCTGAATGTCTATTACTACACATAGAAGAAGAAAACAGTCATAAACCTTTTTAACAGTATTACAACATATTGGGGACCTGGCGGTCTAGGGTTAAAGTGTCAGACTTCTGTGCTGGGGTCCGGGGTTCATTCCTCGATCCCTGCACAAATGTATCTGATTGCCAAACCCTTCCTTAACCTCTGACAAGACGTGTATTAATCACAACTTGTGAATTTGTGGAATTCCAGGCCTCCACCATGGTTCGGATCCCATGTTAAACTGTAGGTCCTCCATTTCATCTCACAATCACCCTACCATTACACATTAGCGTAAGTGCGTACAACCCGAACGGGTAGTAAGAAGCGGTGGTAATAATAATAATAACAATAATGATGATGATAATAATAATAATAATAATAATAATAATAATAATACGTATCAGAAAACATTCTAAAGTAGTTTAAAGCTAGGAGTGGTAATAAACTTGGAACTTAGATAGAAAACTCAGGAATAGCTATAAGAAAATATATAGCTTTCCAATTGAATAAATTAGATAGTTTTAAAATTGGTATATGAAATAAGTGACTTTTAATATTCAAAAGATTGATTTTATTTTGCTTTTAATGAGCTACAAAATGGCATATTTGTAAAAAAAATTCAATAAAGTGATACAAGATCAACTGAATTAAAACATTGGTTGACGACAAGGCTAAAATACACATATAAAATATTAACATTTATTTACAAAACTTGGATACAACAAATTAAGAACAAAAACAAAGTTTAAAGATCAACAGTGTTTTAAATTAGATAATAAAATTCAATTAATGGGTTAGCATCTCCCAATAAGGTTTAATAAAGTAATGAAAATGTTCTAGTTACAACGTTTATGAAAAATGTTATTTTTATTTTAAGGTTATTTATAAAATCTAAGATTTATCTTGGTTCAATCCCATTACTCTTTGTGATAATCAGCCATTAGAATGATGCTGATTTATATTCTTCCTACATGTTTCGGTATAAAAATACCATAATCATGGACAACATAAAATGAAATTAAAGAACCATGAAGAAAACTTGAGACTTAAGTTGTACGAAAATCTATGATAAATTACTGTTATATTCATGATTTTGTAAAAGACAATTAATAAACAAACTTACCAACGTCGCTGTGCGGGACACAATATAGAATTAACAAAAATCTATTTTAAATACACTCCTCTTAAACAGTTGTAACAAAGTATCTAATAAAAATACAATAACTTATAACTTGAAGTCTTACGTAGCCTGGTATTTATTTAATCAACACTGGTGAAAGACTCGCAAGTAATTTTTATTACACTTCACAAATTTTTTGAAATAGAACTACTATAAAAATTCTAAAACTCGAGGTTTAGCCTAGAGGGCAACACAACACAATCTTGGGGTTAAAATATTTATTTTATAGTTTTGATACACCGAAAAAATATTCACAAAAGGACACACAGATTACTTAGTAGCCGAATTAATATTAAAAAGAGAAACTGTATTATTCAAATTTTTAATAAAATTATTAACGAGTAGCATAGACACGCCTAAATACAAATCAATAGTACCCAACTATAAAATATTTCGTTCTTCAGCTTGTTGACTCACGAACGTGGTTTTATTAACTGTATTTTACACGATAATTCACTGCTATAATGTATTTTAAAATGGTTAGCTTTTGGTTATGAGAATAACCGTTTGGTTGTTTGCTTAGTATTGAAATTTTCTTTTGCTGTTTAATTCAAATTAATTATTAAAAGCAAGAGAACGTTAAAAGGGACCTTATATGCTGAAAACAAATATGGCCACTGGGTAAAAGCTAAAGTTGATGACGTAGAAAAAAGAGGACCGTTGCTGGTTAGGCGGCAAAGGTATTAATACTCGTTGTTTACAAGATTTAAACTTTATATTACTTCACAAACATTTTGAATGTTTTTTCCTCTTTATTATCACAAACCATTTATTTATGTTAAAAATATGCGAGGGCAGCTACAAAAATATTAATAATTGAATATAATACCATTAAATGTAAAATTTCCCGCTCTATTTAACCTGTAATTGCCATAAGAGTTAAAAGAAAAACTAAAATGAAATTACTAGACTTTTTTTTCTTAAATTTGATTATGGAAAGTAAAATTATACTGTAATCTTTGGGGAAGTATTGTTAAAAGTGATTGATAATATTTTTAGTAATAATAATAATATTAGTAATTAGTAAATAATAAGTATTTCCAAATATGGTGACAAAAGTTACTTTTAGACAATGTTGGCATTACCGATACCATCTGCTAGCTGTTATGTAAAACCATAGAAGTGTTAAGTCCACTATATTGGCGTTTGAACATTTACAGTAATAAAAAATACCAGATCACACCCTGTTATATTAAAGTATTTATATTTGAACAACGTAACAAGTCAGCTTCAGTTTATTTTTAAAGTATTATGTTAAAATGGTTCATTCCGTGAAATCCGGCATCTAAGTCACAAACCTTCTCCAACTTTCTTTCAATAACAAGAGTGTATGAAAAGCATAAACTAAAACCCCAAATTATGTCAGATAGCTGGCGTTTCCTATTTTTAACGAGCGTTGGAAATCTGCACGTATATCCGTGATACGCCATTCGACTTTTGAAATTAAACAGCCATGAACGTGAAAAAAAAAAAAAGTGTCGAGAGGAAAATGAAAAGGAGTTCCAACGCGTATAATATTAAAAAATATGTATATATATTTACAGCCAGTGAATATTTCTCATTAGTCTTTTTCAAGTAGGGCCTAATTGAAATAACGAAATCATCAGTTAATAATTAATAATTTACGCTTTATCAGGGAAAACATTGCAGACTAGACTTTTAATTAGAGAAGGGACAATAGAATACTCGACTCTTACGGAATTAAGAGTTTTGAGATTCGTAAAAATCTAAAAAGATTATCTCGAATACAATTATCATTAAGTTCTTGACCTCAAACGACAATTTCAAGCAATAGTTGGTAAAAGGAATTATATAGACTTGTGTAGTTGGGAGGGTAGCTAAATCAAACCAAAAAAAGGGGGGCAAAATTGTATTAATATAATTAACTTATTATAAAAGTATTATATTTGTTGTTTATGACGTAATAGATATGACAAGCAAAAGAGCACTTGTTAGTGACATAATTACTATTTTTAATTCAATTTTAAATATGTTCACTCTAACTTGAAAAAATATTCGAACTTGGACTCGAGATTCCAAAGAAATTTTAAGATTCGGATTATAGATTTAGATTTAGCCCATATCTAGTTTTATTGTACTATTACTTTCGTCACAAGGATTAACAACAAATCCCAGCTGGATGTACTCTTCTTACATGCAAATGTGGCTACTCTTCCTCTAAATTTATCCTTACTCATCAGATATATAAGTATATATGCGTATAGCCCGAACGGATAGTAAGAAGCTATGCTTTATATATATATAATACAGTACATAGTATTCCAAAGATTTTGTGTGTGTGTGTGTAATATTATATTATACACACACACACAACACACAGTACATAGTATTTCAAAGATTTTCCAGAAGAAATTTACGTTTTTCAGATACTTTAAGCGGTGGTTCCCAAACTTTTTAAGCTTTGTAGGTAATTATATTTCCGCGCAACTTCTCCCCTTAATATTCAGGATTGTTACACAAATAAACATAAACAGTTTCGATGTATAGTTAGTATATTTCTTTATTTTATACAAATAATAGTAACAACACTGGCAGCCCGTAGTGGTATACTTAAAATTACCCTGAAAACTAATTTGATAGTTGGTACAGTTTGGTACTCATTAGGTCCTTAATATTTAATATTGGGTTTGATATTGTTATATTAGTCCCACATCTTACTACATGTTCGGGTTATACGATGATGCACTAATTACGCTTGTAGTTTTAGGGATTAGGAAGACTATAGTTAGAGGAAGTGTACCCGCATTTTCGTGAAGGGAGAGTGTAAAATCATTTTGTAAAAACAACCCTCAGTACACCCGACCGAGATTCAAACCTCGGTCTCTCAGTCATTGGCAGTCTAGTCTATATTGCGATAGTAACTCCTTAAACCATGCGGCCACCGAGGTGGGTAGTTTGATATTTGACAGAGCACGCGCCCGCAAATGGCCTTCCACTTCCAAGTCGACAAGGCTGTTTAATTTTTTTTATGAGGTTCGAGTTGAAAATTTGGTGGTGTTGCGCGTTGCCAACGGTAGCGTAGTAGAAGAGTAGAAAAGAGAATTGTAGGGGTTTTAGGGGTTGAATCCAAGACTTGAAAATAAACACGTGTATGCGCACAAACGTCATACTTTTGGTTGGTCGCCTAACAGATTAATTACAACTGGTAGGCAGTGTTGCCTATACCACAAGAAACAAGGAAGAATTACTTAATCTAGAAAAGGGATTGAAATAGAAAAATATTAATAGCTGATTTTTAACTTTATTTCCTAAATATATTTAGATCCCCCCCCTACCCACCACTACCACCAACCGGAAGTTCTTTACGCCCCCAGGTTGGGAACCATTGCTTTAAAGAGTAAAATTATTGAAAATTATATTTCTTATTAAATATTAATAAATATGACTGTAAGGTCATATAATTGGTTTTTAGAACCCGATGATTTAAATATGTTGGGTAAACATTCACATAATTTTACGTTTCTTTTAATAAACATTTTATGTGATATTCCTGTGTTTTTCCCTAGACAAAAAAAAAACCTGTCTTTTCGATGCGTAGCGACTCAAAATAGCCTTTTTTTTATAGGTGTGTGATATTTTTAACCGTGAGGTAGGGGTTCGATGCTCGAACGAGTGCGATCATTTGAAGAATTAGCGTGAACTTCCTAAATACATTTTACAGAACCAGCACATGACTTACAAACGAACATAACATTATACAAGACGACTAATACAACTCTATTACTAATTGGGAAGCAATAAGTGGGATTACTCTTATACAAATAAGAAATATCGTCATAAACTTTACCTGAATCGATCTAAAGCCCTTGATGGTGGGGATGTAAGGAACAAAGGCCAGTGTTTTTTGCAGTTTTTATATGGAACACTTTTTTTACCAAAATAAATAAAATATTGCTCCAGTAGAAACATAAAGTTGGATTTTCTTCACATTGTGATATCAACATTTGTTGAATATCTGTCAAGAGAAAAGCGGCATTAGATGAGGAAACTTTTTAAATGAATATAAAAGTTGTGATTAAATTCTAAGGCATCATGACAGATATTCAACAACTATTGATATCATCATATGTAAAAAATTAAACTCTATAATTCTACTGGAGCAATGTTTGATTTAGTTTAGCCAAAAAAAGTTTTGACATAAAAACTGCAAAAAACACCTTTTCTCACGTTAACCTATATCCTCACCATGCTTGTGTTCGACCCTTCTGAAGAGCACAGCCCTGGTTCCCTGGAACTACAGTAGCCCCATGGCTTCTTTGGTGCTGATAGACAGCTCACAGCTGACAGCTTTGAAAAGTTACCAGACCAAATTATGTATCCCTACGCCGAACCATATGATCTACAAAAACATGTGTTTAGCAGCTGTCACTTATGACAGTCAAAATTTAGTTATATACCTAAATGTTGACTGTCAGAAGTCAGCTGTGAGCTGTCAGTCAGCACCAAAGAAGCCATGGGGCTACTGTATGTCTTGATTCCAAAACAAGCACAGCATTTAATCTTCCGGACATTGTCAGTTACAATTTTGGAGAAGGGAAACCCTAAATTCTTCAAGAATGACGATGTTTAGTATCGAACCCCTGGGCTCTGTAGACGAGTCAGATCTTGCGTCATTTCATTATTTCTCTCTCGCTCTCCCATTGTCTCGTTTTTCGCAGGCCATTTAAGTGACAACGCCCCTTGTCTTCTTGTCTGGCAGGACCACGCCTTTTCACTCTATCTCTTTCTTTTATATTCATAGAAAGAGACAAAAAAAAGTTGTCTTTAGCATCAAACAAAGGAAATAATAGTTGGCAGCTATTTGTGACAATATTTCCCAACCGGTGGTTGGCAGACTCACTGTTTTTTTAAAGGTCCTCTGGACCACATACATAGGCCAAAACCGTCTTAATCTTGAGATATAAAATTCTTCACGGCTACAATACTTTCTGGTGACCTGGCAGTCTAGGCGTAAGGTGTCGGACTTCTGTGCTGGGGTCCGGGGTTCAATCCTCGGTCCTGGCACAGATTTATCTGATTACCAAACCCTTCCTTCACTTCTGACAAGACGTATATTAATCACAACTTGTGAATGTGTGGAAGGCCAGGCCTCCACCGTGGTTCGGATTCCACGTTAAACTGTAGGTTCTCCATTTCTCCTTACAATCACCCTACCATTGCACATTAGCGTAAGTGCGTATAACCCGAACGGGTAGTAAGACGTGGTGATAATAATAATATTATTAATAATAATAATAATAATAATATAATACTTTCTCTTTAAATGAAAAAGTAAAACATATATTAAATATTCAATTTTTAAATACATATAATTTATTGGCAGTTCAATTTGTAAATGAAGAATTTTTGTAATAGTTTTAAATACAATACTATATTTAGCAATGCGTCTTACTACCCATTTGAGTTATACGCTTGAGTACTAATTACACTAATGGGTCAGGAATTGGGAAGGTTGATTATAGAGGAAATGAACCCACATTTTACCCTACCGGGATTCGAATTTCGGTCTCACCGTCCTGGGCAGTCTAGCTCCACACGAAACTAGCGCGTTAGCTAACTACGCCACAGAGTCAGGTGACAGATTTTAAAAGATACTAAAACAATTTTATATATTCATACGTCAAGTCACGTAATCTTCATTTGTCACTTTTCATAGATAATATCAATTATGAATAAATACTAGAAATAAAATAAAATTTCTTAAATATTAATTACAAAGAAAAAAAAGTGTATTTTCTTAAAGTTCCTTAATATTTTTTTAAATCCTATTTCAAGATTCCGTTCAGTGGCCATAAAAATAAATCGCAGAACTCACAAAACAATACTTTGATGAATAGTTTTTATTAGTTTTTGTGTTGACCAACCGATTTCCCTCACACCCCATTTATTTTCAAATCGGTTGGATTTAGTTGTAGAACTTTTTCTTTTTCCGACGAAAACTTTCATTTCACATTTCCCCGGGGCTATAATATATATTTCTTTTAAAGACTCAACTTCTTAAGGAACCATCCACAGATGTTAACATTCCCGACGGAGCCCTTCTTTTACTTGTTGGCCCTTCTTCAAAGCCAATACGTCAACCCTCATCCCTTCCACCATGATGACTCTCAACCCTCTTCCACACAAAACATATGTATTCTTCGCGACAGGGGTTGGAAAAACGTTAGACACGTCAGATTAAATTATAACTTTTTTTTAAGCACGTTCGGGTTAAAAATACTTAAATGTATTATTATTTAGCACCGCGTCTTACTATCCGTTCGGGTTATACGCTTAAGTACTAATTTCACTACTGGGTAAGGAATTGAGAAGGTTAAATTTAGACGAAGTGAACCCCACATTTGCGTGGAGGGAGAGTGGAAAACCATATAGGAAAAACCGCCCCAGTTCACCCGACCGAGTTTTGAACCTTGATCTCCCCTTCCCCGACAGAACTCTTGAGTAATAATTTCTTTAATATGTTAGGGATGAGGAAGATTTAATTTAAAGACTGTGTACTCAAAATTTCGTGGAGGGAGAGTGGAAAACCAATGAGGAAGAACTACCCTCGGTACACCCAAAGGTGACCTGGTGGTCTAGGGGTAAGGTGTCAGGCTTCTGTGCTGGCGGCCGGGGTTCAATCCTCGGTCCCGGCAAAGATTTATCTGAATACCAAACCCTTCCTTCACCTCTGACAATACATCTTGTGAATGTGGGGAATGCCAGGCCTACACCGTGGTTCGGATTCCACGTTAAACTGTAGGTACTTCATTTCATCCCACAATCACCCTACCATTACACATTAGCGTAAGTGCGTATAACCCGAACGGGTAGTAAGACGCGGTGCTAATAATAATAATAATAATAATAATAATAATAATAATAATAATATATAATAATAATAATAATAATACACCCAACCGGGATTCGAACCCCGATATCCCGATCATCGGCAGTCAGGTCTACCTCGAGAGTGACGTTATAGATCACTCGACTACCGAGGATGATTTTCTTTTTCTTTATTACACTCATATTTGAAATTCTGGTACAGGGGGAAAAGGAGGGTAAGTCACAATATATTTAAGTCCCTTAAAGAAACCAGCAAATATTTTTAAAATTAATTTAAATATGAACGAGACCTCTTCTAACCATAATCTATTTAAAGTGTATTAAAAAGGTTTCATGATTATCTAACAGATGACAGCACTAACTCAATTAGGAATTTACCCTCTTTTCCCCACTACCCTTTATTTGTAATAAGAGGAGAAAATTCCCCGCAGTGGCGGCTTGATACCTACTAAATAGAATAAGAGGTTTGTTTGAAAAGGGGGTGGGGGGGGAGGCGGGGGCGGAGGTGGCACCTAGAGTCTGCGAAATGTACTAGCAAATACTTAAGCAAATCAAAATTGGGAATTCAGAGATGAACAATCTTTGATACAATTATCAGACAATTAAATATCCAGGAGAAGGGAATGTATTCGTTTGTACCCTTATGAAAATGTTTTAGTATTAACACAAGGTTTTTCAAAGTGTGCTCCTCGGAACCCTAGCGTTCTCCCAATACCACTTCAGGGGCTCTTTGAGACTTTATAATTTTTGTAAGGTTATATTTTTGGAATACACTTCAATCAAAACAAAATATTTCAACATATTTAATTCAAATAACGACATGCGATTTCAGCTGTCTTCTATTATTACCGAAATAAATTGTTTTTGAAAAAAGTAAACATGTATTTACATAACTTTTCAAAGTTTTAAACTTTAATGTGGTTTATATACATATATATATATATATATATATATAAATAGATGTATTATTATTATTTAGCACCGCGTCTTACTACCCGTTCGGGTTATACGCTTAAGTACTAATTACTCTAATGGATTAGGAATTGGGAAGGTTTAATTAAAGGAAGTGAACCCGCATTTGCGTGGAGGGAGAGTGGAAAACCATTTAGGACCCCCCCCCCCCCCCCGTTCACCCGACCGAGATTCGAACCTCGATCTCCCCGTCCTCAGCAGTCGGGCTCAACACGACTAGCGTGTTAGCCAACTACGCCAACGAGGCGGGTAAATATATGTATATATATATACACACATATAAAACATTTAAAACAAAACATATTCGGGACTCCGCAATTTTATAAAGGTATGTAAAGGGTTCGAGAGGTTAAAAAGTTTGAGAACCGCTGTACAAACATATCTAGTATATAACAGACCCAGCGTTAGTTACACATTCAACCAACAAGCGCTGTAGTCGATATGTGAGAGGAAAACTAGATTCGATGTTATTGCTTTGTTGGAAATCGTTTAATAATGTAAGAAATATATTAAATTTGCCTTAGGCTATCTAGATTGCATGTTTTTTCTTCCATTTTTCCAAAACGAAGGATTTTCCTAAATATGTTAAGGGTTTATATAAATATTTTTTAATCTCATATCTCTGATTGTAAATGAAGTTTTATTTGCATGATAAGATGGTGACACGGAATAAACGTAAGCTCATCTTTTCTGGCTTTTTTTTTTAGTAACAGTGAGGTCAGAGCTCGAATCTAAGTTTTTTTAAACATAAATAGCTTTTCACTTTCCTTCCACTCTAATGCGGATATGTCATCAAAATTATACCCTAATTATTAAATATGCGGGAAGCCCAAGTTCTGGGTAAACGTAGTGTACTAGGCGTACAAGTTTCAACTAAATTAATAATCGAAAACATTTGCGTTAATTTAGAACAAGTGGGAAACAAAATAGGTCAAAATTTGACAGTTTTAAACGCTTATAAATATGTATTTTCACCCACACCTTCCTTCCCCAAATTAAGCCACACTAGTTCGGCTAGATAAGTAACCCTGAAACTAAAATGTTGGTGAGGTCTTTTTTTTCCATTTATTTCTATAATGTATTTAACATAAACTTTTTTTGTAATCGACTGAAAATGACAGCACATGACTCACTAACTAGCTTAAACCTAAAAGAGACACATCAAATAGTCTTCCAGCCCATAAGTTCATCACTATAATTATCAACGTTGATAAATTTAAAGCAAAATCTGTCATGACCGGATTCGTAACTAAGACCTTTAACTTAAAAGGATGTACACGCTACAGACTAAGGCTTATTAAGGTCTGGAACTTTTTATGTTTAGGCTGTTGTACACCCAACAATCTCAAAATAGGTTAAATTTGGTCAAAACTTAAGACATAATTAAACTGGCAAAAGATTGAAAAATATGAAGTGTTCAAGAAGGTTAAAACAACTTAAAGCAAATTGACCCTTTTCATTTGTCGTGGAAATGCAGAGCCATGGGAACGAACGCTTATCTTCCATAATTTTTATTGTTTTAAAATTTTCTTTTCGGAAACGGTTTGTTCAAGAATAGAAGCATGTTGATTCAGTTATACTTTTTATATACACACTTCCTCTATAATTTTAATAGTGATCAAATATCAATAAAATTGCCAGCTTCATAACAAAAAATAAGGAAATGTAACAATTAATAAACATCGATACATTATCTTAGAAGGGGTGTTGAAAATATTAACATAAAAATTTCACTCGTTCTCGAGAAAACCGGTATTTCCTAAGGTATGATTTTTCCACAAGACCTGTCTGGTAGCTAGCGCCATCTACGGTTTCTGTAATCCGTCTGTTCTTGTTTGGCGCGGAAGGATACTTTGGTCGGTTGTGAAGCCACAACATGCCTTTCACCCCCCCCCCCCTCCCGCCCACCATCCCACAAAATAGGTTTTAGACTTGCTCTCGATAGGGCCAAGGGCCTTAAGGGAATGTCAAAACAACGCGGGTCATATCAGAAGATGTTCCACCCCTGATTTTCACCTTTCTCAATCACTTCTCTCCGTATGTCACACCTTCTTCTTCTTGATTGTGTGGTGTGGCCTTGTCTGAATGCTAGAGGGCAATAAAACTCTCCACCTAAGCCTGACTTGACTGGAAGATGCAGTAGTTATTTGAGTGGGTTGGTCCTAGCGCTCAATTTTTTTCTTTTAATAACAACCGGCTAAGAAAATCATTATCAAGGTCAACACTAAATCTACAGTTTAAAAAAATTGTACGGTGCACCGCACAGACTTTCTCTCTTTATTATCTTAAAAATAGAGGCATTTACTAAAAACTCATATAAGATATGTGAAACAAAATAATATATATTGTTGTATAAATATTCCACCAAAAAGAATAAATCAAGTAACATAACCTGTCACAACAAAACTGAGGAAAGAGGAGTATCTTTGTCCATAACAATCAATTTCAATTCCATAGTGCTCCATAAAACATATATTTAGATATATATATATTTGTTATAGCTCAGAAACTATTGGTTTTATCAAAAATGTATTTCAAACAAAATATCTTTATTTTTTCATAGTAATACAACTTAACAATCACATCTTTTTTCGTATTTAAACTAGTTGCGAAGATATGACCAAAAGTGGAAATTTCCACTTCTGTAAAATGCCCTTAAAATCATTTTCATGGGAAAGCTAAAGTAGGCATTTTGATTGACCTGTTACGGAATATCTAGATACAAAATTTAATCGAAATTGTTAGAGCGGATTTTGAGAGAATCGATTTTATCTCTTTAGTAAACTACCCTTAGTTTTAAGGTTGGATGGATAATTAAAAAAAAAATCTCGGGGAACTTTATGAAAATCAAAGACGTCAAGTTTTAGCCCAATCGTCAAAATGGTTTCGGCTCTAGCTCAAAGTACAAACAGAAGACATCGAAAAAACAACCTTTTTTTTTCGATTACAAGGTAGAGAGTAAGTAAAAATCTTTGATCAAAAAACCAAAAGTTCTTGAACGGAACTAGCACGAACGATCAAATAAAATACTAGACGTAATCAAATATACTTTCTTGTATAGTAGGCCTATATTTAAGTTTGGAACAAATATATAATTATTTCTTCAAAAGGCGGCTATCAGTAAAACTATCTTCAAATAATTAAATTATTATTATTATTATTAGCACCGAGAGTCTTACTACCCGTTCGGGTTATACGCACTTACGCTAATGTGTAATGGTAGGGTGATTGTGAGATTAAATGAAGGACCTACTGTTTAACGTGGAATCCGAACCACGGTGGAGGCCTGGCACTCCCCAAATTCACAAGATGTCTTGTCAGAGGTGAAGGAAGGGTTTGTTAATCAGATAAATCTGTGCCGGGACCGAGGATTGAACCCCGGCCGCTAGCACAGAAGTCTGACACCTTACCCCTAGACCACCAGGTCACCCTTTAAATAATTAAAGAAGAATGAAATGGTTGTTATAATGTAAATTTGGAAAGACGCGCTTCGATGGCCACGTGGTCTACGGGTTCGGCCAGACTGACAAGCGTGCGAGCGAGCGAGTGATTAGCAGATAGCTCTCGATAGTTGTTGACTAGGAGGCAAAGGTTCGAATCTTGGCTCAGTGAATTGAGGGTGGCTTTTGACAAGTGATTTATTGTTTTTTTTCCATCCTCTAACCGTTTAAATGGTGATTCATATTTGTAAAGGCCTACTTATGTAAAACTTATATACATACACACACTTATGTATATATATATATGTGTGTATGTAAAACTGACATGTTAAATACTTCAATATTATAATCAAAGTAGGCCTTTACAAATAAGAAACATAATTTGCACGCCTAGAGGATGGAAAAACCACAAAAATAAATCACATATATATATAATATGCGTGTGTGATTTATTGTTGTGGTTATATATATATATATATATATATATATATATATATATTATATATATATATATATAGTTTATGATCTTGTCAATTAGATTATGTTGTTAGTAGCAAGTGTGCTAAACCTATCGATAATTATAAAAAGTCAAATATCATGTAAAGTTGACAAGAATTCCTATTATTATTATTATTATTAGCACCGCGTCTTACTACCCATTCGGGTTATACGCACTTACGCTAATGTGTAATGGTAAGGTGATTGTGAGATGAAATGGAGGACCTACAGTTTAACGTAGAATCCGAACCACGGTGGAGGCCTGGCATTCCCCACATTCACAAGATGTCTTGTCATAGGTGAAGGAAGGGTTTGGTAATCAGTTAAATCTTTGCCGGGACCGAGGATTGAACCCCGGCCGCCAGCATAGAAGTCTGACACCTTACCCTAGACCACCAGGTCACCACAAGTTTTCCTACCACTCAATGAACCAACACACAATGAAATTACCTAGCGCCTGTAAACTAGACTGTACCGGGTCAAGCACGCGTGTGCTTGAAAAATAGAACCAGTTCTATCTTTCAATCGCGTCACTCGGGTTGCTCCAGTCTGGCCACATCTCATTACAACCAATGTGTTCTATTTTATATTTTAGTCACTCACGCGCTCACTCGCTCGCCCAGTCTGGTCATACATTAACGCGCTAATCTAGTGTTGGACTAGAATGCCGAAAACGTGGAGCTCGGGGTTCTATCCCGGTCGGGTGCACTTAGGTATTATCCTAAATGTTTTTTCACTCTACCTCCACAAAAATGCAGGAGCACGTCCTCTCAATTAAAAGGCTTCCTAGTCGCTAAACCATTAGTGTAATTAGCAAGAAAGTGTATAATTTGAATGGTTAGTAGAACGCGGTGCCAAAAAAAAAATAATCGTGGAGAAATAAATTATGAGAAAAATATTGACAAATTTAAATATTTATATGATAAGCAATGAAATTAGAAATATAAACTGAGAGAGTTGATGTGATTTATTAAAGAAATATAAGATGTTAAGAGCCTAAATTAAGGTCTTACTTATTTGTTAAACTGGTCCCTTTCTCCAGTTAAAGGTTAAAGAGAGTTGATTTAGTAGCCTTAATTTGAATACTAGTTTAATTGATTTGGATTATCCTCATAAAGATTTTAAAGGCAGATATTAGTTCCTCCACATCATATTTAGTCCAATAAATGATAAGGAATTAGGTTATCACATCAGACAATTTAATTATATTTTCCTAATAATTTAGGTCTATTCCTTAATCAATTTTATAATATAAATTGAAATAATATTCACTTTTAATATGTTTATTGTTTTAAACATTTTAAATAAGAGGTTTTTTTAGATTTGTAAATATAGTCTTAACAAAATCAACGTTTGTTTTAAGTTTCAAATAATCAAATCTTAATATTTTGTAAACTTATTTTTTTACTTGTTCTATATTATATATATATATATAATATATATATATAATATATATATATATAATATACATATATAATATAATATATATGTATCGTTGTATTTTTTACCTATCCACAGACACATATTTTAATTTGTAATCATATAACTACACACTCCACATTCATAGATCCTCTCTTTCTTATACATATATTTAAATTTAAATACAAAATTTAGGTGAGTATGAGGAAGCTAGAATTTAAAAGAAACGTAACAGCATTTACATGTATGTAGGTATTTCGAATGGCCGGTTTATGAAAAAAAAAATATCCTCAGTACACCAGACCGGAATTCGAACCCTGACCTCTCAATTGCAGGCAAAGCCAGACTAGATGCGATTGATATTCAGGCCACGGGCTGACCAAAATGGACTATTACTTCCCCAATATTTTGTTGATACTTGTATGTTGATAAAATTATTTCATAATAATAATAATAATAATTATTATTATTATTATTATTACTATTATTACCAGATTATACGCATGTACTAATTACGCTTTTTTTTTATCGTACGGTATTACTGACCCGGAGGGAGATGACATCCAGTTCGGAGCATCCAATTATACGAATTACAAAAACAGGGCAACAGCTCAAACCGAGGGGCGGGGGGGATACGGCCAACAACAGTTAAATATCCACAACACTTCAACGAGTCTGTTGGTTTATTTTTGTGGTCTCCAACCAAAAACAAATGCTTGCAAGGGTTAGAGGGGGAGGGGGAGGTGGAAGGAAGGAGGATAGCCATAAATTCCCTCCAACCTACCCACGCAATTGCAACGAAAAACTAAAATCTTTTTTTTTCAAAACCAGCCATTTATGTAAAATATTATTCGGAAACCTGAAAAGTGTCACGCAAAGATTAAAGCACTCTGAGCATGATATTAAATGTGATTGGAAACTGATTTAAATTTATTAATATTGCGTCTTACTACCCGTTCGGTTTGTACGCACTTGAGCTAATGTTTAATGGTAGGGTGATTGTGAGATGAAATGGAGGGCTTACTGTTTAACATGGAATCCGAACCACAGTGGAGGCCTGGCATTCCACACATTCACAAGTTGTGATTAATACACGTCTTGTCATAGGTGAAGGAAGGGTTTGGCAATCAGATAAATCTGTGTCGGGACCTAGGATTGAACCCTAGACCCCTAGCACATAAGTCCAACACCTTACCCCTATATCACCAGTTCACCATTTAAATTTAAATCAAATGTTTAAATATAAGGTAGATGTGTCAACAAAACCAAACATTGACATTTAAAAAAAAAATCTTGTAGCGTTAGTCTTTATGAGACAGTCCAATTTGGGCTGCATACACACACACACACACAACACACACACACACACACACACACACACACGCGAGGAAAGGAATAATTTTAGAGGAAATGTATCCGCGTATGTTGTGTAAAGGAGACTGCAAAATCATTTAGGGAACTAAGTATTTTCAGTACACTCGACCGGGATTCGACCCCCCCCCCCCCTCCATAAGCTCTTGGTTTCTACCAAATTAGAATAAATATTCTGAGAACATGCGCATGGAAACTGTTCCAAAAGCAAAAGTTTGTCGTTTGAAAACTTACTAAAATTATTATGCTGGAACATATAAAGGTTCATAAGTGTCAATTGTTTTAAAGTATACGCGGTTTTTAGTTGTTTACAAACAAGGAGCTGACCATGGAGGTTTTGGGGTAGTGCTCATCTTTGGACCCGAGTTTCATGGGTCAAAACCAGCTGTAGTTTATAGATTTTCCTTCTATACTTTAGTGCGATAAAAAAAATCCGTAGCACAACTTCCTTCGGAGAAGTAAAGCCATCGGTTCAATGTCGATTGCGGCACGTAAAAGAACTCTGAAAGGTATGTGAAAATAACTTTCCTGGCAAAATAGGTAGAGTCTTTCGCTCCTCGCTCATAGAAATTCTCGTGTATTGATACAATCAGCCTGTGAAGAAAGTGAACGTTTAATAACTCAAATAAATAAATAAATACAAATATGGAATACGAAAGACTTTTCGGAACAAAGCATGTAGGATATAAATAAAATGTTTAAGAGACTTGGAAAACAGGGGTAAGCTGTTTAGAAACACACAACAGAACACAGCTGTCAAGGTTTTTTAAGATCATAAAATGGAACACGGTTGTCAGATTTTTAGGGACTGAGAATAGAGATTGCTTTTTAAAACATGCCTAGATCGTGTTACGACGAACTAACAACATTAAACTTGCATTATATTTTTTATTTGTGTGGTAACAACCGCTAACTATATCTAAAAACGTATTTTCAAATGAGGGTGAGTGCGTGAATATATAAAAATAACACCATGACAGAGATTTTATTTATTATTTTTTTAGCACCACGTCTTACTACCCATTCGGTTTATAGGCATATGTATTCATTACATTAATGGTTTAAGGATTAGAAAAGCTTAATTTGTAGGAGACGCAGCCGCAGTTTCTTGGAAGGAGAGTGTGAAACCATTTAGGAAAACCACACATAGTGCACCCTATCAGGATTGAACACCAATCTCCTCGTCTTTTGCAGTCTAGTCCAATACAAGAGTAGCGCGTTAGAACAAGCGACTACCGAAGCAGGCTATTATTATTAAAATTATTATTACTTAAGCATCCATTACGTATACTATCCGCTGGGCTACATACGTATAGCCTACAAACTAACTACGTTAGTGTATTAAGGATGAGAAAGGTTTAATTTAGACGACGTGTACCCGAATTTGCGCGGAGGGAGAATGAAAAAACATTTAGGAATAACCACCCTCAATACAGCCGACAGGGATTCGAGCCCTGATCTTCCAGTCATCGGCAATCCGGTCTATTGCGAGAGTGAAGCCTTAGACCATTAGACCCATGAAGAGGGTAGTAGAGGAATCACCATGCACCTTATGTACTATATACCGCTAATATCAGCAAACGACTTACAAACTAACGCAAGACTAAAGCCGACACATAGCAACCGGTCAACTATTCACCAAATATACATTTTCAGCCACGCCTGGTATTGAAACCGAGACCAATGGATCAGTCAGTAAGCCGACACAACACTAAGCTAAGGTGTCGGACCACTTGGAAATTATTTACAGTTTCTTATGTTTGTTTTTTTAGTGTTTTACAGATTGTTATACACCCTGTATATAATGTTCCTTGTTACCGTATTCTCATGGCTTTGAAACTAACTATAGATGTACTGGAACCAAGCACGATCATATCTTCCCGATCACTCCGAAGGTGGGTGATCATGGTTATTAGGGCTCTGAGATCTGATGAACATAAAGACAAGGCCTTTAAGGTGGAGTTGTAGGGGACGCGAGAAAAGGCCAGTGTTTTAGTAGTTTTTTGTATGGCAAAAAAAAAAGTTTCGCCAAAATAAATCATATATTGTTCCAATGTAAACAAAGATTTAATTTTTTTTTTGCATGGTGATATCAACAGTTCTAAGCCAGCCCCATGGTATAATTGGTCAATGCATCTGGCTACAAACCCAGCGGTCCCGGGTTCGATTACCAACTGGTACCATGGATAATATTTCCCAAAGGGGGATTACCCCAACGGTCACCAAGGTTTGGTTGGTTAGGCTTCAAGTTAGGTTTAAGTGTTTCCACCGGTTCCACACCCTCATACTCACTATCAACGTCATCTAATCTCATCAGGACATAGAAAGAGCCACCACGGAAAGGAAGTAGTGAATATTTGTCATTCATGAGCATAGCGTCATTAGGTGAGAAACTTTTTAAATGAAGAGAATGAGTTGTCATTAAATTTCAGGACACTCTTGACAAGATATTCAACAACTGTTGAAATCACCATGTGAAGAGAATTAAACTATGTTTATAATGAAGAATTATTGTATTTATTTAGATCAAAATAAAAAAATGTTTTGTCATAAAAACTACAAATAAAAACACTTTTTTTTACTCTTTCCTTACACTCTCACTTTAAGAGGTGGAGCAACCCTCTTCACATAGAGAGGGGGCGGGGGGAGGGAGGGGGGCAATCTTGTGATCAGAGAGCACTTATCCATCATCACAGAGTTACAGCAAGTAGAGGTGTATTTCACGGGTCGGTTACCAAACGTGAGACCCACTTTCCCGAGTACTGGCATCGCTCCAAAATTCTCTCTCTCTCTCTCTCTCTTCCTTCCATTCCCGATGTTTGCGAGTATCAAGATTTAAAACCTGCTGCCTCGTGTAGATAGCTGTGTATTCACACGTCCGTAGGAAATAGAGATCAGGATCAATAGTAGCTACAACATCCCAGAAATAATAATTACATAACTTTTACCGGATCCAAAAATTCAAATTTCCTTGACAAACTCATATCAAGATGTATAATTATGTCTAAAAAAATAATCAAAACTTATTTTTTATCACCGTGTCTTACTGCCCGTTTGGCTTACTAAGCATAAGTACTAATTAATTTACACTAATATTTTGGGTAGTTAGGAAGGTTTAATTTAGAGGAAGTGTACACGCATTTACATGGAGGGAGAATAGTAAACTGTTTACGGAAAACCCTCTTCAATACACCCGACCGGGACTGAACCACTATCTACCCGTCATCAGTATTCTAGTCTACTGCAAGAGTAGCTCCTTAGACCACACGGCCACCGAAGCGAGTTAATTCTAGTTAAAATTGTTCTTAAATATTTAAACTCAGTAGCCGTGTCGAATGATATGTTGTTCGAAGTAATATCTTAATTATAGGTGAATAAACGGATATTTAAAATTAATATCGGGTGACCTGGTGGTCTAGGGGTAAGGTGTCAGACTTCTATGCTGGCGGCCGGGGTTCAATCCCCGGTCCCTGCACAGATTTATCTGATTACCAAACCCTTCCTTCACCTCTGACAAGACATCTTGTGAATGTGGGGAATGCCAGGCCTTCACCATGGTTCGGATTCCACGTTAAACTGTAGGTCCTCCATTTCATATCATAATCACCCTAGTCCTAATCACATTAGCGTAATTGCGTATAACCCGAACGGGTAGTAAGACGCGGTGCTAATAATAATAATAATAATAATAATAATATCACGATTGATGTTTTTAAACTATTGTGTTGTGAAAAAAACCCACCAAAGAACGGCCAATACGCTTCCCATTTGACTAGTTATTTCAAATAGTTTCAAAACCAAAGATAAACAACAGTTGTCTCCTAGAATCTCACTTTGTAGGCGCATGCGCAATGATTGGTTTAGAAATCTGTTTGAGTATCCCAAGTTAATGCTGTCGCACAGAAAAAGAAGTTATTTCAGTCGTGGCGAGCGGATCACACCGATGAGGCTGATATCTTGTGATTGGTCTAGAATTGATAGAGCCCGTCATGTAAATACGTTTTTGCTCTGCTCTCATTTTTTTTAACGAAAATGTGAATTCACAGTAACTCACCAGATGGTTGAAAGTTAACGAGAAAGTTTTTTTTTTCAAAATAAGTTACAAGCAAATTGTTCAATGTTTAACTTTTTTTTTGTTTACTGTTCCGCTCACCGCTTTTCATAACTCATCTGGATTATCCTTATTTATATATTAACCGTGGTTCGGAACCCACGTTAAAATGTAGGTCACCTCTGCTTTCCACCATCATGATTCTCACGTATCATCCTACCATATGGGGAATTTTTATTATTTTTTAACTTCCTTATACATCTGTACTGACAACTTATTCTATAAATCAGGATCTTTTTACTCTATTCATTTTACAATCTTCATTCTACAATTTAATTTCAAAATTTTAACATATAAACTATCTGGAATTTAAACCTACTTGTCTTATTGTTGCCTAAATTATCAGTTTGCTTCATCAACATGTGCCAGTTAGCCCAACCCGAGTATTTTAACAGCCCGATACCCTCCTCCACTTGATCTCCCAGTTACCGCCTAGGACCATGTTTTCAGAGCCCCTAGGACATCTGGGGATAAAGGAACTCACTCGCCTTAATAGTGTTCCCGTAGGTGACCTGGTGGTCTAGGGGTAAGGTGTCAGACTTCTGTGCTGGCGGCCGGGGTTCAATCCTCGGTCCCGGCACAGCTTTATCTGATTTCCAAACCCTTCCTTCACCTCTGACAAGACATCTTGTGAATGTGGGGAATGCCAGGCCTCCACCGTGGTTCGGATTCCACGTTAAACTGTAGGTCCTCCATTTAATCTCACAATAACCCTTCCATTACACATTAGCGTAAGTGCGTATAACCCGAACGGGTAGTAAGACGCGGTGATAATAATAATAGTGTTCCCACCTCAGAAATGAATTCCTCTATACGTCAGGAGAACAGAGGTATGAGAAGGTATAATGGTCAGATCTAGAGCATTGGTCCCACCCTTATATGTGTATGTGTGTATATATACAACTCTTTTCTCTCTACTCTAATATATATATTAGAGTAGAGAGAAAGAGGGTATAATTTTAGAGAGTAAGCCCACATTTGCGTGGAGGAAAAATGAGAAAACACTTTTTAGGAGAGAAAAACTACCCCGGATCCTCGGCATGTAATCGAGCCCCCCACCCCCGGTAACCGTCAAACCCATACCAGACGATACTTACGCATTTGACCGCATCTCCCCCTTCCGGTACAGGCTCGAATAAAATCAATTATTTATCAACACGCAACTTACAAATTAACTTGATTTAAGTATTTATATTCCTATGTCACTTTAACTACAGGTTTTTTTTTCGTCAGTTTCGAGAAATGAACCCGGGACCGTTAGGTGAAAAGCCAGATGCGCTGCTAACTGAAGGGATATACTATTACTATTATCATAAAATGTTAGTACTGTTATAATAAGGCTTGTGATACATTACCAGACTAAATATTATGACGTCAGTGATGGGCGCACTGTATAATAAGAGTTAGGTAACCGTCATGTCATATGCCAAGTCACGAGTTTGGCAGTTAGAAGACAAATTCGTTCGTAGATGAAATCATCCGACCAAAAAAAGGCAAACAGGTTTTGGTTTGTTTTTTTCATTGCCCACGTAACACTCACTTATCGGATGTATGTAAATTAATCGAATGTTTCTAAATCAGAAAAATAAACAGTTAATATTCCATCATAAAGTAGAAAAACTTTTATTTTGGCGACGTATTATTTTCGTGGCGGTTAGAGAGTCCATTACATAATTATTTTAGGACGACCGTAGTTACAGCTTAGCGGAAAGAGCGGTCGATTACTAATGTAAGAGATACCGATTCGATTCCGGGTAGTGCTAGTCCAGATATTAATTTTTATTATTGGTCTACGGGTTCATCCAACTTTCCAATTAGTAGAAATATCCAAGCGCTGAGGTTAGGTGGTTTTTTTTAGCACCGCGCGTCACTACTATCTGTTCAGATTATGCACACAATATACTAGTTACGATAAAGTGTTAGCGATGAGGGAGGTTGAATTTACAGAAAATGTACCCACATTTGAGTGGCATTTTTTGTTGTAAACAGCTATCAGTACACCCTACCGAGATTCGAACTACAACCCTCCTCGGCAGTCTAGTCAGTTGCGAGAGTGATGCCGTATAAGACCATGACCATGTGTGTGTGAAATTGTTAGTTTGTACAGTCTGATTAAGAGAGGAAGGATATGTTTAAATGTCATAAAAGTTACTTAAATATTTTTAATATATTTGTATAACCGGCCTCGTGGTATAACGATTAGAGCACCTGGCTGTTGATCTTAGAAGTCTTGGGTTCAATTCCCGGCTGGGAATTTATACGTAAATTCATGTCTTCAGCTGTCCCTTTTCATAGATGAAAGCAATATTCATTAAATAATAATGAATTAATTTGACTCGGTGGCCGCGTGGCTTAATGTGCTACTCTCGCAGTAGACTAGACTGCCGAAGACGAGGATATAGGGGTTCGATCCCAGTCGGTTGCACTGAGGTTTTTTATTCCCTAAATTGTTTTCCACTCTCCCTCCACGGAAATGCTGGTGCAATTCCTCTAAATTAAACCTTCCTAATACCTAACACATTAAAGTGAATAGTATAAAGGTGTGTAATCCGAACGGGTAGTAAGACGCGGTGCTTAAAAAAATTGATTAATATGTTGCCAATGTTGACTAAAAAAAGTTTTTATCTTTGAAAAGTTCCTTTTTACCAGAATTCCATTATAGATTATGTGGTTGATATAATATAACGTGGGTTTGGAAATGTGTTTACAATAAACCACTGAATGCCTTTAGAGATATTACATTCGTAAAATAAAATACACTTTCTTTATTATAACAGTTTTATCCAAGGGAGAGAGAAAGTGGCTGATAATAACTTCACTTGCATTTTCCTTTAAGAGGGTAAAACAGGAACTAGAGTTAAAGTGGGGATATAGGGGACGTGAGTTAAGGTCAGTGTGTAATTTTTTGCAGAAACAACAAGAAAAAATTATTTCCAAATTATCTAATGCTCATGAAAAGTGAAGGGTAAGACCTACACGATATATATATAATTATTATATATATTATATATATATATATATAGTATTTAAAAAATATTTTTTTGACATTTTTATTATATTTTTATATCTTAACAAATATAGGTTTTTACCGGCGTAAAACTTTAATTTGGCAGTTCAGCTACTGAGGAAAAAAATATATAAACAAAAATAAGGTTCAGATATACCGAACTTTGGATATTGGAGATTTTACTGTATAGGAGCAAGGTAAAATTAGCTTTTTTTTTTTTTAAACGAGGTCTCTCGTGAAATATCGTGGCTCTGAAAAGGCGATTGGTGAGAAACTTGTATCTCATCTTGCCTTTCTCAAACAAATAAAGGAATATTTTTTATAAGGTCACAATAGAAAGTATTATTTTAGATAAAATTGATTGTTTGAGCGGTTTTGTAGCTTGAGAACATGAGATACAAGGTATGAGCATTTATGACCTTTCAAATGGTTTATTATCATTATTATTACTTATTATTTAGCACCGCGTCTTACTACCCGTTCGGTTTATACACTTGAGTAATAATTACACTAATGGGTTAGGAATTGGGAAGGTTGAATTTAGAGGGACTGAACCCGCATTTGCGTGGAGGAGAGTGGAAAACCATTTAAGAGCAACACCCCCCCCCCCCCATTCACCTGAGCGAGGTTTAAACCTTGATCTCCCCATCCTCGGTAGTCTAACTCAACATGAAACCAGCGCGTTAGCTAACTACGCAACCGAGGCGGGTCTTTCAAATGGTCACTGCTATTAATGAGATCGAGAAAAATATTTTTGGAGTGTTGGTTTGGGGGCAGATCTTTCATTGTATGCCTTAATTTTCTTCAAATGGACATTTTGAGTTGTTTTTTATTTAGAATATCCATTTTTTTTTTTTTAGAATATCCAAACGTATTGTTTACGGTCAATATTGATAACATTTTACTGTGTTATTTTATAGGTATTACCCGCCTCGGTGGTGTAATTGGCTAACGCGCTAGTCGTGTTGAGCTCGACTGATGAAGACGGGGAGATCGAGGTTCGAATCTCGGTCGGGTGAACTGGAGGGGCTTTTCCTAGATAGTTTTCCACTCTCCCTCCACGCAAATGCGGGTTCACTTCCTCTAATTCAACTTTCCCCAATTCCTAATCCATTAGCGTAATTAGTACTTAAAGCGTATAACCCGACCGGGTATAAAGACGCGTTGATAAATAATAATAATAAATATAGCATTGATAGGACGTATCATAGGCGACAGCTGAAAATCACATGACTTGACGTACGTTTGAATACGTTTAAAGTGGATCTAATAACTTTTTTCTAGCAGTCGGAAATGTTTATTAGTAATAAAACTGGGAACCGCTTCGGTGGCCGCATGGTCTAAGGCGTCATTCTCACAATATATTATATCGGTGTTCGATTCCTGTCGTCGGGTGTACTCAGGGTGGTTTTTTCGTAAATGAAGTGTATTTTCTCAAAATTCAACCATCCTCATCCTTAACTCACTAGCGTAATTAGTAAATTAGTAAATATGCGTATAACCGGAACGGGCAGTAAAACGCGTATCCCGGGGATGGCAGAAAAAAACAACAACCAAGCACACTATCTGTTCGATAAACTCCGGCGGTGTATATATATTATATAAACACTCTTTAATTTGTTCTAGAATACAATCCGGCACCCCTTCCAAACCCCCCCCCCTTTTTTTTTTCTTTATATTTTCTCTTCAAGTTCCTATAAACTGTCCTATATTCCGGTCAGAGACTTATCCTACAAGCTCTTCAATTTTCTTGTCTCGCATCGTTATTCAGAAAAGGTAATTTTTCCCCAACGGCCGTGAGCTTTTTATCCTCCGTGAGAAGGGGGGGGGGGATTGTAGTGCACATGCCTAGTTTCCTGTGCACGTACAACCCTCTAAGCTCCCCCTCTCCAACCTCTTTCAAACCCAAATGACCCCCCTTGTGGGATCTAGGAGAAGATCTAGTTACAACTATGGGGTTAAAGGATACGAAGCAGTGTAATTTTGAGTTGTGTAGTCTTTTTTTCTTCTTCTTCTTCTTCTTTCTCTCGCAAAAGGAAAAAAAAAAAATTAGAATAATTTCCGTTACACCTAGCTCCTAAACGACTTGAAGGTTTAGTAAGGATACTTTGAATATACAACGTTGTACTATATAAGTTAATAAAGTTATAAAGTTATACTTCTAAATTGTTCAAAACTTTATTTCTTTATATACAAAGCTCCTAGAGGTTTTTTTTTGTTGTTGTACATTTCGGTTTTACTAGAACCGTCCGGGTTATCGGCATGTCTAGACTATGAGAAGTTATGAAGAAGGTGGATTTAACTACTAATGAATACATTATACAGGATGTACGGTTGCATGATGTGGAACCCACTTTAGCGGGGGGGGGGGGGGGGGGAAATACTAAAAAATATATGAAAAAAGTTAATATAAACACGTGTCCTATTTGACCTTGTTTCCAAGTTATATATATTTATATTTAGCACCGCGTCTTACTACCCGTTCGGGTTATACGCTTCAAGTACTAATAACGCTAATGGATTAGGAATTGGGAAGGTTGAATTATAGGAAGTGAACCCGCATTTGCGTGGAGGGAGAGTGGAAAACCATTTAGGAAAAACCACCCCCAGTTCACCCGATCGAGATTCCGAACCTCGATCTCCCCGTCCTCAGCAGTCGAGCTCAACACAAGTGCGTTAGCCAACTACGCCACCGAGGTGGGTTCCAAGTTATAGTAATGTTTGCACTTCAGTGATGTGGTGCTGATTAACATTATATAGGACGTGCTCAAAATGGCCACCTACGGCCTGAATGCAAGCCTGGAGTTATCGTGTCGTTGAATGCAGCACTCTCAAAAATACCAGGTGTTTGTCGGACACATTGGCAGCCTTTTTTGTATACGATGACGAAGTATTTCAATATTTGCAATGGGTGTTGAATAAACAATTTGTTGTGGTGGTTGTGCCCACGGTAGATTTACTAGCGTTCGAACTATCTTGAGTCTCTTCAAGAAGATCTTGTACATTCCTGAAACAATGATGAACTTTATACATTTTTTGTTTTTATCTCAGGTACCCTCTTCAGAAGAACAATGGTTAGAAATTGCTGAAGATTTTGAAAAGATGTGGAATTTCCCTCATGCATTGGGTGCTATGGATGGAATGCACGTTATGATACAAGCATCATGGCACAGTGGAACTGAATTTCATAATTACAAGAACATATCCAGTATAGTATTGTTAGCTTTAGTGGATGCAAATTATAATTTTTTATCTGTCAACGTTGGGTGCCCTGGTAGAATATCAGATGGTGGTGTCTTCAAAAACACACAATTATATCGAAAGTTAGAAAGTAAAGGAATGAATGTACCAGAACCAAAAATATTACAATTTCTGTACGCTGTAGAAGTTCCTTACATGATATTAGCAGAGCAAGCATTTGAATTAAATAATTACACTACTAAACCGTTCAGAGGATCTCCACCGAATGGTTCAATTGAAAGAATATTTAACTATCGCTTGTCCATGGCCCGCCGAGTTGTAGAGAATGCCTTTGGTATAGCTAGTTCAGTATTTTGAGTTCTTAGGAAACCAATATTACTAAGACCAGAGAAAGCTAAGAAGGTTGTTTTAACAGTGATACATACACACAATTTTCTACCTAAACAATCTGCCTCAAGGAATCTTTACACACCAAATGGGACATTCGACAGAGAAGAAAAAGGACAGCTCATTCCAGGTAGATGGATAACTAAACTACAACCTATTGGTAACACACCTAGAAGAACAGGCAACACGGCCACAAAGATATGACCACATCTAACTGAACATTTTGCAACAAACGGTGCAGTTCCATGGCAAAATAACTATTAAAATTAGTAACGATATATTTAGGTCAAAGAATTCAAATAATATTTTGTACACAGTAAAATGTACATAGAGCTATCGTAAAACACAATAGGTAAGTAAGTATTGGTTAATACTACGCCTTGTGTTCTTCGATAGCAAAGCCAAGTGTAGGTATGAATATACTTACATCGGACATGCTATCTGTAGTGTTACTTGGTATGTTTTTGTCCATAAGAAATCTAAACCATGTATACGCAAACCATTTTGATGTGTAGATATCGTCTGCACCTGAAAAATAATGTTATATTTGTGATTCTAATTAAGGTAGCAATTGAAATGAACGCCAAATTTAATAAATGCTCAGAAACATATCTGAGCATATTTTGAAGGTACTTCGTATATTAACTATATGTACAGTACAAATACATTAAATTATGATAGTATGACGCTTCACTTCTTTAATTTGTAATACATACATACCTGATCCAGTAACTCTGCTCTTTCTCTCTCTTGATTTCTCCCGTCTGTAAGATCCCAAGAGCGAATCGACCTTTTTTATTTTCAGTTCTTTAACGGGAATATTTACTTAGACGGAAATTTCACGCCATGTATCCTCTCTCTTATTTTTATTATAATATTCCGAACTCTTCACATCCCATAATAAACGATTACTCTCATAAAATCGAATTACTTGACGTATAGCGTCGTTGTCGTCCATGGTGCGTGTGAAGTGAGGAGCGAGGTAACAACAGATCCGTCCACACGAGGCGTTACGCTCGCAGTGAGGCAACAGCAGACCCGTCAACACGAGGCGTTACGCTCGCAGTGAGGCAACAGCAGACCCGTCCACACGAGGCGTTACGCTCGCAGTGAGGCAACAGCAGACCCGTCAACACGAGGCGTTACGTTCGCAGTGAGGCAACAGCAGACCCGTCCACACGAGGCGTTACGCTCGCAGTGAGGCAACAACAGATCCGTCCACACGAGGCGTTACGCTCACAGTGAGGCAACAACAGACGCGTCCACACGAGGCGTTACGCTCGCAGTGAGGCAACAACAGATCCGTCCACACGAGGCGTTACGCTCGCAGTGAGGCAACAACAGATCCGTCCACACGAGGCGTTACGTTCGCAGTGAGGCAACACCAGACCCGTCAACACGAGGCGTTACGCTCGCAGTGAGGCAACAACAGATCCGTCCACACGAGGCGTTACGTTCGCAGTGAGGCAACAGCAGACCCGTCAACACGAGGCGTTACGCTCGCAGTGAGGCAACAGCAGACCCGTCCACACGAGGCGTTACGCTCGCGGTGAGGCAACAGCAGACACGTCCACACGAGGCGTTACGCTCGCAGTGAGGCAACAGCAGATCCGTCCACACGAGGCGTTACGCTCACAGTGAGGCAACAACAGATCCGTCCACACGAGGCGTTACGCTCGCAGTGAGGCATTAGCAGACACGTCCACACGAGGCGTTACGCTCACAGTGAGGCAACAACAGATCCGTCCACACGAGGCGTTACGCTCGCAGTGAGGCAACAGCAGACCCGTCAACACGTGGCGTTACGCTCACAGTGAGGCAACAACAGATCCGTCCACACGAGGCGTTACGCTCGCAGTGAGGCAACAGCAGATCCGTCCACACGAGGCGTTACGCTCACAGTGAGGCAACAACAGATCCGTCCACACGAGGCGTTACGCTCACAGTAAGGCAACAGCAGACGCGTCCACACGAGGCGTTACGCTCACAGTGAGGCAACAACAGACCCGTCCACACGAGGCGTTACGCTTGCAGTGAGGCGCCTTTGAGCACGACTAGTTTACTAGTGATGGGTCACTCGTGAGCGAGTCATTCAAATTGAACGACTCTTGAACGAGAGCTGTGAACGAACGACTCTCGTTTCGCGAGCGAGTCATTCACGCCGCCATTACTCACGACTTTTTCGCTCTCGTTTATTCGCTCTGGAAAGAGTCAGGAATGTTTGTCATTCACAACTCTCGTGTCATTCTTCGTTCGCTACTAAAAAAGAATCAACTATAAATGATTACTATCGTTACTAGATAGTTTTATATTGTAGGTAGTACTGCTAACTATTTTTCTTAACATCACTTAGACATAATTCTGTGAATTAGACACTAAAGGTTATATGCTAAGGTTAATTATTATAAGTAATATGAGTAAGTAATAGAATTAAAGAATCCAACACAATAGGATTCGGATAAATTACACATAAAACTGAATTCATTCATAAGTTGAAAGGAAAGGGACAGATTTGCACGCTCGGAACGGGAATTGTGAGAACTAGTTAGCGCTCGCTCATCAAGTTATTGATGGGAAAGGGGTGAGGGGATTGGGAGCGAGCCAGCCATGCGGTGAACGATATGACTCTTCATGAACGACTCTATTGAGTAAGCGAGCTTATGTGAGCTAGTTCACGTCAATGAGCTGGTTCGACCCATCACTATAGTTTACCGACAAGCACACGGCTCGCAACACATGTGCGCCGCGCATGCCTCAGGGCGAGCATTTCAGGTACGGACAGTGCGAGGCGTGCGAAGTGAGCTGCTTAGCACTGTCCGTACACGGCTTTAGATTTGTTTTCGCCATGTAAGGTAAAATTATTGTTTTGTGGTCCTATATTCTGAGTTTTACATTCCTGGAAAGCCGGCAATATGTAAATAACTTATTGGCCGAGTAATAGCAATTATAGCATGCATTTATCCATGAATGGGGTTGAACTATTACACACCCACAAAAACGTTTATTTTAGGGAGTTTAGGGTAATACGCAGGCTTGTAACAAACTAAATATGTTACTAAATTAGACAGTCGAAACGTCTATAGTTATATGAATTTTAACATAGTAGAATGCCAGGCCGCCACCGTGGTTCGGATTCCACGTTAAACTGTAGGTCCTTCATTTCATCTCACAATCACCCTACCATTACACATTAGCGTTAGTGCGTATAACACGAACGGGTAGTAAGACGCGGTGCTAATAATAATAATAATAATAATAATAATAATAATAATAATAATAATAATAATAATAATAATAATAATAATAATAATTTTAACATAATTATTTACAGAATGCGGTGCTATAGCTAGATGAATACTATAAATCATATGCATTTAATACTTTTTTAAGGACCAAAAATGAATATCACAATCCAGAATCCTATTTTATATCAACATTTATATAAGATTTAGACGTTTTTAAGGCCCAAAAATGAATATTACAAACCATAAGTATAAAAGATTCCTATTTTATATAAACATTTATACAAAATTTGTCCAAACATGAGGAGAAATCTTGAATAATACACATTTTTAAGGCACTCCAGGGCCCAAACCATTTTAGTCAAAAGCACAAAGCTTGGGCCTGATATTAAAATCCATTCTCTATCCAACCATATAAGTGTGCATAGGCCTAGACCCTACAGATCCAAGCAATTTGACCCAAACATGGTTAGAAACATATAATTTGTTTAGACCAAGTGGACATCGAAGAGGGTAAGTATTATTAATACTAGATTTAAAAAAATCCATATTAAAATTTCGATACTGATACTTATTGTTATCGATACTTTTCTTTCGATAATATCACCAATCAGGAAGGTTGGTTTTCTTTGTGGCACGAACCTAACCTTACCTAACCTGTTTGTGTTTTTAAATTTGGTTTAGTATCTCTAATTGTAATTGTACTGTACTGTACAATAAATTTACTTTCAAGTTTAAGTTCACTTATGTTTCTTATTTAGATTTATTTTAGTGTAGAGTAACCCTCTCTCTAACCTTTTGGTTAGTGAAAAGTTGGGCTACATTTTGGTAGGTAAAAAAAAAGGATTTTGGTGTAAAGACAAGGTTCAACATTAATTTCCAGTTCTAATGTTTCCTATAAAGGGAGTGCCTTACAGGGTCATTGTTCCTAGTCTTTGTCTTGTCTAGGCAAAAAAACAAGGCTTTGCCATTCTAAGAATTCAAACCTCTGCAAAGAAATCCAGCTTGGCTGGTTCATAAGACATTCCTTCATCTTACTTTGATATGTGAAGGTGTAAATTAACTCTATGTCATGGATACAGTCTTAAATGGGTATGTCTTTATAGTAAATTAAATATAGCCGAAAAATATCCGTCACGAGACCTTTGGTTTAGTGCGCCAATGTTCTCTCCATCTATCTACCCGCCTTGGTGGCGTAGGTTGCTAACGCGCTAGTCGTGTTGAGCTCGACCGCCGAGGACGGGGAGATCGAGGTTCAAATCTCGGTCGGGTGAACTGGTGGGGTTTTTTCCTAAATGGTTTTCTACTCTCCCTCCACGCAAATGCGGGTTCACTTCCTCTAATACAACCTTCCCAATTCCCAATCCATTAGCGTAATTAGTACTTAAAAGCGTATAACCCGAACGGATAGTAAGACGCGGTGCTAATAATAATAATAATTCTCTCCATCTACCATGAATATATATCCAGGACTAATTCCATAATCAGGATCATTCTTCACTCATAGCTTAAAGCAGAAAAATAGTTTTTTGTTATTAGCACCGACTACTAGAGTAAGGTGAACATATTATAATGTCCACAATTTATTAAATTAAAAACAATAGGGCGTGGGCCCGTAATCGAGCAAAATTGTATAAGATGTTTACTAAATTTTGTATCCAAGCTTTGTTTAACATTACAAATAAAATAGCAAACCTCCTTTGCCATGAAAATGACTAAAAGGGCATTTTACATAAGCAGAATTTTTCCAGTTGTAATCATATATCCACAACTATTTGAGCTACGAAATAAATTATCATTCTAAAGCTATAGTAGGCCTACTGTTAAAAATAAACATATTTTAACTTGAAATATATACATTACTAGATAGCTGTTGCCCGCGGCTTTGCTCGCGTGGAAGTTGATTATATACAAATACGAAAATATACATATGTATTTACAGATTAATTTAAAATATTACGTTACGTTGATGACCATAACTTGACCTCAGATCAAAAATAATGCAAGTCCGATACAAACTTTCACCCCCTTTTTCATCCCTTATTAAATAAAATTTCCAAAATTCCTGAAACACGTATTTATTTGTGTTACGTCAATAACCGAAATACAAAATTTTGTTTATGTAACTTTCAAGATGACGGACTTTCATACATATTATCATACATATTATCATCCCCTATTTTGACCCCTTTGGGTTGGAATTTTCTAAAATCCTTTCTTAGTGGGTGCCTACATAACAAAATGAATATACAGTCCGAATTTCATGCTTGTAGCCTTGATAGTTTGCGCTCGGCGATGATGAATCAGTCAGTCAGTCAGTCAGTCAGGACATGTTATTTTATAAGTATAGATAAAACCAATATTTTCTTAGCTATAAACAACTATATATATTTTTTATGAAGTATTTAGCGATATGGAATTGTTTTTTCTTTGGTGGAGAGAGATGCCCCTCTATTCTCCATGTTTGTGTAACAGTGTATATTATTACATTTATTATATTTGGTTGGGTGTTTCTGCAACATTGTATATTATTTATTTTTCTAAATCTTACTAAATGTCTTTTATTTTAAGATTAAAGAAATAGATACGTGCAACGTTCCATTTATTGTATAATTTTTTTTTAATTGAAGAAAAACTATAAATTAAAGTTTTTGGCTCGTAACAAACTTTTTTTTAAATTTTGCCCTCCTGTAAGTAAGTTTGCACATATCTGCCTTAGTGCAATTGGAGCAGTTTTTAAAGTATATATATACATACACATACATACATATATAAAGCCCTATTACTTTGTTCTTATACTCGTGAAAGGGCCTGCCTTTGCATTTAACGAGCCCCGAAGAACCAGACACCAATGTTTAAACGTCTACAAACGAGTATCTCGTTGTTAAGAGAAATAAATTTGAAAAAACTCTCTCTCCCCCCCTCTCCCCCTTCTCAAACACCTCCTAGTCTTTACAAATTTTATTTGATGCTAAATCTAACGTTTGTGTGGGTGTCTTTTGGTGATGAAATAAAACAAATATAAAAACAAAAATAGATTCGGTAGTAAATCGTAGAAAAAGAAAAACACCTTTGGCTATAAACACGAAACGAAACGGCAGTAAATTGACTATAAATGTATTCGTAGACTTAATCCTACATGACCTTGTGATGGAAGCGATTTACCTAGAGAATAACAAATATATATTAAGAGTCCAGTCAGCAGGGGTGTCCATGCTAAGATAAAGTGACTATTTTACTCTATACATATTTTCAGGGGCAGTCACTCTAAAATGGGAGTGGAAGCCGGCCGAATAAGGCAGTTTATATTCAAATTTTACATAGTAATCCTGTTGTTATTGTTGTTACATTCGTGTTATTGGACATTGTTGATGAGTTAGGTCTATGTAATGTGATTATATTTGCCTATATACCCATAATGAAAGTGTTAGGATATGATAAATGAAAGTATTAAACTAACTCAAGTACGAATGTGAGGAAAGGTTTATAGCAAAACTTTTTTTTTTTAGGTCAAAATAAATCAAATAATTCTCCTGTAGAAACATAAAGCTTATAATTGTTTTAATATGGTGATATCAAAAGATCTCGAATATCTTTCATGAGCATTGCAGAATTAGATGAGAAACTTTTTAAATTAATATACCCTTGACAGATATTTAAATACTTGTGAGGAACCGTGTGAAGAAAATTAATCTTTGTTTGTATAGAAGCAAACCCAAAAGTGTTTTGATATAAACACTGCAAAAACACTTACCTTTTTTCGCGTTACCTGTATCCACACCTTGGTTGGTGGTACAACCACTAGAGAACCATAGCGAAGAATCATTAATTCCAAACGCTTTCACAATAAAGACTACCATAAAGTGTCTTCCATTGGTCCCAAGTCTCAGTCGATAATGTTGCAAAGTGAGGTAGGTGCGCACCCTAAGGGAAGGCTAAGGGGGCTGAAGGGCCCCACGCCCTCCCCACCCAAAAAAATAAAGAAAGAAAGAGAACGAGAAGAAACGCGTAACGTGTATCTTATAATTTTGGAAAGTGTGAACAGTTTGCTTTTAAAGAGGCCTAAATGAGAATGATCTCGCTACATATTTTTTATTAAAGCTGGAATTTATGATAAAGTTCAAAGTTCTGTAGCTCTTTTATTCGGAGCGCTCACTTTCAACCCCTAAATATGTAGGTATGGAGATTTTGTGTGAATCGGTAAAAGATCAACGCCCATTTACAATCTGAAAGAAACTACACATAGACATTCGCCAAGACATGTGATATGTAGCTATCACTTTTGATTTTTGGTATCAATACTTTTAAATAAATGTTATCATATATAGTAAAATAATTTACATGGTGACTCGCTTCTGTGGTCGAATGGCTTAAGGCGTCAGTCTCGCGAAAGACGGACGGAGAGAATAGAGTGCGATTCCTGGTTGGGTGTACCAAGGGTGTTTTTCTTTAAATGGTTTTTCACTGTCCTTGTAAGAAAATGCAGATACACTTCCTCTGAATTAAATATTCCTAATTGTCTAACACAGCATATTAATTAGGCGTGGTGCGTACAGCCCGAATGAGTATTAAGACGCGGTGTTAAAAAAATATGTTGGAGGGAGAGAAAATATGCGTTTGTGTGTTTTAGAAGTTTATTTCTATCATAATCACAAAATACCTAAGTTAGTCAACGTTTAAGAAAATACAATTTAAAAAAAAATCATGTCAAACATTATTATTATTATTATTGCTAGCACCCTTTCGGGTTATTCACGCTTACGCAAATTTGTAATGGTAGGGTAATTGTAAGATGAAATGGAGGACCTACAGTTTAACGTAGGATCCGAACCACGGTGGAAGCCTGGCATTCCACACATTCACAAGTTGTGATTAATACACGTCTTGTCAGAGGTGAAGGAAGGGTTTGGCAATCAGATAAATCTGTGCTGGGACCTAGGATTGAACCCCGAACCCCCAACACAGCAGTCTGATATCTTACCCCTAGACCACCAAGTCACCCTCAATATGTGTGTCAAACGTTGAACAAATTATTTGTTCGGCCTTAAAAGCAAAAACTAACTATACGATCCATAGGAGAAACATTCCCCAGGGAGCTGGCGTAGCTAGGCAACAGCTATTCACGCTTGTGCAGACTACAGACTACGACAGAACCAAGTTGACTTTCTCGAGCAACCTAATTTGGAAATATTGTCAGACAGGATCACCAACGATCGACCTTGATTGCATATTTGCCGGTCGTGTAATTTAGTTGATTCACAAATAAAATTAATATTTGATAATAAGTTTTTTCCCCACCACCGCTACTTAATACCCGTCCGTAGCTTATCTTCATTAAATTCCGCAGTGGTATTCAAACTGGGGTACGCAAAGACATCTTAGGGGTTGAGTAAAATGTTTAGGGATAGGCCCTTAAATCCTTAAGGACAGTTTGAGAGTCGAACAGCCGATACAATTTCAGATTCGTGACTCAAATAACAATTTTTTCAAAAGTTTTGCAATTATTCATGTGAAATTTGTTTTATAGCTCTAATACTGCTTATTGGTGGGACAGAACCAATTATAATTAGGCCTATAGGAATAACTTAACAGCCAGGCCCCAGATCACTAATTTAACACTTAACTGAATGCATGAACGTTATAACGAATGGATTATAGGAAAGAATAATAACATTTAATTACTATCTGTATTTTATATCATTCTATTATATTTATATTTCCTTTAAGGTTCATAATTATTCCAAGTTTCTGATTCGGATTGGTAAAATAGTGAATTCAAACCAACTCTAATATACCAGTGCTATTATACTTTTTTTTGTTCTAACACCTCCAGATATTTTGAATGTAACTTATTTTATTCATTTTAGATGTAGATGATAACATTTGTATAAAGTTATAATGTTTTCGGTGCATAGTGCCCGTTATATATATATATATATATATATATATATATATATATATATTACATCATCTACATCTAAAATGAATAAAATAAGCTACATCCAAAATATCAGGGGGGGGGGGGGAGGAGGGAGAGGCCCAAAAACAAAGTTTAATACCACTGGTGTAGGAATTAATTAAAGTAGAATTTATAGTAAATGTATCCGCACTAACATAAAGGGAGTAGTAGACTATTCAGGAAAAATACACCCCCGGTACAACCAGCCAGGATTCGAACCCCGAACCCCACCGTGACCAGTAAACATGACTACAATTAATTAGCCTTGCACACAACACACCCTATGCTGGTTATAATAACAAGTTAAACCTACTAATAATATGGATGTTTATTTAACATCAATAATGTTGACAGAGAGATCTATTGGATAATGAGGGGAGTAGTTTCAGATTAAATACACCCACAATGACGTAAAGGAAGAATGAATAAAACTACAGTGGTTTCACATGCGGTAAAAACCTTCCAATATTACCTGAAAGATATTCAAACCTTTAACTCCACGTGAACAATAACTTAGTCTATAGTGAGCTTGACGATTTAAACTATGTGGCCATTGCTGTGAATTGATTGAACATTTAAAACCAGGCCTCATAAGAGACTTAATCTGGGGAGGTAAGGGTGAGTACGGTAGATAATAGATGTACAAGTATTAGCCTGGAGAGAGTATGGAAAATGTCATGTGTAGAACGGAGGGAAAACAGTGTTACCCGCACCGTTGGGCACACAAACAAAAGTGTCAGTAGCGTATTCTATGGTTTGAAGATCACAGAAGTGGTTACGGTTCAAATCTCAACCGAGCTTTAAGATATGTTTTTCTCCTCCAAAATTGAGTTTCTACCCTCCAAACCCCAAGAGAATGTAGGTACACTTCCTTTAAATCAGACCATCCTCATCCTCACTCTATTTATGTAAAAATACTGACAACCCGGGCAGTTGGTAAATCACGGAGCATGCAATAAAAAGACCAAACTTCAAGTACAGTCTAATTTTTATAAGAAGGGCCTTATCTGAAAGCTAGAAAATTTACTAGATCTATATTTAATTATTCATACGTCAAGTCATGGGATTTGTAGTTGTCATACTAGAAAGATATAATCAAAAACCTAAATAATAATAATATAAGGGTTAACTTTTATACAATTTAGCAGCAAAAAAACCTATTAGTTTTTTATTTTCTAAAAAATTATTTATATAAAAATTTGACTGCAGCCGAGCATTCAACTGGAATCCAAACCTGTGAAAACTTTTGCGCAGAAGAGGACACGTGTGGAGTAGAGGAGATGAGGAGGGGTGTGGCCGGGTAAAAGGGAAGGGGTGCATTTCCATTTCAGGCTAACTTACAATACTGAAATAATCACGAGTTGCTCATTTTGGTCTCACCATGAATACTGAACACTGGCATAGAAAAAGAAAAAAAACATGAAACGTTGGGGTGAAGAGAAACTGAGAATAAACACAGAGAATGAGGGAATAAGAGCAGAAAGACAGTAAGAGAACCGGCGTCTTCCCCAAGTAATTTACATTGCAAATTGTACAGTTAAAATTTATCTTACAGAAGCAATGTTTTACGGTGGGTAGGGAAAATATTTTGGGCGGTTTCCCTAGTTCTTTCGAGAGGACCTTAATTATTTGGTTTTCGAGAAATAGGGGGTGAGTTGGATGGCCTGACCTGTATCATAAAAATAATAGAGGAACGAACGCCCCCCTCCCACCTATCCAAAACAAATGGAGTCGTAACATGATCCAAATATTACTACCCACAAACTCTCACTAAAAGGGTAGAGATGACGATTTAAGAATTTTAAAGATGTCAGCCTTGTAGCTGATCTCAAAGTCAGCAAACCAAGACGTGACTGACGCCTTTGTCGGCGTGTTCACCGATGTGGTTGGGGTCGAAATGAAAACAGTTTTTAACAAGTGAAATAATAACTACACGCTGTGTTTTACTAAACAATGTCTATTACAAAGTTAACTCTGGAAATTTACTCTAAATGCTGTTTTGTATATAGTGGCCTGTTATTTCAAAATAAAGTTTACGTCCGAAATGAAGTTTAAAGATACCAAAACCATAAACGACTTTATATTTTAATCTGAATAATTGTCTTAAAAAATAAACTATGTTTTACGAAAATTGACCCAGTTTTTTTATTAACTAGTGTAATTTTGACAGGAAAAGCCATTTAGAAAATACAAACATATCTTTTTTCTGTTAACATTGATAACATTTTATTATTTTATTAGTGTTATTTTATGATAATATCTATCATAGAGACAGCTTCAGTTCACATGGCTCTACATCTGAATACATGACAGATCTAGTAGCTTTTCTAGCTATAATATAAGGTTATTCATATGAAAACTTGGCTATAGATCTGGTCTTTTTTAAACAAATGCAGCCATTTATTATTATGACTGTAACAGAAAAAAATTCGATGTTATCAGAGGATTATTTATGTAGTTTTGAAGCATTAAAGTTACATTCTCATAAAAAGTGTGACGAATTTTACCTTCATGAAGGTAACAACATTAACTTTAGTTTATTGTTTACATAAATTTAAATACCTTTTTTATATAATCCCGTCTTACTATCTGTTCAGGTTATATATGTATATATGATATTAATTATTATAATGGTGTAAGGATGACGAAGGAAGCATATTAGAGGTAATTTACCCATATTCACTTGGAAGGAGAGTGGGAAACCTTTTAGAAAAAACCACCCTCAGTAGACCCTACCGAGATTCGAGCTCAGATCTCCGTCATCAGCAGGCCAGTTTAAAATGAGGGTGACTGACGTCTTAAGACTGTTATGACATTGAAGTGGGTTGTTGCTATAAACTAGTTTTAAATAACACTTCGAACAGTATAATAATTTTAGCACGAGTTGAATGAAATATAAATGGTTATAAGCTCAACCGTTTTATTTAACACGTTAAAGCAGAAAATTTTGCCACGTTTATGGTGTGGAGTAGGAAGGAAAACAAATAAGGGAATCGGGGTGGAGGGGGAATTTTTTAAAAACAATGAAATTCGATTTGAGAATTTTAAAATAACAACAAATACAGTAGCCCCATGGCTTCTTTGGTGCTGAGTGACAGCTCACAGCTGGTATAGGTATATACCTAAATGTTGACTGTCAGAAGTCAGCTGTGAACTGTCAGTCAGCACCAAAGAAGCCATGGGGCTACTGTACCAAGCAAGACAAGCCCATGGGTCACGTGGACCAGACAGGGCAAATCTCGTCTTGTCCAGTTCGAATATAGGACGGATACAATGATGGTGTATTTTCGCAAAAGGTTTTCCACTTTCTTTCAAGACAATTGTGAGTATAATTTATCTGATATATACCTTACTCATTCCTACCAAGTTAAATATGCAGCTATCCTAGACGGGTAGTAAGACAGGGTGCATAAAAAAATACTTACAGACAACAACACTATCCCAAAAACTTAAATGTCGTAAATTTTTTAAGCACATTGTCTTACTACCCGTTCGGATTATACGTATATGCACTAATTATGCTAGTGTGATAGAGATGCAAAGGGTTTAATTTTTGCGAAAATGGACCAGCATTTGCATGGAGAGTGGGATGCAAGGGTGACGCCTTTTAGACCATTCGACCACCAAAACAGGTCAACTTTCCATATTTTTTATAAAACACATTATTTTAAGAAACAATGGTGCTGAAATGGCCCACTGCACACAAACACACACACAACGCGTCTTACTGCCCATCCAGTCTATCCATATTTAAATACACTAATGGAATAGGATAGAGAAAGGCATGATTTTGTTGAATATTTAGAAACAATTGCGTGGAGAGAGAGAGTGGGAAACCATTACGTAAAAAAAACCCATTAAAATCCAACATCTTTGTTGCCAGAAAATCCGACCATACTAGCTTTTAGGTCCACATGCCCAACGTAAAAGTTTAAGACTCTGTTTTTTTTTTGGAACGTGAGATTCTGGCTTGTAAAATTACCACTACTATTTTGAGTGAACTGGGTCCCTTGGTCCCCTTTTCTCCCCGAGTTCAAATGAGCTGTAAAGTGCTGCCTGTTCTTGATGGCACCCCAAGCACCTTGAACTGTACAAAGAAAGCCCTCCAATCAGGACGTAGAGAACAGCTGTTGCTCGCAGGTATATAGAGACAACAGGAAATGTTTTTATACTCGACTTTACAGCCGCGCGCACAAAAACTTGAGAAATGTTTTTTTAAGTGCACTTGGGTGACCTGGTGGTCTAGGAGTAAGGTGTCGGACTTCTGTGCTGGGGGTCCGGGGTTCAATCCTCAGTCCCGGCACAGATTTATCTGATAACCAAGCCCTTCCTTCACCTCTGACAAGACGTGTATTAATCACAGCTTGTGAATGTGTGGAATGCCAGGCCTCCACCATGGTTCGGATTCCACATTAAACTGTATGTCCTCCATTTTATCTTACATTCACCCAACCATTACACATTAGCGTAAGTGCGTATAGCCCGAACGGGTAGTAAGACGCGGTGCTAATAATAAATAATAATTTAAGTGCACTTACACCTTAACCAAGGCAGCGTTAAATTAAAGTATCGGAAACTTTTTTTTAGCACCACGTCTTACCATTTGTTGAGGTTATACGCTTGTATATCAATTGTGATAATGGTTTTAAGGATTAGGAAGGTTATATTTCGATAAAGTGTATCCATATTTGCGTGGACGGAGTGAGAGAGAGAAAGAATGGGAGACCATTTTAGAAAAACCACCCTCATTAGGCCTACCTACATCCGACCGAGATTCAAACCTTGATCTCCCCGTCATCGGCAGTCTAGTCTGACACGAGATTAGCGCGTTAGAGACCATATGACCACCGAAGCGGGTTATTCAGAAACCTAGGTTCAAATCAAAGTGTTACCTCAAAGGCCATATCCATAGCCTTGTTTTGGGAATATGCTGACCTTTTTTGTTCTTATTAGCTACGCCATTTTTTAAACAAAATTATTATTCTGGAAACGTTTCTTCCTATCTCGATCCAGCTATATATTGACTCAAGTCAAATTAAAGTTGAAACTTTATATAAAAGGTATCTTTGATTTTATAACCAAGGTCAATGCAGTATTTTATAAGATGTAAAAAAATACTTTAGAATAATCAGCAATGACTACATTTAATTATATTTTTGGGTAATAAGGATAGAGATTTTGTATAGAAAATGTTTGTGTGTTACAAGCTTAAAGCAAACTATTGGCTGGTAACTAATATTGGAAAAAATAAGATCAGTGTTATCAACATTATAAAAACTACTACAAAAAATTATAATACACATTTATAGACTATTTAGTTTAGAAAAAAAAATTCCTTTAACTAGAAAGAATCTTATCTAACCCGTATGAATTTTAAAAAAATAAGAGTATATGGAGCACGAGCAAAAGACAGTATTTTTGCAGTTTTTCTATCAAAACTTTTTTTTTTGTGGTCAAAACCAATCAAACATTTCTCCAGTAGAAAAATAGGGAGTCTTTATATTTCTTCACATTGTGACCTCAACATTTCTTGAATATCTGTGAAGAGTGTCCTAGAATTTAATGACAACTTTATATCTTCATTTAAAAGAATTGTCATCAAATGCTCATGACATATTCAACAAATGTTGATATCACCTTGTGAAGAAAATTAAGCTCTGTGTTTATACCAGGCACGCGTCCAGGGTGGGGTGAGGGGGGAGGAGGGTTCGTAGGGATGAAGCCCCCCCCCCTTTCCCTCCTCCAAAATCTTAAAAATATTATTATTATTATAAAAAGATAAACAATTATAAAATTATCTTGAGTGAAAATTGACGATTAAACTCCGTGTAAACTACATTTTTAGTTTCAAGCGTGTACATTTATTCCATTATTCCATAAATATCAATTATTTGTGAATGCAAGAATTGGGTCCACTTCAATATATTTTTGTACAAAATTTTGATATATTTTCTTCTTTGTGTAAGTCAGATTAAGCCACCATCCTCTGTTTAGTCTTGAGATGACCGTCGTCTTCAGACAATATTTGAAGAACGAGCCCCGTCTCGAGAAAGAAAATTCTGTATACGTGCTGGATTGTATTGGAGCAATATTTTTTTTATTTTGCTGAAAAAAAAAGTTTGTTATGAAAACTGTAAAAACACTTACCTTAACTTGTAATCCCTAACCATCCCTCCTAAAAAAAACACTCCTCTTCTTCAACATGATACCGATCTAGAGTGTTCAAACAAAGATAGATAGAACTTCTGAGTTCCTCAGTCCCTGCAAAGACAGTTATTCTAAGAACGACCTAGCAGACGACGACCCCAAGAAACTTTGATTTAAAACCTCCCCTTCTCCCCCCCCTCCCCCAAAAGTATTCTTCCTTCCATCTTTCCAATGAATGCGAGCAGCTGGCCTCTGATATATATAAAAACAGACTCTATACACAATTTGGTCTCCCTTCGTCCCTCAACATCCCCTTCTTCTACCATTATTTTGAAGAGAATAAGAGGCCTCAGGTCAGCCTACTGTCAAGATACTTAAAAGGGGGAAGTGTGTCTTGAGAAATTTCGGAACAAGATACGGGTCAGAATAAAATACAGGTTGAAACATAAACAAGGTAACGCAGAAGGTAAAACCGATTTCTAGTCCGATTTTGGTAGGAGGAAACTTTTTAAAAGAAAAACATAAATATTTAACATTAAAAAAAAAATCATCGCGTCTTACTACCTGTTCAGGTTATACGCATATATTATAATTACTCTAATGGGGTTAGGATGAGGAAGGAAGCATTTTAGAGGATAATCTAGCGTGGAAAGGAGTGGGAAACCATCTAAGGAAAAGTCACCATCATTAGTAGAACCTACGGGGATTCTAAACCCGATCTCTCCGTTATCAGCAGACCGGTCTAATACGAGTATGATGCCTTAAACAGTTCGGCCACCGAAGCGGATATTTTAATTATTATTGTTATTTTATAGCTACTGATAATACATGTCCAAAGCTTCAGCTCGCATGACATGACGTATGAATACATAATAGATTTAGTAGGTTTCAAATAAGGTTATACCTATGAAAAAAGGTCTCTAAGAAGAAGTATTGCAGTATTTATTTAAATAATAATAATAATAGCACCGCGTCTTACTACCCGTTCGGGTTATACGCTTTAAGTACCAATTACGCTAATGGATTAGGAATTAGGAAGGTTGAATTAGAGGAAGTGAACCCGCATTTGCGTGGAGGGAGAGTGGAAAACCATTTAGGAACAACCCACCCCCCCCCCCAGTTCACCCGACCGAGATTCGAACCTCGATCTCCCCGTCCTCAGCAGTCGAGCTCAACACGTATAGCGCGTTAGCCAACTACGCCACCGAGGTGTGTATTTATTAAAAAGAAAATTATATTTACTAAAATAAATTAAAAATAGCGTGGCTCTTACAATTTTTATGGTGCCAAAAGTTTTTAAACATTTTTCTTGACGCATAAGAATACCTAGGCTAAACCTTCTACAAGAAAAAAAGAAAAGAAGTTTATCTAAATATATAGTAAATACATTTAGAGTTCTTTCTTTCGTAATACATGATTTAAAACTCAAAACAGTTGATGGTTCAAAAGAGACATACGGCTTCTAAAAAACATAATAACAAAACAAAAGGCCGGCTCTTATTTACTATCTTGTATAATTTATAGAAAAGAGTTACGATATAATTTTTCAAGACACTAGTGGCTCTTCTAAACCAGATTTAAGGTGCGTCGGGTACTTACAAGAAGCAGCTGCTATACGGGGATTATAAATATATACACACACAGAGGAGGGGGGGAGGGCGGGGAGTGGGTGCAGGTGGTCAGATTTTATAAAAATGAAAAAAGGCACGGGAAAAAAAACATCTTTCAAGGGTTAGAAATGCAATCTACTGGCTGCGTTGAGAAAAATCAAAATAATAAACATAGATTATTTCAGGTTAGATATAAAACCAATTTTATTAGGAATGGAAGTATCTGACAACTAGAAAAAAGTTACTAGATCTAATTTCACGTATTCATACGTCAAGTTATACGATCTTCAGCTTTCATTTTTTATCGATTTAATAAATGACTATAAAATAACACTAATACTATGATAAAATGTTAGTAATGCTGGCCACAAAAAAATATATTTGTATTTTCTAAAAGGTGCTCCAAATATATATTAGTAAGAAAATCAAGGTATACTTGCGATACCATGAAATCAAATCCTTTTTTTAATTTTTACTGAATGATTTTTAAACATGAGTTCATGATTTATATGAGTAACTTATGTTTTAAAGGCTGCCATGAGAAACTAGGAGTTCAACCCTCCCCCCTAACCGAAAGTATTATTATTAATAAAATGTGTGGTGTGTTCTTATTCAATGCCTAGGCTAGAGGCGTATCAGAGTATACTACAATCCATAGGAACTACTGCCCAATTGTGTTTTTTACCTTCTCATATCAAGAAAAAGTATTATGATCGCAAAATGAATCGATCTAGATTTTATGACAAATTTTTTGTTTTATGCGAACACCAATCCAAAATAATTGATTTTAAAATTCTGTCTGCCCTCATGTCTGTCTGGCTGTCTGTCCTTGGCCACGGATGCAAAACGGTTGGATGGATTTGGTTCAAAACGTGATATTTAGATATTATAACTCTATACTACAAAAAAAAATCTACCTAGCCCTTTAATTAAGGGTAGTTATACTTATGAATAATTTTTTTAAACTAATTTATGGGTAGTTTACTAATTTTTCAAAAACTTGAAATATTTTATAAATGGCTCTTTAGTCCCATATCTTGGTAGTTCGACATAACAAATAACACTGTATACTTGTTTGGGGGGGGGACCTATTTAGTGCCCCCTATGGTTAGTTTACTGATATTGTTTATTAATTACGAGTAGAATATATAAAAATATGACTTTAGCAATTTGGTTCAAAATTGGTATCGGGAGACTATTTTACATATCAATAATAAAGTATCTTTAGCTATATTAAATAAATTTAACTAATGCTAGTTTTCCTACAACAAATTTTAGAAAATTCGAATGTTTTTGAAATCGAACTTGAAGATTGAATTCAATATGGGAATAATTTTCCTAATAAATTATAATACGTTGTTGTACTGTAAGAAATAGTTAATGGTTTTTTATTTTGTTTTTTTAATACTTGCTATTTCCTGTTGGAGGAATTCGCCAAACGCCACTGCCACTAGAAACAAGTCCCTACCTTCTTTCGTATCACTCTACGAAATTTCTGGATAAAGCTCTGGTAGCTTTATTTTATGGGCTCTCTACAAAGATTAATTTAGTAAATAGTATAAATGTATATAATAAAAAACAAATTTAAATGGTAAAAACACTTAGAAACTAAACACCAGTTTTGAGTGTTTTGTGTTATTAAAATGTGCACCGAATTTTTAAAAAAATCGGACATTTGTGATAAAATATTTTTTTTTATTTAACCTAAATACAAAAGTTAAAAATAAATAAGTCTACTTTTTACTCAAGAAATTGTCAAATGATTTTACTATGGAATCTTTTTCAAACCAATAAACCTTAAATCTTTTTTTATTTTTTTTATTTTAGGTATTTTAAGTGTAGGCCTACTTTCTGAACCGACCGATTATATCCCTACAGGACTTATACACTTACTTAAACCTTGAGCAGAAACAACATCTAGTCTCCTGGCCGTTAATTTATCACTGTAAAAGGGGAAACCCACTTTTCACAAATTATAGATTTTTCAACTATGCCGAGAATCTGACCCTGGATCCTTAGCTCAGTAGAAAGATACGTTACCGTGTGAGCTAACTAAGGTGTTGGCCAAAGTAAAAATAAATGTATTTATTAAATTAACTTGATCATTTAATTTTGTGTCAGTGATTTAGTTAAGTAATAGTATATAGAACTTAGGAGGAAATGTCTTCTGCACTAAGTCATTGAGGGAAAGAGGAGATGAGGAATGAGAAGGCACATTGGCGGTCTAGTTCCCTGACAAAAGGAATGGACCTGTCGGAAGAAATAACACCTAATAATAAATACTAATATGAAATTGAAAGCTATAAATGAGACACTTGTCCATTTTTTTAAATCATTCTTTCCTTGAGTATAAATACTAAGAGAAGACTACATAGAACGAAGAATAGAGAGGAAAATAACAGAAAGAAAAATGATAGTGTGATAAGAAATCGTCACCCACGTGGGTCTCGGATCGTTCACAAGAACAATGCCAATAAACGTAAGATAGGAGGACAGCAACTTCCAAGAGAGTAATCTTCCAGAAACCTACTTCTTTTTTTTTACCACCCTTGCCTCAGGTGTTTTATAAGGGTTGTGGAAATGGTAAGGAAGAAAGAAAACGTGGAAACGACTTGCAAACACCGGCACGGAAATGAGGTTTCTCTTTCATTTTTTTTTTGTCACTCCCCTAGTTGAAAAAAAAAACAAGCCTTTCTTCGCACAATGAAATTTCACAAGAAACTATTTGCATTATCCATACCCCTTTTTGTACAGAATTCGGAGGAATTTGTGGGAAAGGGGTAAAAAAAACTATATTATGTCACTGGGTGATACGTATGAATAAGGCAAATGAATGAGGTATGGATGAGGAAGGAAGTATTTTAAAGGTAATCTACTCGTATTTGCATGGAAAGAGAATGGAAAAACATTGAAGAAACACACCCTTGGTGCCTCTACGCACACCCCTGAAGTTAATATATTAATACGCCAAGTCATATGATTTGCGGCTGTGAAGTTTTAAAGATAACATCAATACCGATTAAATTATACTTTATTTAATAGTAAAATTATTATTAAATAAAGTCAATGCTGACCGAAGAAAATATGTTTGGATTTTCTGAATATTTCTTTTAATTAGAATTATACTCTTAAGTTAGTTGTGTTGATAATACATAATCTAGTATTATTATTTGAGTGGCAATTTTTTACTTTACAAAAATAAATCTCAATTACACTAATTTTTTTCAAGCCATGTAAAATATCGAACCCAGGACCTACCGAAAGCATCCTGATTGCGAATAGTCAAGATTGTGAGCAGGGAAAAAAATCTTATGGGTTGCTCTAATGGGGTATGGCCACCTAAATTAGGTGTCCAGTGTCCAGATTGCGAACAATGAAAGAGTAGGAATTCCTGCGTGAGGGTGATGACACGGGTAGAAGAGGTTGCTGACACAACCAGGGCTTTCCCCTCTAACCTAGCCTAAACCAAACCTAACCTAACCTATAAATACTCGTGAATATAATTTAGTTAGATAATGACAAGGCTGAAAGGCCACGCGACTGCTTGGCACCCTTGGGCCACCCATATAGGGGCGGGATGGCATAGCAAACACGGATGTCCGCAATCTGGACTGTTTTCAATCAGGACTGTCAGCAATCAGGACTGTCCACAATCTGGACTGTTTTCAATCAGGACTGTCCGCAATCAAAACTGTCTGCAATCAGAACTGTCCGCAATCAGAACCGTCTGCAATCAGGACTGTCCGTAATCGGGACAACACCGACCTACAATCGTATCGTGCTGTCAGACCTAGCCGAGTTTGCTAGAGGTGGTTTTCCCATCCTTTTTCCACACTGGTGATGATATCCCTTTTCTGAACTATATACTTAGCATCAACTTAACCTAGCTTTATTTTTGTCATTGCGTCTTACTAGCCATTCAATTACACTTATGTAGTAAAGATGAAGACGGTTGGATTTAGATTAAATGTACTCGCATTTGCGTGGAGGAAGAGTGGGAAACTATTTTGGGAAAAACAACATCCTCAGTAGACCTGAACGGGTGACCTGGTGGTCTAGGGGTAAGGTGTCAGACTTCTGTGCTGGCGACCGGGGTTCAATCCTCGGTCCCGGCACAGATTTATCTGATTTCCAAACCCTTCCTACACCTCTGACAAGACATCTTGTGAATGTGTGGAATGCCAGGTCGCCACCGTGGTTCGGATTCCACGTTAAACTGTAGGTCCTTCATTTCATCTCACAATCATCCTACCATTACACATTAGCGTAAGTGCGTATAACCCGAACGGGTAGTAAGACGCGGTGCTAATAATAATAATAATAATAATAATAGTAGTAGACCTGACCGGAATTTTGTGGCCATTCCAGTAAACACCAAACTGTTAAAGGTTTTGTCAATATTTAAACTAAGCGCAACATCTGATTGGTAATATATTGGTTACATAGGCAATACATGTTTTAAAACTTACTAATTTTTTTAAAAAAATCAACCCTCAAACAAAGACACGTGTTGATTTAAAAAAAAATAGCGTTCGTCACCCGCCGGAAATGGCAAGGGAAGGAGGGCGTCTAGTGGGTGCACATCCGTTTGAACTCCCCCACCACCCTTTAAACCACCCACATGACTAGCTCAACACGCGGCCACCAGGTGGCAGGAAATCACTCCTAGAAACGCAGCGGTTGCCGGTAAGGTCGTCTAATCATCAAAGACTTGAATTGGACACGGAAATCAGAACAAGAAAAAGGGTACAGGTAAATTGTACCATTCCTACAGGTGTTACTTTCCTGCATAATGGAAGGTTATTAACCCCCCCTACCTCCTCAAGGACAAGTAAAAGCAGGATTTCTATTGGTGGATAAAAAAAAACCACAAGAAGGTTGATTTGATGAGAATAATATACCCTTAACGAAGCTTTGCGACTGAAGCATTTGTTTTATGAGTATCATGAAGTCACGCACCAGAGAGTAGACACAGCTAGTTTGGCTTTAATCAGGGAGTACGTGGATCGAAACAAACAAAAAAGCGCCGCCTACTTGAAAGAAAATATACTAACACTAAGGTATTTCTTATGGGAATAGCAGTTCTAAAGCTTCATAAATCACTATAACAATCTTCAGCTAGCTTCAAAAGTTTCAAATGAGCTCATATTAAAATGACTTTTTATTTAAGAAAGGTTATATCTATGTTTCTAACCATTTACTTTGATCTTATAAGTTAGAACTGCCATATTTTAATTGAAACGTCGTTGATTATGAGCTTGTTTAACCGTATCATGATGTTGGTTTAAAATTAAAATATGTCTTAGAATGTAGTTCTAAGGTTTTTAATTCTAAAGTGATATGGTGATATTTTTCACATTCCTTTTGGAGTAGCCTTGTTTTTTTAAAATAACAAACCTCCCTCTTAATAACGCAAGATTTCTAGATGCCCGCAGAACACCTCAACGGTAGGCCTGCTCTAACAATGCATATTAAATATCCCGTTTACATTCAATTTTTCACACATGCTTACGCTTAATGGGGTAGGAATAATAAGTTATACGTGTACCCGCAACTACGTGGCGAGTTATTTGGAATTAAAACCCCGGCCTTCTCGTCGTCGAAAAGTTAGACAAGAATAAAATGACGCCTTCTTCCATCAAAGTGGGTAGCTTTCTTTCTTTTATTTTAAAAATGTGCGTTTTACAACTTATTAATATTAGCACCGCGTCTTATTACCCATTCGGGTTATACGCACTTACGCTCATGTGTAATGGTAGGGTGATTGTGAGATGAAATGAAGGACCTACAGTTTAACGTGGAATGCGAACCACGGTGGAGGCCTGGCATTCCCCACATTCACAATTTTACAACTTAAATGTGGGTGACCTGGTGGTCTAGGGGTCAGGTGTCAGACTTCTGTGCTGGAGATCCGGGGTTCAATCCTCGGTCCCGGCACACATTTATCTGATTACCAAACCAGTCCTTCACCTCTGACAAGACGTGTATTAATCACAACTTGTGAATGTGGGGAATGCCAGGCTTACACCGTGGTTCGAATCCCACGTTAAACTGTAGGTCCTCCATTTTATCTCACAATCACCTACCATTACATATTAGCGTAAGTGCGTATAAACCGAACGGGTAGTAAGACGCGGTGCTAATAATAATACAACCTAATTCTAGGTGGCCAGACTGGAGCGAGCGACTGAAATATAAAATATAACACATTGGTTGTAATGAGATGTGGGCAGACTAGCGCGACAGAGCACGGCGCTCGAGCCGGAACAGTCTAGTTTACAGGCGCTAGGCAATATAATTGTATGTTGGTTCATTGTGTGTTAGGAAAACTACTCAACTTGACATGATATTTGACTTTTTTTTATAATCATCGATAGGTTTAGCACACTCGCTACTAAAGGCTTAATTTAATTGGTAAAGATCATAAACATACCTATGTATATATGTAAAAGTGATATGTTAAAATATTCCAATATTATAATCAAAGTAGGCCTTTGCAAATAAGAATCACCATTAGCACGGATAAAGGATGTAAAAACCACAACAATAAATTACTTGTCAAAAACCACCCTCAGTTCATTGAACCAAGATTCGAACCTTTGCCTCCTCGTCAACAACTATCGAGAGCTATCTGCTAATCACGCGTTCGCATGCTTGTCAGTCTGGCCGAACCCCAAAAGGTTAGACTATCGTCCCCAATATATTCGTAGATGTTTTAAATCACAGATTTTCTTTTAATGGTACTGAATATTACAACAACAACAAAACATGTGGCGATAACAGGGGAGGTTTGATCGCAAGGGAATTCTGACAAGTGGTTTTAAAACTAAACGAAGGACTACAACTAAGGCTTCTTTTAGACGAAACAATGTCTCGAGACAGATAAAAAGATAAACAGCTTAGACTTTAGAGCAATTTTTTTTTTAAATCCTCCAGTAAATAATAATGAAAAAAGTAACAATCTGTTCAGGTTATAAGCATGTATGATAATTCCTCTAATAGGGTTAATATGAGGAAGGAAGCCTTTTAGAGGTAATTCTACACGCATTTGACTGGTGACCTGGCGGTCTAGGGTAAGGTGTCGGACTTCTGTGCTGGGGTCCGGGGTTCTATCCTCGGTCCCGAACACAGATTTATCTGATTTCCAAACCCTTCCTTCACCTCTGACAAGACATCTTGTGAATGTGGGGAATGCCAGGCCTCCACCGTGTTTCGGATTCCACGTTAAACTGTAGGTCCTCCATTTCATTCACAATCACCCTACCATTACACATTAGCGTAAGTACGTATAGCCCAAACGGGTAGTAAGTCGCGGCGCTAATAATATATATAATAATAGTACACGCATTTGCGTGGAAGCAGAGTGGGAAACTATTTAGAGAAAACCACCCTCAGTAGACACAACCGGGAAAAGAACCCCGATCTCCTCGTCACAGGTCTGTCTTACACGAGAGCGACACCTTAGACAGTTCGGCCACTGAAGCGGGTAGAAAAAACTATGCAAGATTCCTTGCGCATTTTGTTTGGTTTTGAACAGGGTTGTACCTAGAGATGTATAACGGAAAATATTCCCTATATTTTTTTCGGAAAATTAAAAAAAAAAATTTTTGTACAAAAATTTCAACTGATTAAATAGAACTAATATAAATGAAATATATAAATCCCAAATGTCATATAAATGAAATATATAAATCCCAAATGTCAACGTTTATATCTAATATTAATTTTTCCTTAAGGCGTTAACACCAAAAGCCTCATCGAAAGAGCTTAGATGACCGAATGGTCTAACGCGCAACTATCGCAATATACAAGACTGATAATTACAGAAAGATCGGTATTCGATCCCAGTCGGGTGCACAAAGAGGTTTTTTTTCCTAAATAGTTTTTCACTCTCATGGGTGCAATTCCTCTAAATTCAACCTCCCTCATACGTAACACATTAGCGTAATTATTACATAGGCGTACAACCCGAAAAGGTTAGTAAGACGCAGCGCTAAAAAAAAAAGTAGTAAATAAACAAATGAATGCGAACCTTTGTCAACCCGTTATGTTTATAAATCATACTTCAATTTTTTTTAATCATCTATAAGTTAATTAAAATAATTTTAAGGTTGGTTCGATATTCCCCCCCCCCCCACCCCATCCACCATGCTTCCTAACTAGCTCTTCCCTAACCCGTGCCCCGTTCTTATAGCTCCCCCTTCTCTTAGCACACTATATTTTGAAATATAATAGTATGTAGGTGCCAACTCTACAATGTATCCCCCCTTCCCCTCTCCCCTTAAACATGAGCGCGGAGTCACCTTGCCTTCACTACGGTCGTTTGTTTGTACACTAACTTCTGGTTTCACCTAGCCTCCTTGAAAACAAACAGGTCCGTAAGGGGATGTCATTGTTACCTCATTAACAAGTGCAGAGTTACGTTGGGATCTCACGCAAAACATTATGATGGGAATGTATGAGGACGTTAGTTAAGGGTAGTGTTTTTGCAGCTTTTTTTTTAGGCGCAAAATAAATAAAATTTTGCTACAGTAGAAACGTAAGAGTTAAATTTTTTTTCACATGAAACTCGACGGTCTTTGGGTAAAAGTGCTCTCTCCAGAATCCGAGCATGGGCATCTATAAATGGGCATTAAGAGGGGCTCTAGCTCCCCCCCCCCTCTTACATTATGCAATATTTACTTTTTGTGTTGTTAATGTCTTATGAAATAAATAAAATTGTGTATTTGGGAATTGGCTGCAATTTTTATTAAAAACTTTGAATCGTCAATATTCAAGGTAACAATGATACAAATGATTAAATGAGGATGTCTTCCCATTCCCTCTTAAACAGATGTCCTTTTATTTTGTTCTGTTCAATAAACTTGTGAAAAATATAATTTTTCTTCTCTATGGGCTCAGCTACAGTTACATTTTTTGTCATTTAAAAAAAAATGTTGCAAAAATTGGCTTCTTAAACTCAAATAATTATCTAAGAGTTATGTTCAGATGCTCTAAGATCCAACCTCTCAAGGTTAAATTTCTGAAATTGCCACACCCCCGAAATATGAGGCTCTAATCTGACCCCGATTTGGAAAACCCACATGGGCATCTTTGAGCCCGAATGCCCCGAAGTTTGTGGATTCAGACCTAGCCGAAGTCGACGTATTTTTCTTGAGTGATAAAAATCCGTAACACAACTTGCTTCGGAGGGGAAGTAAAACCGTCGGTCCCAAGTCGATTGTGGCGTGTAAAAGAAACCTGGAAGGTTTGTGAAAGTACCCTTCGTGGCAAAATTGGTAGGCCCTTTCGAACTCGCTCATAGAAACTTTAGTGTGCTGATATGAAAAAGTTATACATTAAATTTCAGGGCACCCTTGACACATATTCAAGAACTGTTGATGTCACCATGTCAAGAAAATTAAAATTTATTTTTTTATGGGAGAGATATTAAATTTATTTAGGCGAAAACAAAAAGTGTTGCTATAAAAACTGCAAAAACACAGTCCCCCCCCTCAAGCTCACACGTAACAATTGAAAATATCAAAACCCCCGCACAATGTAAGTCACAGTCCAAATTTCGTGGGAAGAACCTTATTCGACAGCTAGAAGGGTTACTATAGTATGATTTTGGTAGGAAGAACAGTAGAAGCTAGTTACTAACGTTACTAAAACAATGTTAATATATTCATAAATAAGTCTTGTCATCTGCAGATGTTACTTTTGATAGATATTATCAATACCTATCAAATAACACAAATAATACAAGAAAATATTATCAATGTTGGGTGCAAAAAAATATGTTTTGATTTTATCTACTGTTCTTCCAACCAAAATCAAGGTATTGATCTACTTTTACGTATTCATACACCAGGACATGTAATCTGAGGTTGTCACGTTTGATGGATACTAATTATTATCAATACCTCTAAAATAACACAAATATATAGTAACACAAATATATAGTAACACCAAAAAACCCTTGTGAAACTTTCGCAAATTCAACATCCCCCCCTCACCCCCAAAAAATGTATTCTTTTGTTGGGTTGTTGAAATTAAATACTCAGCGAAGTGTATACACAAAATAGGAAAGAGAGTTTTATTTACGGTAATTGATACAAAAATATTGTTAGATTTTTCTTTTAACTTAAATTTTAAACAAGCAATGTGTTTTAACGTAAACTATGTATGCTATGTCGGCAGTTGGTAAAAAATTATATCCACTGATACCTTAATCATCGCTGTAGGCTTTGTATTAGTTGAGAAAAAGGGATGTTGACAACAGAAATAATATATACGATTTTATTGTTTATTTTTGTTGGTCCCAATAAAATAAATTCGTATTTTCTAAAAGATGTTACAAATGTCCATCCGCAAGAAAATCTAGGTATATATTCCGTTCACGATAGGTTTTTATCTGGATGGTAGTTCGAAAATCACATGTTTAGGTTTTGGGTTGGCTACACTTGTAAAAGATCACAGTTTTGTTATAAATGTAAATAGCTTTAATTACCTGTTATATCTTACATTTAAAATAACGTAAACTTATTATTTCTCTTACTATTTCATTATTTTAATATAATTTCTTTTTATCCAACTCGAAACAATATTTTAAACATAATTTTTCGTTTTGGAACGTTACTGATTTTGTATAATATAGTGCACACATCAATATCATCGTATTTACTTGGAAAAGAGAAAATTGTCTTTTTTTACCTACAATAAATGATTTTATGATTATTTTTATCGTATTTTGAAATATTTAACTAAATAAAATATTTTCATCAACTGCGTGTCTGCATCATTGTAAAAAACTTGTTTACCGTTATGTTCAATCATATGGTTTAGATTCGTCAGTCGCCATTTTAAAGATATGTTCGTTAGAAGTTTTTGTGAAAGTGGTGTTAATATTTTTTTAAGGGGAATAAAACTATAAATAAACTTTGTGTCCGACCTCAAATAAATATATAAATAATATTGGCCTAAATTACTGTGGTTAACTATCACATTAATATATTACCATCTGTTTTCATCACAGTGATCCAAAGTGATAGATGTCAGCTGTTGGCGTAGTGATATATTAGGGATTACTTCTAGTAACATTTCGAGCTGTCATCCAGGTAAACTTAGCTCGTGAATGACTTATACTTAACTACGACCCTAGATATTGTCCACCATAGATTTGTTTACACACACGTTGTTTTTATGAGTTTTCCTTTCTATAGTGGCAATTGTGGTGAAAAGGTAGGTTTAAATGTATTTATTTGTGCTTTCAATATTGATATATTATTTATATTACTATATCGAGATTCATATGATAAAGCTTATAAGTAACTTCATACCACGATTCCCCTATATAAATATTTGAATAAATACATATATATTTTTTTAAACATTTTAATGCGTGTTTTTGGCGTAAATGAAGACAATTTGTATGGCTACAAATTATGATGTCTGTAAAAAAAATAAAAAATAATAGCCTCTAGCTTTTTTTAGGGTTGACCCCCTCTTGCTTACGTATAATTTGTCAACTTTTTAAAATCTGTTCACAGGAATAACCATTCATTTTTTCAAGTAATTTTAACTTTAGCCTGAACAAGTAATAAAACGCGATGATAAAAAAAAACTCACGCAATTTATAAATTGCTGGTAAAGCAATTATTAGTCATAAAGTTGTAAACTATTATTGCGAAATAATTGACAATTAACACTGGTATACAATGAATTTAAATTTATTGAACAGGTAAAATTAAAACAATGACATTATAAAACGTTTTCAAAATTTTAATTTACTTTAAGTTATACAAAAGTATTAGTAGTGAATACATTAATATTATATTATAAAAAAAAAAACCACCCTAAACTCATTTAATCCGCTGACCAAGGTCCTTGAATCCACGTCTTAACACTTTCAATTATTATGTTTCTATTTGGGGAGCTAGATCACTCCAGCTTTGGTTTACTTCTATAGGTTTCTCCACTTCTTCCTCGTTTAGCCACTCAGCACCTTCATTGCTGCCCAAAGCTGCCCAAAGTCCAAACGGCTTGCGATGCCCCCTCCTTCAATTTTGCCCGTCTTTCTCTGTCTTACGTAAGCATTGTTCTGACCCCCTCCCTCATTTTCAGCAAAAATAAGCAAAGCTCCAACCCTTTCCCCTCCTATGGTGCTTACGTAATACTTGAAAGTCCCCTTAAAAAAGAAATTCTTAGAAAAAATATAATGTATGTAATATTCTAGCTCATAAATACAGCTATGTACATTTTTCTCAATATATAATTATTTTGTGTGATAGACACACAACCAGCATCTAAATCCTCTACCATTAAATCTGACCCATTAGTTACGTGATTAGGTGAACTGGTGGTCTAGGGGTAAGGTGTCGGACTTCTATGCTGGCGGCCGGGGTTCAATCCTCGGTCCCGGCACAGATTTATCTGATCACCAAACCCTTCCTTCACCTCTGACAAGACATCTTGTGAATGTGGGGAATGCCAGGCCTCCACCGTGGTTCGGATTCCACGTTAAACTGTAGGTCCTTCATTTCATCTCACAATCACCCTACCATTACACATTAGCGTAAGTGCTTATAACCCGAACGGGTAGTAAGACGCGGTGCTAATAATAATAATAATAATAATAATAATAATAATAATAATAATAGTTACTTTATTAAGTACTTAAACCAAATTATGAAAAGGGGGGGGGGGGAGGAAAAGACACACACACAGAACGGTCGATTGCATTATCATTTCTAACAAAAGACCCGCATAAGTGGCCACTAGGTCTAAATGTCAAGCTCAATTTATTCTGGTTTACCAGCGATGGGTAGGTCAAGGTTCGAATCCCAGTCGGGTGTAGCCGAAGGTGGTTTTCCCTCATTAGTTTATCACTCTCCTTCCATGCAAATGCTGGTATATTTTATCTAAATGCTATCTTGCCCCTACCACATTAATTTTAATAATGTATTTATGGAAGGCCAGAACGACTAGCAAAACAAGATTTAAAAGAAATATTAACAAAAATGTGATGAGAAAGATGAAATAATATTAATAAATTTATATGTAGTCCCAAAAGAATTTTTTTATATTTGAAACGAATTAAATATATTTATTTAGCACCACGTCTTACTACCTGTTCGGGTTATACGCTTAAGTACTAATTACGTTAATGGATTAGGAAGGTTGAATTTAGAGGAAGAGAAGCCGCATTTGAGTGGAAAACCATTTTTAAGAAAAGCCACTCCCAGTTCACCCGACCGGCATTCGAACCTCGATCTCCCCGTCCCCGGCAGTCTGGCACAACACGACAAGCGCGTTAGACCCAACTTGGATTATAAACCTTATCTACACGTCATCAGGATCTATACATGAGTTTGACACCTTAGACTATTCAGCCACTGAAGCGGGTGATATGAGAAATTAAAGGTCACGAATAGGTCTATTAAAATAGACACGTGGGGGCTGAGGAAGAAGGGGGTGTGGGGGTAATATTGGTGTGACGTAACGTCATGCATATCTCGTCATGCCACATGATAGGATGTATGTAATATCGCACCCTAGCTCTTATCAACCTTGTTGACGCAGTAAACACATTAGCTCATCACCATCATTATCATATCATGGGCCCACCCACGTAACCGTCCTATATCACACAGTGGGGTGTTAGCTCGGTTCAACCTTTCAACGCGCATGCGCTACACCCGGAGGTTGAGGCTTGATGTGTAAATGTTATTCGAGATAAGGCTTACGGTCGAATCAGAGTTATCAATTGTACAATCTAGGTATGTGGAGTACAGGTCAGTGTTTTTGCCGTTTTTATAGCAAAACTTTTTTTATTGTTGCTAAAATAAATGAAATATTGCTTCGGTACAAACAAAGAGTTAAAGTTTTCTTCATATGGTGATATCAACAGTTGTTGAATATCTGTCATGAGCATAAAGGGATTAGATGATGAGCATTTTAAAAAAATAAAAGAAAAGATTGTCATTAAATTCTATGATATTCTTTACAAATAATCAACAACTGTTGATATCACCTTGTGAAAAAAAAAATTATAACTATATGTGTTTATACTGGAGCAATATTTTATTTATTTTGAACAAAAAAAAAAGTTTTGCAATAAAAAGTGTCAAACACTAGCATATTTTCGCGTTCCCTTCCACACTACCCTAATTTTTAAATATAAATGGGGGGTGGAAAAAAAAGACTATATCATTACAGCGTTAACAGCGCAGTTGTGTGTGTGAACCAACCTTAACTCGTCCTTGGGCCGGAAGGGTAAGGAAGGCTGACCTACTCCAGATCTTGAATCCGAACTCGTTTTGTCCTTAGGCAGGACAAAATTTATGTAATGGGAATCCTAGGATAGAAATTTTTTTAAAAGGCAGCAAATTGAGAGAAAACCCATAATTATATTACCTGTTTCGGTGGCAACAAGACCGGGTTTCTAGTCCCGTCGGGTGTACAAAGGGTGGTTTTTCCACTTTACGTCTAGGAAAATGATAGTACACTCCTTCTAAGCTCAACCTTCCTCATATCTAACTCGTAAGCTTAATTAATTAGTACGTGTGTGTACAACCTGAACATGTGATAAGGGGTCGTCCATAAAACACGTAACCCCTTTCTCTTATCTCTTTAGACCCCCCCCCCCTTTTTCTTAACCCGTGTTACTTAACTTTTCTCACCAAGAATGAATGTTATTATTTGAAGGGGTCGGGGCAAAAACATGATAACCCTCATTGATTTAGATAGGGTATTTTCAATATTTAAAAGTCTAAAATAATACTGAAATTTAGCCATAAAAAATAAGTAAAATATTCTTGTATATCAGTAATCCTCAAGGTTTTGCCTGGTTATAAAAAACAACTTGTAGTTCAAGTGGTATGAAACAAAAAATAATTTCTAAAACATTTTTTTTTATTACATGAGGGTTCTCATATTTTTGCCCCAACTCCTTTCATAGGCAAGTTTTAGTATACTAAAGGATTTAATACTTCTTAAAATTCATTTTAAATCCTGTTTGTAAATGGTTTCAGGGTATTATTATTATTATTATTATTATTATTATTATTATTATTATTATTATTATTATTATTATTATTTATACATACATAAGACGTCGAGGTCAAGTTCCTCAGGTTCACTAGGAAAAACCTCTGCTGTATTTATGTTATTGATTTCAGGTTTACCCGCCTCCGTGGCGTAGTTGGCTAACGCGCTTGTCGTGTTGAGCCCGACTGCTGAGGACGGGGAGATCGAGGTTCGAATCTCGGTCGGGTGAACTGGGGGTGGTTTTTCCTAAATGGTTTTCCACTCTCCCTCCACGCAAATGCGGGTTCACTTACTCTAATTCAACCTTCCCAATTCCTAATCCAATAGCGTAATTAGTACCTAAAAGCGTATAGCCCGAACGGGTAGTAAGACGCGGTGCTAAATATTATTGTCAGGTTTGTGATCTGGGTAAGAGCCAGACGGCACTACTATGTGCTGAGTCGGATGGCCCTTTTCTATAGTGGCGTTACATGATGATATTATTATATATTATTATATTATTAGCACCGGTTCTTACTACCCGTTCGGGTTATATGCACTTACGCTAATGTGTAATGGTAAGTGATAGTGAGATGAAATGGAGGACTACAGTTAACGTGGAATCCGAACCACGGTGAGGCCTGGCATTCCCACATTCACAAATGTCTTGTCAGAGGTGAAGGAAGGGTATTGTAATCAATAAATCTTTGCCGGACCAGGATCGAACCCCGGCCGCAGCATAGAAGTCTTGACACTTACCCCCTAGACACCAGTCACAAGATATGATGATATTAAAGTGCTTGACGCCGGGGAAGACACTTTCTTAATATTGTGCACTTTTTTATAGTCATATATATTATCATCATATAAGAGCTATTTAAACAATTCTAGGCATACAACTTTTCTAAATTATATTTTGGATTAATCTAAATTTTTTTTACTTTGGTTAACTTACCAATACCTAGACTCTTGTTCAACATCGATCCTGGATCCTGGCTTCACTCTCAAAAAAAGACTAGATGGCTAAGGAAGCGGAGATCGTGGTTCGAATACCCGTCGGGTGTACTCGGAGTGGCTGTTCCTAAATGGCTTTATATTCTTTCTCGACGTTATTGAGGGTAGATTACCTCTAAAATTCCACCTTCCTCATTTCTACTCCATTATATAAATCTAATAAAAAATAATTAGAATAACTATAATTTGACTATACCACCCTACAAAATGTATATTAAAAAGGTATAATTTTAAAGAAAATTTACCAGCATTTGTATAGAGGGAGAGTGGGAAGCCATTTAGAAAAAGCAGTCCTCAGTAGACCTGACTGGTATTCGAACCTCATCTCCCCAACATCAGCCGTCATTAGTCTAATGAGAGAATTACAATTTAGACAATGCAACCATCGTAGCGGGTGTATAATAGTTGTATTTATATACAAACACACTGTATTTATCAGAAGGGAAAAAGGTATAGACTTAAATAATAAATAATTAATGATATTTGAATCTTTACTATTCATAACATGCCACTGGTTCGAAACCATAACACTGTTAATGGACTCCTCAAACTTGCCTTGAGATAAATTCTGTACTTTTGCTTCTTTCCATTTCACTACAACATAGTTTTGAGACTCTTCCACTGTTTTTTTTTCTGGATAGCGCGTTTTATACGCAAGCAATAAACAAGACTTCTCTATTTGAAGAAATTCTTTTTGTTTTTGTACAAACACAAGCGATTATTCAAGGCCTATATAAAATAATGTGCAGTAGGAATCTAAATTATACTCAAACTCAGTGGCTGCTGGTAGCTAAAATTAGTGGGGATACTGCCCCAGCATTTTTTTATCCTTTGTTTTAAAATTGTTTAAAAGGAAAAAAATATGTCTAAAAAGAAAATTTATTCAGGAACTTGTTAAATTTAACAAAAAAAAACTTTTTTACTTACTTTAACTAAAATTGTTACAGTTTAAGCTTGATCTATTCATTTAAAAATGAAATCCATTCTTCTTGTTTTAATTTGGGCAAAAAGTTCTATAATTTTCTCCTTGATCTCTGGATGACAAGTGAGGAAATTTTTCTCCATTGAAAGTACTGCAAGCGCATTTAGTCTTTCTGTTATATAAGATAACAGAAAAAAAAAATAATCAAATAGAATAGCTGGAAGCAGAATAATAATCTAATTCTACACTCTTCTACACTTTATCACAATCAAGAATATGGTACACGGTTATTAAGCACAACACACGCTGAGTAAAAAAAACAACTTCCTTCCACCATCATGCCAGAGCCGGCACTGCGAAATCAACAGTTCTCTCTCTACTTGGCAGTCCCACCTTCCTCCACACCCCCTTCCTGTGTGCACATGAGCACAACAGTCAAACATCACGTCACTGGCACTGTGAAGCACACAGTTCCATACAAAGATTTTTTTGTAACTTTTTCATAAACGGGGGATTGCTACTCAAGTACTGACATTAAACTTAAGGAATATATATTGTACTACAAAAATAAATAAAGAATTAAAGAAAAAAGGACTCATTATATTAAATGAAATCGATAATATCAAGTGGAAATATGGGGTGCTGCAGTACCGCAGTGCCTATACACGAGCCGCTACTGCACAAACTCAATCAACTATACTTAATTTCGCCGTTTCGACTGACAGCTGTTATCCAACTAAAAGCACGTGAGGAGGTCAGTAGAATGGACAAATCTAAACAAGTGCCGTGAGTATAAACATGTCACTGTCATGTGCAAGAAAATATGTATTTTCGAAAGTTTTTGTAGTTCGTAGTCTCGGAGAGACAATGCCACCTAAGCGCATTCAAAATATTGATGAACAAAAAGTAAGTGCTAATCTTGCATTTTCAACGCCACAGATATTCGGAAATTATCTATAAGTATGTTTATCATGGTGAAAACATGAACAATAATATTATTTTCAAACATTAGAATTTGAGAATAAGATCTGTGTTACGTAACGCTTTGATGTACACCCCATTCCCCTCACCCCACCCCTCAAAGCTTACGTGGTTTATTGACAACCCCTAAGACGCAGTGCTAAGAAATAAATAATAAATAAAGTTTTAATGTTTTACTTTTATTTAAAAGTTATCTGTAAATATTTTTTTTAAAGGATGGTTATATTTTGTAAATTATTTAATCATAATATTTGGTTTGCAACAGACTGGAAAATCCCGACCTTAATGTGAAGAGAGGTCTGTAATAAAATTCAACCGTCCCATTATATATTGTTGAAAATTTTAAGGAAAAAAATTAAAGGAATATTTTCCATCTCGCATCTTTAAACATACAATCCAATTTTCTTAGAAAGAAAACCCTAAAAAAGTTGGTAGATCTATGCCTACTTTAACATATTCATACTTAAAGACATACGATATGCAGCTGTAATTTTTTATAGATATTATGACTACCAGATATAAAATAGCATTAATAACATAGTAAATTATTATCATTGTTGTTCTAAAAAAATATGGCTATATTTTCTAATCGATCCTTTCCATCTAAATAATGATAGAGGTCAAAACAACTAGAGCATAAAAAAACAATTTAAACGCAAGCAATTCTAATATCTTGTTAGAAATAATTGACAGACACACACAACGTCTAGTATTTCAGTCTCAATCTAGGGCCAAACAAAGATCCCAAGATTCATAGCTACAGTAGCCCCATGGCTTCTTTGGTGCTGACTGAAAGCTCACAGCTGACAGCTAAAAGCTTTGAAAAGTTACCAGACCAAATTATGTATCCTTACGCCGAACCATATGATCTGCAAAAACATGTGTTTAACAACTGTAACTTCTGATGGTCAAAATTTAGGTATTATACCTAAATGTTGACTGTCAGTTGTGAGCTGTCAGTCAGCACCAAAGAAGCCATGGGGCTACTGTAATCTCCCTGAGCCCCTCATATTAGAATTGACACATTCATATATGAGTTTTATACAACGTGGCGTGAAGTACTGCCAGGGTAAGCAGAACTTGTTTAAATTGTACCTTTGATGTGTTTTTCTCCCTAACCAAAACATTCATTGGTCAGATATTAACAAACACTCCCATATAGCAGAGCCTACTTGTGTGTGGTCAAATGGGAAAAGAGTGGTATCAACAAACTAACTATTATTAGCACCGCGTCTTACTACCCGTTCGGGTTATACGCATTTACGCTAATGTGTAATGGTAGGGTGATTGTGAGATGAAATGAAGGACCTACAGTTTAACGTGGAATCCGAACCAAGGTGGAGGCCTGGCATTCCCCACATTCACAAGATGTTTTGTCAGAGGTGAAGGAAGGGTTTGGAAATCAGATAAATCTGTGCCGGGACCGAGGATTGAACCCCGGCCGCCAGCACAGAAGTCTGACACCTTACCCCTAGACCACCAGGTCACCTATCAAACTAACATTCCCATGTTTAGCAGAGCCTACTTGTGATTGGTCAAATAGGGAGAGAGTGGCATCAACAAACAAAGAAGCCAATCCTATTTATGTATGGTCAAATGAGGATAAAGTGTTATTAACAAACATACATTGTCATGTATGACAAACCCTACTTGTGGTTGGTCAAATAGGGAGAAAGATGTATCAACAGACAAACATTAACACGTATAGCAGAACTTACTTGTGTGTGGTCAAATGGGGACAGTAGTATCAATAAATAAACGTCCGTATGTACAGCAGAGCCTACTTGTGATGGGTTAAATGGGGACAGAATGATATCAACATACAAACATTTTCATGTTAAGCAGAGCCTACTTGAAATTGGTCAAAATTGGGAGACAGTGGTAACTTATCAACATAAATGCATTCCGATGTATAGAAGAAACTATTTTTGATTGGTCAAATGGGGACAGTGTGGAGAAGAAGGGGGGTGAGGGAACCATCCACAGGTACAGTTTTAGCAAGACCTGCTTACCCTGGTATCACTTCACGACAGGTCATTATTTTAAGCAACATTTAATACTTGACAACCCAAGGTCCTCCTAACTTCTCAGGCCACCTGTCAAAGGATTGTATTCATATTGAAATCCCTTTCAAAGTATCTTGGAAGGGGGAGGGGGGGATGTAGCAAGTAAGTATTGAGAAGACAGGTGATTTGTAAAAACGTCATGGAATCCCACTCACACCTCTTTACCTTTACTATTTGTCACGAGTTTGTCCCACGGAACATTTGGTTTCAATGCTAAAATGAACACGAGGAATCAATAAATGCTAGGCTTCCAACGTTTTGTCCTTGATGCGAGAATGAACAAACCTTTTGCGATGAAAGTTTACAATATTACTTCGATTGATTACACTATAGCACCATCCTATAGGTGACACCACATAGTTTTAAACTTTTTATTTCAAGTAAAAATTATTAGCGACCCCGAGCATTAAGGTGGGAGAGTAGGGTTAATTAAGGACAGTGTTTTTGCAGTTTTTCTTGCAAAATATGTTTTTTGGCCTGAATAAATTAAATATTACTTCAGTACAAACATGGAATTTAATTTTCTTCATAAGGTGACCTAAACAGCTATTGAATATCTGTCAAGGGTGACCTGGAATTTAATGACAACTTTACTCTTAATTCAAAAGGTTTCTCAGCTAATGCTGCTATGATCAGGACAGATATTGAACAACTTTTGACATCACCAGATGAAGAAAATTGAACTTTTATGTTTCTGTTAGAGAAATGTTTGATTTTTATTACCAACAACATGTTTTGCTATAAAAAAAATACAATAACACTTACCGTTTCTTCCGTCTCCTACATCCCCACCTTAAGGTAATTCGACAGTATGATTTAATAAGATTTTTTAGAGTCAGGGTACAGTCAGACCGGACGAGTGACTAAAAAATAAAATAAAAACATTGGTTGTAATGAAGGTGGCCAGACTGGAGCGAGCGACTAAATATAAATAAAACAATCGTTGTAATGAGAGGTGCCAGACTGGAGCGAGCGACTAAAATATAAAATAAAACACATTGGTTGTAATGATAGGTGGCCAGACTGGAGCGAGCGACTGAGCGCGCGTGCTTGAAAGATAGAACTGGTTCTATTTTCCAATCGCGCGCGCTTAACCCGGTACAGTCTAGTTTACAGGCGCTAGGCAATATTATTGTATGAAGGTTCATTGAGTGATAGAAAAACTTCCCAATTTGACATTTTTATTACTATCGATAGGCTTAGAACACTTGCTACTAACGGCCTAATTTAATTGATAAAGCCATAAACCATATATATAACTTAGATATTTGTGTAAAAATTGATATGTTAAAATACTTCAAATATTATAATCAAAGTAGACCTTTGTAAATAAGAATCACCATTAGCACGGATAGAGGATGGAAAAACTACAACAATAGATAACTTGTCAAAAACCACCCTCAGTTCACTGAGCCAAGATTCGAACCTTTGCCTCCTCGTCAACAACTATCGAGAGCTATCTGCTAATCACGCACGCTTGTCAGTCTGGTCGAACCTTCAGTAATAAGTTGGCATGGAATTTAACATAGATGGGGGAAAGGGGAATATCTAGGTAAATATAGCAAACCCCTCAGTCCACACGACCGGGATTTGATCCCCGATCTCCCTGTCACCGGAAGTCTAGTCCAATACAAGAGTGGTGCCCTAGACCATGCGGCCACCGAAGAAAGTCATACATTAATTACTTTACCTTAACAATGGTACATGAAAAGCATGGAATAGTAAGTTTGACCACAACTATAACTCGTGAACTGCTTCAAACTTACATAAAAAAATATCTATATTATTTATTCCGACCCTATTTTTTATAAATTAAAAAAAAATAGAAAATTTAAAATTTCAGTTTCAAGTCGCACATGTTTGTTCACGGGAGATATTAGTTTTTAAAATTTCAGACTTAAACGTCTGATAGATATTGTGCAATGCTCATTAATATCGATTATACTCTATTACCGGTATTTGAGCAATTCATAATCATATTAAAAATACAAATGATGAACATATTTATTTTAAAATTGCATACATAGAGTGAGTTTAGTTATTTTTATTAATAATTATATTTATCACACACCTTACAAACTAACTCAATTCTTATAAAAAAAAATCTTCGGTAGCCGTATAGTCTAACGCGCTACTCTTGCAATAGAATAGATTGCCATGACAGGGAGATCTTAGCTCGTATATCAGTGGAATGCACTGAATCCCCCCCCCCCCCGAGTTGTTTTCCACTCCCTTCGTGTAAATGCAAATTCACTTCCTCTAAATATAATATTTTTAATCCATAAAACCATTAGTGCAATTAGTACATAAGCATGTATTATCCGAAAGGGTGGTAGACGTGATCAATAAAAAAAAATTCTAGAACAGAAACTCAAACCTCAATCATTTCACTAGTTTTTTTTTCTGGTCATGCACGGGAATCGAAGCCGAGACCCTTAACTCAATGGTCAGATATGCTACAGACTGAGCTAAGGTGTCAAGACGCAGGAATAATTATTGTAATTACCGTACAATAATTCAAGATGAACATATATAACAACAAAAACAGAATTATTCTAGGTACTACTCTGGATCGAACCTAGGGCCCCCTTCTCGCAAAGATATGTGACGGACCTCTCCTAGTCGCTCAACAGGCGGACCATAAGTTTGACAAGCTCACCTTTGTAAAGTGGCGTGACTCGCATCACAGTTTCTACTCGCAGACAGCACGAGTTATTAATACATGACCCGGCGTTTCATTATTCATGTGGCTACCGAGGTACTCTTGCATCAATCAATGAAAAGGTGAGCCTCGTTGCGCATGCTCAGAAATAAGTTTGTATTATTTATTTATTTAATACCATGTCTAACTGTTCAGGTTATATACAGTATGATAATTTATCTAATGTGGTTAGAGATGAGGATCGAACTATTTGATAGGTAGGCCTAATATACCCGATTTGAGTGAAAGGAGATTAGGAAACCATCTAAGGAAAACCACCCTCAGCAGACCAGACCGGGATTCGAGCCCCGATTCCCCGTCATCAGCAGGCCAGTCGAAAAGACGGCGTTCGTATCTCGGTTGGGTCTACTGATGGTAGTTTTTTTTTTAATACACGATTTACATAAACGCAAACGCGGTAAGATTACCTGTAAATTACTTCCTTCCTCATCTATACCTCACTAAAAATATTCTTAAATGTTCATATAACCTGAACAGGTAGTAAGACACGTGTAAAAAAAACTGTTTCGCGATAACTGTTTCACCTTAGCTCAATCGGAGACATTATTGATCTAATTTATATTCTTTTAAATCCTAAGAGCCGCCCACACCTTAGCTAAGGCTATGGCAGGAGGGGGGGGGGATGAGGTATTTTTTTAAGAAATGGTATATATTGGGAGATTTTATTTATTTAAATAAAAAAAACAAGGTTGAATACAACATTTATAGAAAGCCTACACACACACACACACACACACACAGATGCGATCATTCCCAATTATTCAATCCACCCAATACCAATAAAAAGAGCCACTTTCAACAATTTAATATATAGACAACTACTTAATAAAAACTATTTCAAAATTGAACTTAATATCATTAAAATAATATGTTTCTGATGAATATTCACACTTATCAATTTACTAGATAAAAAAATCTCAAATAACCAATAAATCCACTCTCAACAATTCAGACCTTAAAAGTCACCCCAAATTGATTCAATTCAACTACATCGAAACTAAAACCAATAAACTCAGAAACATTTAAAAAAACATATTAACTTCTGTACTGAAACTATATAAAACACTTCAGTAATTCAATTTAACAATATCAATCAGTACAAAAAAAAAGGCACCTTTCAATTAACTTGTGAATGTAAATTCATATATGTAGTACAGATGGGATGACCGCTTGCAATGAGATATCACGAGCACTCAAGCGATTTTATATTATAATAGAAACAAATCAACCTTTGTCAACTATTTAAAAAAAACACTGGTCATCAAACTAGTCCTAATGAAAAATGTATTAAACTTTTATACAAACCACACAAAAAAAAATCACTAGAATGAATACCATCGAAAACATCTTCATTCAAACTGCAATTTTAAATAGTAAAAACATTCTTAGTGAACAAACCACTAAATGAAAATCAAACTCTTAATAATACGTTTAAAAAATTTAACATAAATAAAAAAAAAACCTTACCTGCCTTACCTTCCATAGTAATTGAGACTTATAGGGACCAATTTTGTGAAGAGTAGAACCACGACACCTCTCCTTTTTTGCACCATCATTCTTTTACCTTAACTTTATTTATTTATTTTCATATTAAATTTATATCTATCTATACAACAACTTAAAATGTTAGTTTGACACACCCTACGATTACGCCCCCACATCCGGTTTTCTACATTATCTATGGATGGAATATTCTAGCAACTCATCTGCTACGCCTTTTCATATCATGTTAATTTCTTTCTTTAAGGTGGGATGGAAGAACACGCGAGAAAAAATCAGTGTTTTTTTTTTCAGTTTTATAACAAAACAAATTTTTGGAGAAAATAAATAAAAATACTGCTCCAGTACAAACATAGAATTTAATTTTCTTCACATAGTGAACACAAAATTTCTTGAATATCTGTCAAGAATGTCATGGAATTTAATGACAAGTTTTTACTCTTCATTTAAAAAGTTTGTAAGATAATTCCAACATTCTCATTAAAAATATTCAATAATTATTGATATCAATATGTGAAGAAAATTAAACTCTATGTTTCTACTGGAGCAATATTTTATTTATTTTGACAAAAAAAAAAGTTTTACCATAATTTTTTTTTAAAACTAGCCTTTACTCGCGTCCCCTTTCATCCCACCTTAAAACATTCATTCACCGCCGTATAGCGGGTAAATATGTCTAGTTGCTAGCAGTGATTCTTAATTCTTGACTTTATTTTTTTTAACTTACTTTTATATTTATCACGCAACATCTCAACAAGGAGAACTGGATTTGCCACATAAATAATCGTCAATTAAGTAACCCGTTCTCTGCAGTCTAGCTCAACACGAAACTAGTGCGTTTGCCAAATACGTCACCGAGGCGGCTGGCTATGTGTAGAATTATTTAAGTTTTTTTTTATGTTTATCTTCAAAACTTGCCGAATAAAACGCAAATCCATTAACATGTAAAATATTATATTAACTTGCAGCTGTGTCACAGGTTAACAACGAACGTCCTTAAATAGCATCAGTTATATGTTCACTAAGCCGCAGGATTTCCAACCCCTGACTGATCTAACACATCTGAACAAGTTTATGTTATTTTTAATAGATTATCGACTGCTGAGGACGGGGAGATCAAGGTTCGAATCTCGGTCGGGTGAACTGGGGTGGTATTTCCTAAATGGTTTTCCACTCTCCCTCCAAGCAAATACGGGTTCACTTAATATAATTCAACCTTCCCAATTCCTAAATCCATTAACGTAATTAGTATTTAAAGCGTATAAACCGAACGGGTAGTAAGACGCAGTGCTAAATATTATTATTATTTAATAGTTTCCAATTTTTTTTTATGCACGATAAAGATTCGAATGGAGGACAGCCGTTACGTATTGTGAGACACCCTGTGTGATAAACACCTGTGTGTGCATAAGTGGAAAAAAATATCCACGTTAGAAAACATGTTAGCACTTCCACGAAAGGAAGTCGAGTGGCGATGATGTCACTCGTAAAAACCTGGCGCGCCTGGAGGCGAACGTAGCATCAGCGACGAGACTTCAGGACTGCCAACTTTTTACAAACGGGAGCGAGTCGAAATGGGAATTGAGTGAAGTCACTTCAACGAGATAGTTAATTGTTTATGTATATTTTAAACTGATTGCTAGTAGAAAGTAGCACACCCCAAAGGCTGAATAACATTGGAGGCAGACCAACTTTTTTTTTTTCCTTATTAATAAGTTTAACACCAAGGTGTTTTTTTTTTAAAATACCGTGTCATTCCTTACGAATGTACATTTGTAGCAACATTTAATTTTTTTATTATTTTTTGCTGTCAACATTGATAACATTTTACTATCAAATGTTAAAGTTGCAGTTCACATGACTTAACGTATGAGTACGTAAAAGTAGATCTAGTAACTGTTGTGTCAGCTGCAGTAGCCCCATGGCTTCTTTGGTGCTGACTGACAGCTCACAGCTGACTTCTGATAGTCAATATTTAGGTATATACCTTTTTTTTTTTTTACTCAGAAGTGACATCTGCTAAACACATGTTTTTTGCAGATCATATGGTTCGGCGTAGGGATACATAATTTGGTCTGGTAACTTTTCAAAGCTGTCAGCTGTCAGTCAGCACTAAAGAATCATGGGGCTACTGTATGTACTCTTCGTTTACCCTGTAAGGTAACAAACTTACCTTGCATTGTTCCACCATGGCACCATTTCAAGTTAAGTCCTTAGCGTAATACATCAAGGTAAGACTTCTACCTTTCAGGAAGAAATGAATATACATTCATAAGAAGATTGGGTTATATCTGCGCGGGTTATTCGCATTTAATTATACCTATAGTGTTGGGATGAAGAAGGTAACAATTTAGAGAAAATGTACTTGTATTTGCGTGGAGGAAGAGTAGGAAACCAAATCGAGATTAGGCCCAATACCTAGCCGCCGCCCGGCAAACCAAACTAGACGACCTTGAGGTTTAGTCCATTTGACTAATCCAAAAGTAGTGACCGATGAGGATAGTTTAGAGGGAATGCACCTGCATTATCATGGTACATGATATGGGAGAATATAATTGATAAATCGCATGTCGGAAAACATCCCGTAATATACCTGTTCGAGATTCGAACCTAGACGTACAATTTGAGAAAACCTCTAAGCTACATTCCAGGTAACGCCTTTCTAGAAAACAGAGAAAATTGAGGGGCATGTAGATAACTAACTATACATAGCGAATAATTATTCGTAGACTATCTCTTAAAACTTTCCCTAAGTATAAGAACCGCAATCGATAAAGGGGCACAACCGCATGAACCAAATTGAAGAGGTTGAACCATCGGTTCCCTTTTGTAGTGGAGTAGAAGAGGCAACTCCCGAAACTCCTAAAACGAACACAAACGCGCCTCAACTCCAATTACAAGAGAGCAATAACACATCAAGAGGGTGTGGGGAGGGGGGGAATACATTAGCTCATTAGTCCAATTAATGTAATATTGACGTGTGAAATTTATGTACAACGCCCAAAGAGAATATCTGCAGACTACAGAAAGTTTTGTATCAGGGAATTATTAAAAAAAACTATGTTTCGCGTAACCGAAACAATATAGGAGTATTATAATTATGTTTGATCAGAAAGTATATTTTTTTAGGGCTTAAAGAGTATATTTCACAGCCGATTATCTGGGATATTAGATACAAGATTAATTTCGAACCAAAAATCACATCGACGTACATTTTGTTTTATGTATTCATCACTTAACACGTCGAAATTAGGAAAAGATTAAAGAGCTTTTTTTAAAAAAAATTCGATTTTGTTAAAACCAGCTTTGGTGATCACGTGGTCTAACGCGCTACTTAAAGTAGACTAGACTGCTGAGGACGAGGAGATCGATCTTTGAGTCCCCGTTAAGTGTATTGGATTTTTTTTTCAAAGGGGTTTTCCACTATTCCTCGACGCAAATTCGGGTACATTTCATCTAAATATAGCCTTCCTAAGCCCTAAAACCATAAGCGTAATTGGTACATAAGCGTATAGCCCGAAAGGATAGTAAGTCGTAGAGCTAAAGACAAAATATAGTTTTTTTTTTAATATGATAGTACTGTTACAGTGATCCACTGTTTTTATAATGAAGAATACAGGTTACCGCAACAGGATACGAAGCCTGGTCCAAACTGTATTACCTTTATAAGTTAAATACTAGGTATTGAGTTTTAAAAAAAAATTGAGCATGCTACACAGTGTCGAGGAAACCTTATTTAATTAGTGGAGAAATAAGGGGGGGGGGGGTAGACATAGGGATGGAGGCAATCAAAAATGAGTTTTTTTTTAAAAGGGAATTACCTTTCACCTCACCTCCCAATCACCATTGAAAATTGAGTGTCCTTAAAAGTTATATGAGTGATAACTTCTTCCCAAATTTTTGAAAATTATGTTAGTTGTTAAAACTATTTGGAGTAGTCTTCCCGGGAAATATTTTGAAATTTGGATGCTTCAAGAAGCCATTCGAAGTTATCCCCTTTCAGCAATTAAAAAAAAAAAGAATTAATGTGTAACCCACCCCCTTATTATCACCCAATTATAATAGACCGGTTGGTCACAAGAGAGTTTATTTTATTCAAAAATAACACAACAAGAAAAGCTCTCAGAGTGAGTGAGACATGAATAGCGTTAGGCACAGGAATTGAAAACAATCAACATAGAATCATAATTTATATAACTTGCGGAACTCCTTCCCATGTTCTTAAACGGTGACTTAACATAACTCTTACTGTCAGAAGTTAGATTGACCTCCGTACACAACCTATGAAAGTAATAATAAAGTGGTGACCTGGCGGTCTAGAGGTAAGGTGTTTGGACTTCTGTGCTGGGGGTCCGGTGTTCAATCCTCGGTCCCGGCACAGATTTATCTAATTACCAAACCCTTCCTTCACCTTTGACAAGATATCTTGTGAATGTGGGGAATGCCAGGCCTCCACCGTGGTTCGGATCCCACGTTAAACTGTAGGTCCTCCATTTCATCTCACAATCACCCTACCGTTACACACTAGCGTAAGTGCGTATAAACCGAACGGGTAGTAAGACGCGGTAATAATAATAATAATAATAATAATAATAATAATAAGAGCTATCTAAAAGCACTAGTTATGTGAAAGGTATTTTATCACCACCACCGGCGGTTCACAAACAGTGAACAAAAAAGAGTTCTTAACAACATATAACTCCCCATCCGTAATTGGGCACAATATAAATAAACAGCAATTTAATTTAGAAACAAATGCCACGATTGGCTGCATTTACGTTAAGTCCATATTAGACAGCAAACCTGCTGACTCGCGGCCCTACATTTAACCAACATAAAATAACCTAGCAAATAGTAACACTAATAAATTAACTTCCAATAAACAACAAGAGATATAACCATTTAAATGTACAAGATCGGCAGAGCAAAGTATAACGCCGCAAGAGTCAATAAAGGACCTAAGATGGCGGCGCTTCGATGTATAAGACCATCCGTGAAGCGGAAGAAGCAGAAAAAAAACATATAATAAATAAAAGAGTTCCCTCAATAGATCATAAATTATTATTATTATTAGCACCGCGTCTTACTACCCATTCGGGTTATACGCACTTACGCTAATGTGTAATGGTAGGGTGATTGTGAGATGAAATGAAGGACCTACAGTTTAACGTGGAATCCGAACCACGGTGGAGGCCTGGCATTCCCCACATTCACAAGATCTCTTGTCAGAGGTGAAGGAAGGGTGTGGTAATCAGATAAATCTTTGCCGGGACCGAGGATTGAACCCCGGCCGCCAGCATAGAAGTCTGACACCTTACCCCTAGACCACCAGGTCACCGATAGATCATAAAGTAACGTTAAATAAATCATTTGGTCAAACCGTAAAAAATATATATATATATATATTATCCATGACCCGCAGGCAATTTAAATGAGACCAGGTACAGTCAATTAATGACGTCTTTAAATATGAAAACCTGAACAGTAATTTTGAATAATTAAAACCAAACGGAATTTTGAAAGTATCGACGTAAGCCTATTTTAGCAACAAGGTTTTTCACCAAGTGATCGCAGTGTAATATGTCAAGACATTGCAGAACGATGCCCTATATATATATATATATATATATATATATATATATATATATATATATATATATATATATATATATATATATATATAGACCAGACAAAGTGAAGCCATGTGCTCGCATGGCGCGGAAACAAAAGAGGTGGAGAGGGGTAAGGGGTATCAACCTTCTAGAACATACTGCAATAGTCTATGCTTATTTCAAACGGCGCGCTCAAAAATATTCTGATAGTCTTTGAACAGTGTAGGCGACGCGCACCCAAGCTGCACATATCGTACGTCTTATTTTTTCTTGGGCGCGGTGAGGGATGAAGCCAGGCCTCTCGAGTCAGTTCGATGTTGATAGTGCTGGGACGTGTTTGTGGAGTTGAGTGGAGTGGAGTGGAACGTGTGGCTGAGACGAGGTCAACTGGGGCCTGCAGTGGTGAGCCAAACTCTTTTTCTTCTGTGTTGTGTTGTAATAGGGTTACAAATGCATCTAGATAACATTTGGAGTTTGATTTAAGGCAATCTTACAGTTTCATATACGAATTGATAATATGCGAGGAATTGAAATATACCTAGTAGAGGGCAAATTTATTTCAAGGAAAGATGGGGGTAGTTATTTCCTGTTTGGGGACAATGACCCCCCTTCCTGGTTTCATCCCCATTGGTAGGTACTATCTATATATTCTTTTAGATCTAAAAGTAATTTTATATTAGTAAAATATTATTAACAACCAGAACTAATTCAAGAATTAGGGTTAAATAGGGTAGATTGAAATAAATGCACCCACATTATCGTGTAAATAAGACTTTTAAAAAATCACAGTGAAACTAACGCATGTAAATCAGACCTATATTAGAAAACTACGATATCCTCATCGACAGCGTGTGCCCAGAGGGAAGGGAAGTCAGTCTAAAGGTAAGAATACACGGAGCCGACCCGCAACACACCGCACCGCACCGCATTTTATAGCAAGTGGCTACACGAGCCGCACCGCATATTTTAGCAAGTGGCTACACGAGCCGCATCGCACCGCATTTTATAACTATTTTTATATTATTTATAGACTTGAGTTCTATTATAAAATAAGTTTGTATTTTTATTTTTACTTGCATAGGTTTTCATCTACTTTCATAAAATTAAGTTAGCTATTAATTATGAAGTATAAAGTTTCAAGTTAGCTAAAAATTAAGAAAAAGAATGTTTGTTGTTCAATAAGTTGTTGTATAAAATATTGTTTGTCTTGTACGTAATGTTGGAAACAATGACTACAGCGTCACACGTGCAACGGCTGTGAAAGAAATGCCTAGTTTTACCATGAAAACAAAGTTCGGAAGCTCCCAAATATTTATTTCCGGTGGTAGGAGGCTACACGGTCCTTTACGCTAGATTCACACGTTCTCCTAAAATAAGAGGGTAGAAGCTGAGTTGAGGGGCGCTGCAATTCTCACACTATATGGTTTACCCATGATGCATTGCAACACAAACTTAAAAACAGCTGATTATCAACATATTTTATTTTTTAGTGTATAAACATTTATATTTTAGATCATTGTCACGATGAGATGTTTTCAAATTATAACACTGTGTCCTGCCACAATCCAATACATTGATACACAAGTTTTCCATTAACGAAGTTGTCTGCTTGCTTCTGGCTGTACACTGCATGCGCAATGATTTGAGACTGTTGGTTCTGAGTTTCGATTGGGGCTCCAGTGTCTCAAAGACATAGCAGACAAAGTAGAGATGAGTTTAACTTTATCAGAAAAGCTCGCGCAGATGAGGCGGAAATCCTTTTGATTGGTTTAGAACTAATCACGTTGATTCCTGTTCTGCGCTTGTTTATCGGAGAACGAACCGCTGCGTATATAAGTCGATAGAGGGCAGTAAAATAGAAAGTTGGCCTTCACTGTGGGTTTACTAACCAATTACAAATCCACACATTAAATGTATTAATTATCAAAATAGATTTCGTTTATAACCAGCGATCATCCAGATCTGGCATTATAAAAATAATTCTCTAAAAATTTTCAGTCGCTCGCCACAAGATATTGACCATGGAATAAGGGAGATTTTAAAGACATTCTCTACCACTTTCAGGGTGACTGGTGGTCTAGAGGTAAGGTGTCAGACTTCCATGCTGGCGGCCGGGGTTCAATCCTCGGTTCCGGCACAGATTTATCTGATTTCCAAACCCTTCCTTCACCTCTGACAACACATCTTGTGAATGTGGGGAATGCCAGGCCGCCACCGTGGTTCGAATTCCACGTTAAACTGTAGGTCCTTATTTCATCTCACAATCATCCTACCATTACACATTATCGTAAGTGCGTATAACCCGAACGGGTAGTAAGACGCGGTGCTAATAATAATAATAATAATCTACCACTTTCAGTTAGTCATAAACGTAAACATATTTTAATTGATGATTTCATCGTTCTAATTAAACGCACGCGGATTCCAATAGAACTTAGGTCAAACGCATTGTTTGCTTCCTCTGTAACCTCGAGGAAAACTAACACCTCTAGGAGTCTTATTATTATTATTATTATTATTATTATTATTATTATTAATATTATTAGCACCGCGTCTTACTACCCATTCGGGTTATACGCACTTACGCTAATGTGTAATGGTAGGGTGATTGGGAGATGAAATGAAGGACCTACAGTTTAACGTGGAATCCGAACCACGGTGGAGGCCTGGCATTCCCCACATTCTCTAGGAGTCTTAACCGCAACAGTGGCCACATGGTCTAAGGCGTCACGCTTGTTGAAAGACTCAGATTGCCGGTTCGAGATGAGTATAGCGGCCGGGTGTAATGGTTGTGATTTATTTCTGCAATGTTCACATTCCTTCCACCATCTAATTCGGGTGCATTTCCTACAAACTGCTATCTTAGTCTCTACTTTCAAATGAAAATTAATACAAAAAACTTTTTTATGAATTAGTGGCCACACGGGCTACCTAAGAGCTATGATTACAGGATGAAGAAGGTTAATTTTTATGAAGACGCAACAGCCCACCTACCTGTGAAACGTAACAAATCCTAACCTAGATGGTCAGAGAGGAGTGTGTCGGTCGAGTTAAATGTTTCTGAATGGTTATCGTGCACTTTCTAGACGTGTAGTTTCTCAAAGTTTTGGTGGTGAGGGCCGCCACATGAAATGTATACGCACTGAGGGGCCACCGGGGCCTCTGATAGTAAGGGGGAAGTTGAAAATTATGCAGAAAAAAAAGTTTTTTTTAAAAAAAATCCATTTTATTACTATAAGTACAAGACTGGAATTAATTTATTAAACAAAAAATATCAAAAACAAATATAATAGAATTTAATTAATTAATTCTAGCACTCTAAATCTCCATAAATTTTGATAAATAATAATGTTCAGATTATTTTTTCAGTGCTTTTAGCACTTTAACCTCATTAAAAAGTTTCTTGGTAGCTTCATCAAGCAATTTATCAGTAGCATTTTTTTTTCCTTTATTCTTTTCTATTAATGTCTTTGGATAGTTTTCTAAATCATGTGATTCTCTCCGCTCTGCTTTAGTGCTACCTTTTTCTATTTATTTTCTCTTTGTATCCTTCCTAAGTCTTTCTTAATTAATCTTATCTTGTTCTAAGAAAGTCTTGTAATTATTGTAAGCATTTCTAACCATAAATGAAAGTTAACTAGTAATGGGTACCAAAGAAACTTTATCCTAGTATCTCTTCATTCCAAACAAAATGTTTAGCCTAGCGTTGATTCCATAATTCATTCATTGCTGCTTTATCACTTGTTGGCACTAAACCCGATGTTGAAAACCTTCTTTCAATTGAAGCACAGACTTTATTCAAATATCCTCTCAGTTTACTTTATTGGGGGCAAAAATTTAAATAAAATGACACCAAAATTCTTCATATTCAAACATGAATTTGCTCAAACCATACACGTTCAAATATTAGATGAATTTTAAGAAAGGTAAATTACTAACTGTAAAACAACTTACTTTTTTTTAAGTTTATAGTATTTTTTATCGGTTTATTAGTAATTTTGTATCAATAAAAAGAGACTTAGGGGCCAAAATTTCAAAAAAAATATTGGACTTTAGGTACCACCCCTAAAAGCATTGTTTTCTTAAGGTTGGTACAAACTTTCTTTTCCATGTGACTTGTAGCTACTGAGTAAATAAATAAACACTATTCTAGATAAACTGATTTTTTGTGGTAGTTTTGTTTTGTTTTTTAGCGTCTTACTACCTGTTCATATTAAACGCATTGGTACTAATTACGCCAATGAGTTAGAGATGAGGAAGGTTAAAATTAAAGGAAGTGTTTCCGCATTTGCGTTGAGAAGTGTGAAACCATTAAGGAAAAACCACCCTCAGTACAAAAGACCGATGATCGAACCACGATATCCCCGTGATCGGCAGTCTAGTCTATTGCGAGGATAGCGCCTTAGATCATGCGGCCACCAAAGCGAGAAAGTTGAGTTTCATCGAGTCTCAAAAAACTACCGTCTTGATAACCGTGAAACACTGTTTAATTTTATTACTATTTCAGAGAAAATAATCTAACAGAGCACTCGCGCAATCTTTTTAAAATGTTCAGAGGGTTAGAGAAGGAGTTTGAAACTTTCTTCGAGAGCCCATTTACCCACCTGAACTTGAAGTTTACTTACTTGAAAGAAGTTGCCCTGTCAAGTTCAAAGCAGACATCAACATCGCTCCCCCCCCCCTCCAACCCCCCCTCTTTCCGCCTACGTCAACGCGGATTCCCTTCGCACTCCCAAACACCTCCCTTTCCCAAACATTGTGAATCTTACAACATGTGTGCAGGGTATTTTTTTTTTTTAAGGAAGAGTTTACATCAAGTAATTTCACAAGGCAGTTTGCACCTAAATTTCCCTCAACCTCCCCTTTCTTTTCCCTAAGTAACTTTTTTTTTGGCACGTGCCTCTCTCTCTCTCTCTCTCTTGGTCGGTGTGCGCGTGGACTAAATGTCAGGTTCTATTAGGCTGCTTTGTGGACGATGGAGAGTTCGGAGTTTTAACTCCGGACGGGTGTTATGATGGTAGTTTCTTCTAAATTATTTCCCCCTCTCCTTTTATATAAATGCGGGTATATTTTCGCTCTGAACCCTACATTATTCATCCTTTACTCCAAAATGGTGTGAAATAAAATGCGTGTGGCCCGGACGGGTAGTAAGACATGGTGGGAGGGGGGGGGGGGGGGCAAAAATATGTCCTCTAAGGCGAAAGAAATATATTTTAAAGGCGTTAATTAAAAAAGGGGGATTACAAATTATTTGTTTTTCTAAGCATCAAAACTATACAATTTCAGAGTAAAAATTAACAAAACCAATAATTATTTCAAAAGTAAATAAAAGCTATAAAACCGTATTAAGATATTGAACTTTAAACAATATCACTATCGAAATGACAACATGTAGATAATATTAAAAGGTCCATATGCAGATTATTTATACAAAGGTAGTTTAGCATGTGAATATACATTGTGAACAAGAGTAGGCTTAAAATACATGTGTGCTTTGAATGGCTTACGTACAGACGTTTACAAAGCAATCACATCCTAAAACTGAGACATAATAGGAAATGAAGTCATTAAAATTAGAAACGAAATGACTCTCACAAAATTGTCATTAAATCCAGGCATGGTAAAATATAAAATATAGACTTCTAACTGTGTGGAAAAAAAAGCGTTATTTCCTACCTAACTGACTTTATTTTACTAAATATATATATATAGTTTCATGAGTCAATCAAAAGCTGGCCATAACTGCATATGAATTAATCTTCAGTTTATTACCCTATGAATCATAATTAAAACTTTAGTATTCAGACTAAAAGTAATAACGTTCAAATACCGCAATGAAAAATCCGGTTTAAATTGTTTGTTTTTTTTAAGTTGAGTTGTTTGGATTTAATTTAGTGTAATATGTATATTATGCCAGGCCTACACCGTGGTTCGGATTCCACGTTAAACTGTAGGTCCTTCATTTCATCTCACAATCACCCTACCATTACACATTAGCGTGAGTGCGTATAACCCGAACGGGTAGTAAGACGTGGTGCTAATAATAATAATAATAATAATAATAAATGTATACTATCTGATTTAATCAATCAATCAATCAATCAAATATAGTAACGACCTGCTTATGGTTGCCACGTGTTCTAAAGACATCACTCTCGTAATAGACTAGACTAAATTTGTCAGGGAGTTCAGCGTTTGAATCCCGGTCGAGTGTACCAAGGGTGATTTTTTCCTTAAAATTGTTTTCCACTCTCCCTTCACACAAATGCGCGATACGCTTTCTCTAAATGCGACCTACCTCATCCCTAAAACATTAAAATTAGTTTAAAGGCGTATAACCTGAACGGGTAGTAAGACGCGGTGCTAAAAGAAAATAAGAACATACGTAATAAAAGAGATAATAACCCGCCTTGGTGGCATAGTTAGCTAACGCGCTAGTCGTGTTGAGCTAGACCACCGAGGACGGGGAGATTGAGGTTCTAATCTCGGTCGGGTGAACTGTTTTTTTTTTTCTTAAATTGTTTTCCACTCTCCCTCCACGTAAATGCGGGTTCACTTCATCTAAATTCAACCTTCCCAATTCTTAGCCCATTAGTGTAATTAGTACTTAGGCGTATAACCCGAACGGTGCTAAATAAATAAATATAAGAGACATAATAAAAGAAAACAATGTCAGACCAGTACTGTCTAATACGCAAGCAGGTTGAAAGGAAAAAGAATGTTTGTGTATAAGGAATAGAAAGAGGAATGTAGGAGGTAATGGAGATTGTATAAGGGGGTTTAGACTATGCATCAAGTTACTGGCAAACCAGCTGCAAAATTGATTTTTTGGCTTTTTCTTTACTTGAATGTTACTTTTACAGAGAAAATGTCTATCAATAATATTATATCACACAAAAACAATATATTTTTCAATAAATACAAATAATGGATTATGGTCAATAAAGTTCTATACTAAGTTTGTTTGATTCAATTTCTAATCTACATATTACATATTTATTTAAAATAACTAATCATAATTGTATTATTAAAAGAGAATTAACCTAACTATTTTCAAAAATCAATCAAACAATTATTTTATATGCAAAATACAATAAATGTTTTTTATTATAAGTGGGTTTATTTTAATAAAACCCAGGTTTTTTTTTTGGAAGGGGGGGGGGGGACTGGGTAAAATGATGACAACCCTAAATTGAGAACAGTGTGTGTTTAATGATGCCGTTAAAGCTACAGTGACAATCGATTAAGCGTTATATTAACGAGAACGCCAACGGCGTTTTTTTCTGTGTCAATCATAGCTCAGCTATGTTGTTTTTTTTGTTTGTTTTTTTGTTATCTTACGGCATATATGACCGGGAAGGACATTATAACCAGGTTCGTTCGCCATAAGTGTAGACTATTAAAGGACATGCCATCTAGGTTCGTTCGCCATAAGTGTAGACTATTAAAGGACATGCCATCTAGGTTCGTTCGCCATAAGTGTAGACTATTAAAGGACATGCCATCTAGGTTCGTTCGCCATAAGTGTAGACTATTAAAGGACATGCCATCTAGGTTCGTTCGCCATAAGTGTAGACTATTAAAGGACATGCCATCTAGGTTCGTTCGCCATAAGTGTAGACTATTAAAGGACATGCCATCTAGGTTCGTTCGCCATAAGTGTAGACTATCAAAGGACATGCCATCTAGGTTCGTTCGCCATAAGTGTAGACTATTAAAGGACATGCCATCTAGGTTCGTTCGCCATAAGTGTAGACTATTATTATTATTAGCACCGCGTCTTACTACCCGTTCGGGTTATACGCACTTACGCTAATGTGTAATGGTAGGGTGATTGTGAGATGAAATGAAGGACCTACAGTTTAACGTGGAATCCGAACCACGGTGGCGACCTGGCATTCCACACATTCACAAGATGTGTAGACTATTAGCTGCTCTGATGGCAGAGAGCGTTGCCCAGAGTACACCTCTGGAATTTGTCTACACGTTGTACCCGCAATGAGATGATGTGATGATATTGATTATGGAGTTGTGAAGCCAGGGGTGATATTAAACCTATCTTAAGCCTAATTTATCACCTCCTAGTGAAGGTTGGGATCATTCCAGGGTTACCACTGATAGCCTTGATTTCATTTCCCTGACCCACAACATAATATAAAACATCCCTGATTTTCCCACAAGCTGCTGATAGAACAGTAATAATACAAATCAATAATACTTATGTTCGTTCCATTTAAGATAATAACTACAAATAGTTAAAATGACGTCCTTCCCCATGATGATAGGAATGTGTATCGATATTAGACAATTGCTGCCAATATAGTTTGAGTTGGAAAACCATACTCCAGACATTCCTATTCTATAGACATACCATCATACACCTTTTGATTAATTGTTTTTATTGATTTGTATTATACAATAATCAATGAACATAGTATTATAGTATCCATGGATTGCAATTTCTAAACAGTTATCACAACTTTTTGAAATTCCATTCTGAATGCAAGAATGTCTTTTTCAGATGCCTTTATATTCTTTAGGGTGACCTAGTGGTCTAAGGGTAAGGTGTCGGACTTCTATGCTGGGGTCCGGGGTTCAATTCCTCGGTCCGGCACAGACTTATCTGATTACCAAACCCATCCTTCACCTCTGACAATACGTGTATTAATCACAACTTGTGAATATGTGGAATGCCAGGCCTCCACCGTGGTTCGGATCCCACGTTAAACTGTAGGTCCTCCATTTCATCTCACAATCACCCTACCATTACATATTAGCGTAAGTGCGTATAACCCGAACGGGTAGTAAGACGCAGTGCTAATAATAATAAAATATTCTTTAGGTGTTTCAATGTACGGAACTCAAGGTTAATGTGCTTTAACTGAAGTGGATTTTCACAACTATTAATATCCAGAGCAACAAGTTTATTACCACAGTCAGCAGATTTAACAAACATGGCTTATAAGACTTCTTAAAAGATCATGGAGATCACTGTACAAGTAAGGAATAAGCGGCCTTGAAAACTGAAATCTTCATAGGAATGGTTCACATTCTCCAGCCCAAGTCTTAAAGAAAAAAAAAGTTTTACATTTGAGAAATTTGTCGTCTGTGTGCTAATGACAGTCGGTTTGGTATGAGGCAATTTAGAGGTGTGTACGAATTTGTTTATCAACTACAATTACAGCTCGTTCTAAGCAAGTGACATTTTCAACCCGCCGCGCCATAACAACAACCAAATCAGGTTACAAAAATAAGAGGATACAATAAGTAGAATACCATCTTACCTCAAAATAATTGAGTTCTTATCGAAGACACCATGAGGAAAATAATCTGCAATTTAATGGAATACACTAAAAAACTTTCCTTGACCATAATTGCATTTACCTGACTTTCTGCAATCTCATTCGATTCCATGACATCTTCATTTCCCCGACTTTCCATGACCAATCTTCATTTCCCGACTTTCCATGACCAATCTTCATTTCCCTGACTTTCATGATCAATGTCATTTCCCTGACCATATCTTCATTTCCCTGACTTTCCATGACCAGACTTTCCATGACCAATCTTCATTTACCTGACTTTCCATGACCAATCTTCATTTCCCTGACTTTCCATGACCAATCTTCATTTCCCTGACTTTCCATGACCAATCTTCAATTCCCCGACTTTCCATGACCAATCTTCATTTCCCCGACTTTCCATGACCAATCTTCAATTCCCCGACTTTCCATGACCAATCTTCAATTCCCTGACTGTCCATGACCAATCTTCATTTCCCGACTTTCCATGACCAACCTTCAATTCCCGACTTTCCATGACCAATCTTCATTTCCCTGACTTTCCATGACCAATCTTCAATTCCCGACTTTCCATGACCAATCTTCATTTCCCGACTTTCCATGACCAATCTTCATTTCCCCGACTTTCCATGACCAATCTTCATTTCCCTGACTTTACAGGTATGTGGCAGCCCTGCATTCTCCTAACGGGGATTATACCCAAAGAACCAGCCGTTAATCGATCCGAGGACTCCTAGGCTCGTAGCCAGGTGCACTGACAACTTCACCACGGGGCCGGTTAGATATGTGATGATTTTTTTTTAGCACTGCGTCTTACTAACTGTTAGAGTTATCCACCTATGTATTAATTACGCTAATGGGTTATTGATGAGAACGGTTGAATTTAGAGGAAGTATACCCGCATTTGCTTGGAGATGGTGCTGTAAACCATTTAGGGAAAACCTCTCAGTACCCGAATGGGATGGAACCCTGATCTCTCCGTCATCGGCAGTCCAGTTTATTAGGAGATTATTGTGCTGGGGGTACGAGGTTCAATCCTTTGTCCCGGCACAGATTTATCTGATTGCCAAACTCTTCCTTCACCTCTGGCAAGACGTGTATTAATCACAGCTTGTGAATGTGGGGGAATGCGAGGCCTCCACCGTGGTTCGGATTCCACGTTAAACTGTAGGTCCTTCATTTCATCTCACAATCACCCCACCATTACACATTAGCGTAAGTGCGTATAACACGAACGGGTAGTAAGACGCGATGATGATGAAGATAATAATAATGAGATTATGCCACCACCGAAACGGGTTACAAGATAATGTTTTGGCTAGCGTCAAGTCAAATTTTAATAGAAAGTACCTTATTTGAAAAATATAAAAACTACTAGATCTAGTTTCACGTATGTATACGTCAAGTCATGTGATCTGCAGCTGTCACTTTTGATCAATAGTATCAATACCTATAAAATAACAATAGAAATATAGTAAAATGTTATCAATGTTGGCTGCAAAAAAAAATCTTTTCTAAAATGCCTTTCTTAAAAAATTGGGTTCTATCAGACTTTGTATGGCAATGTTCCATCAACTAACGTAATATAGGGTGTCGCAATCAAAACTGGTTTGTGGCCATTGTAATAAGACTGACCTAAATGTGCCTTTGCCTTTTTCAACCAGTTCACAAGTCTATCAACTAGGATTATCGGTGTTGTGACACTTTTTTTTATTTTCTAAGTACGTTAGTCACAAGCATCTGAATTCGCCTGCAACGAGAAACGAAACAAAAAAAAAAAATAATCAACGTTGATAGATAATACAAGATGATTCAAAAGTCTCCATTATATATTATATATTATTATATTATCACCGCGTCTTACTACCCGTTCGGGTTATACGCACTTACGCTAATGTGTAATGATAGGGTGATTGTGAGATGAAATGAAGGACCTACAGTTTAACGTGGAATACGAACCACGGTGGAGGCCTGGCATTCCAAACATTCACAAGTTGTGATTAATAAACGTCTTGTCAGAGGTGAAGGAAGGGTTTGGAAATCAGATAAATCTTTGCCGGGACCGAGGATTGAACCCCGGACCCCAGCACAGATGTCTGACACCTTACCCCTAGACCACCAGGTCACCATTATAGGGAGGATGCACAATATGAATTTGGTAAGGATGTCCTTATGTGATCTGTTTAAGCTCCGCCGGTATCGTGGCCGATTTGAATTCATTATTGCATGTTGGTGACCTGGGTGTCTAGCGGTAAGGTGTTGGGCATCTGTGCTAGCGTCAGGGGTTCAATCCTCGGTCCCGGCACAGATTTATCCGATTGCCAAACCATGCCTTCACCTATGACAATACGTGTATTAAACACAACTTGTGAATGTGGGGGAATGCGAGGCCTCCACCGTGGTTCGGATTCCACGTTAAACTGTAGGTCCTCCATTTCATCCCACAATCATTCTACCACTACACATTAGCGTAAGTGCGTATAACCCGAACGGGTAGTAAGACACGATGATGATAGTAATAATAACAATAATAATTAGTGCATGTTTGTGAACGGCCATATCTCTGGTCATTATCACTTCCACTCCTTCGGAACTTCTCAATAAGTTTTACAACAATGTATTGTGTGATTTGTATTTCTGTGGAGTGTCTCATGATAAATTCATCTGATACAGCTTCTGGATCTAGCCAGGCACTTCCTTAAAAAAAAAAAAAAAATCAGAACTGTGTATACTTAAATTATTTAGTGAGTATTTTGAATCATTCTGTAGATTAAATGTGCAACCGACCTAGCTTCGAAAGATTGCCCATCTCCCGGATCAGAATTAGAAGTTAGGATGGTATTTTTTTTTAGCATCAGGTCTTAACAGCCGATAGGGTTTTACGGATATATTATTAGCACCGCATCTTACTACCCGTTCGGGTTATACGCACTTACGCTAATGTGTAATGGTAGGGTGATTGTGAGATGAAATGGAGGACCTACTGTTTAACGTAGGATCCGAACCACGGTGGAGGCCTGGCATTCCAAACATTCACAAGTTGTGATTAATAAACGTCTTGTCAGAGGTGAAGGAAGGGTTTGGTAATCAGATAAATCTGTGCCGGGACAGAGGATTGAACCCCGGACTCCCTTTAATATAGATTTTATCTTATTCTTTTTAACGTAGGTATGCAGATAGCTCGGACGGGTAGTAAGAAGAGGAGCACGCAATGAGTAGTATAATAAATAATGCAAAGCAAGCTCACTTTGATTTTTTTTTAAATCACATTTTACCTCGAATCAAATATTTACTTTCTATTTTTGTAAAGAAAAATATATTGAAAATTGTATCTATTTTTTTAAAGTCACGCCAAACTTCACACAGTTTCGGTAAAAAATAAACCAACATTTCAAGGTCAAATTTGTAATAGTCTGGGCAATGTAACTGCAACTGCAACGAACTGGTGACGTCATCAACACAAAAATAATCCCTACTAACATTTCCACACTTCCGAAAGTTTACAGCGGTTTGGACATAAAAAAAAAGTACCTTCTAGATCAAGACCATTGAAACTGTCATACAGTCTGACACAAAAGAACTATCCCCATTCAAATTAGCAAGTATAAAAAAGTAGCTTTATGTTAAGTTAGAACAATAAAAATGTATACAATGTCATATAAAATATAGGCTAAGCCCAAAAGCGTCTGCCTATAATTTGTATATCTTAATTTTCTTCGTGAAATTCCGCCATAAAAAACTATGAACTACATATATTTATTTTTTTAGCACCGCTTTTTACTACCCATTCGGGTTATCTGCTTGTGTACAAATTACTTTAATGGGTTAGGGATGAGGAAGGTTGAATTTAGAGAAAGTGTACCCTCATTTGGGTGGAAAGAGAGATTGGTAAACCATTTATGGGAAATAACCTTCAGTACACTAGACCGGGATAGAACCACGATCTCCCAAACATCGGCAATCTAGTCTATTGCAATAGTAGCGCCTTAGACCATGAGGTCACAGAAGCGGGCTATATTTGTTTAAAGGTATATCGTAGAAAAAATGTACCACCATTTACGTGTGGGGGGTAGTGAGGAAGGCGAATACATCATTTAGAGAACAAACACCTTAAGTACATTTGGCCGTTATTCGAACCGGGACCTCCCAAAGACAGGAAAACCAAACTAAATGAGCTTGACATTTAGGCCACGTGCTTATCGGTGCGGGTTTGGTAAATCCGTTTGGTACAGTATTAAAAATTACTAGCGACGTTACAAATATTAAATTGTAAATTGAAGTAATCTTTTTTTTTTTACTACCCGCAATGGTGGTCACGCGGACTAAGGGTTATAAGCTCATCAAGTCTGGTTTGATGATGTCAAAGAGTTCAGGTCTCGTTTCGAATCCTAGCCGCTTATTCAGGAGATTTTTAAAATTGTGGAGATTTTTTCTCTCTTATTTTCAATCAATTTTATGGAATGAAAATAATCCGAAAGTGTTGTAAAACGCTGGGCTAAAAAAAAAAGTAGAAGAGAATAGTGCTACAAGATAATAATCATTCTGTGTATGTAGAATAAGAAGCGGAAAGTACAATAAGCCTATAATTTTTAAAGCTAAGAAAATTTAAATATATATATGTGCAATTTTATAGGTATTGATAAAATATATATATATATAGTCAAAAGTGACATCTGTAGATCTTATGATATGACGTATGAACACGTTAAAATAGATCCAGTAGCTTTTCTAACTATAAAGTATGGTTCTTTTAAAAATAGAATTTAGATCATATTTTTAGAAATAATTTCAACTTATCAACGGCTTTATAAATGAACTCTAGTATGCACTTACAGAGGTCATATTTTCTATAATCTGTGACTTAGGCGATAATTGGCTACTGCATCTGCAAAGAGAACAAAGGTTCATTTTAATCGGAGCGTAGTGTACCCGCCAACAGCCGGGAGGCAAGTTTAACGAAAATAACAGTTGTATCGCAAGTCATGTGATACAGTAAAAGAGATTGCACACGCGTTGTTGGAAGACTCAAATAGGACCGAAATATGTCATCTTGACCTCCCACCTTCATGGAGTGAGGGCGCGTGTGGTTAAGGGGACGCAAAAAAAGATAAAAAAGTTATTGCACATTTTTTTTGTAACAAAACTTTTTTTTGTCAAAAAGTAATCAAATAATTCTCAAACATAAACAGAGAGTTAAATTATTTTTTTCCCAGGGTGTTATCAACAGTTCTTGAATATTTGTCCAAAGATGTCCTGGAATTTCATGACAACTTTTTCTCTTCATACAATATTATTATTATTATTATCATTATTATTAGCACCACGTCTTACTACCCATTCGGGTTGTAAGCACTTACGCTAATGTGTAATGGTAGAGTGATTGTAAGATGACATGGAGGACCTACAGTTTAACGTGGGATCCGAACCACGGTGGAGGCCTGGCATTCACACATTCACAAGTTTTGATTAATACACGTCTTGTCAGAGGTGAAAGAAGGGTTTGGTAATCAGATAAATCTGTGCCGGGACCGAGGATTGAACCCCGGACCCACAGTACAGAAATCCAACACCTTACCCCTAGACCGCCATGACACCCTTTCTCTTAATTTTCCCTTCATTTAAAAAGTTAATAACCTAATGACGCTATGCTCATGACAGATATTCAACAACTGTTGATATCACTATGTGAAGAAAATAAAACTCTAGGTTTCTTTTGGATAAATATTTTAATTTATTTTAATAAATTTTATTATAAAAAACTGGAAATACAATTACCTTTTATCGCGTCCCCTACACCCCCACCTTCAGACCGATTAATCAGGATAGATACAATATCGAGCTCGAACCAGAAAACGTATCAAAATGCGGGTTTATGAATTCTTCACTCGACAACGGCAAAATTGGGATAAGTGAATTTTTTTATTTTAATTTTTTAATATTTTAAATAATTAAATTATTCTTCTTCCTAAGCCTCTCTTTCCTTCAACCTGCCCTTCTATGACGTCGTGCAGAATGACAATTCATCCTAAGGATGTGTCCGAGCTAGTTTGCTTTGTATCGAAGAATCACATCCAAAATTGTTCCCTTCACATTCCACTCTGCTTAGAATTTCATCTGTCACCCTCTCTATCCACCTGATCTTCTCAAATCTTATCCAGCACCATAATTAGACACGATATAGGGACAGTTTTTTTTGTATGTTTACAAAACGTGTTATAATGAGAACGCCACAAGTCTTGTGGATAATTTCCATTTTCCGGCAAAAGCGGCCATCCGTGGCTCTCTTGTACAGCGAAATCTCATACCATTTGTGAGGAACATAGGCCAATTTTAATAGGAAAGAACTTTTAGAAAATACAAACTTTCATTGCGGTCAAATTTTTATTTGTTATTATTTATCTTACTATCCGTTCAGGTTATACGCTTATGTATCAATTACGATAATGAGTAAGGACAATTGGGAAGGCTGAATTTAGAGGAAGTGAACCCGTATTTTCATGGAGGGAGAGTGGACAATAATTTAGGAAAACCACCCCTAATTCACCCGACCGAGATTCGAATATCAATCTCACCGTCCTCAGCAGTCTAGCTCAACATGAAACTAGCGCGTTGGATTACTACTCCACTGAGGCTGGTCGGTCAACATTGAAAGCCTATGTTATTAGTAGGTTATAGGTAATGACACATCTTTCAAAAGTGACAGCTGTAATTCACATGACTTTTCGCATACAATTATGAAGATTTGTTTTAGTAACTTCTTATAATTGTCAAAAAAAGTTTTTGCTTATCTAAATAGTTATACAACAGGATATCTACTTGGAATGAGCTAACCAATTCCATGAATTTAAAGACTTTGGTAACAAATTTTCATGACATAATAAATATGTACCCAAAATTCTGTGACATTACAAGGAGCATAGTTTATAAAATCATTCGATCTACCAATTAGGACTCTCTTGAAGTTTTATTTGAGCAAAAAAAAATTATTATTTTTAATTGGCCAAAACAAAGGATTTTTTTTTTTAAAGTTCAGCACAGCTATTGGATTTTAATGGTTTAGTAGAATTTGCTATGTATGCTAATTGATTTAACCACTAAAACAGAGTAATTATTCGGTAACAAGTTAATGATATTTTCAATTTAATATATTAAGGAAAGAAGAAATAATAGACATTACAAGGTTGTCACTATTTTTATACTCCAAAATTGCTTGGGTTTTCTAGTTTTTTCCAGGAGTTTTCATTTTTCCAGGCAGCTTAAATTGAAAAAAGGAGTAATTTACCTTTTTTTTTATCAAACTGACTGAAGTGTCAAGTCATTTAACTTATGATTAAAACAGGATGATAAAAGATTGATGAAGAGGAAATACAGCTTCTATTACTTCATAATCCTTGTTTGAGGAATAATAAGACAGGTTTGAATCAGCGTGCTTAATTCTTATTTCAAGGACCTACTCTTTTTAGCTTTGAGTTAAATGTCCCAAGTTATCAAATATTTCAATATTTTTTACTAGATTTTGCCAGATTCGCTGTGAATTCCCGGTTAAACCATTATTAAAAATAATTGATCATAATTTAATTATTAAAATATAAATAGGCTAAAAATTCTCATAATCAATCATACAATTACTGTGTATGAGATAAATGGATTTTATTGGAATTTTTAGTGGGATTTTTTTTATAAACCCAGATGGTTCTTTTTTTAGTGAGATGACTATAATTATCAAAACCGTGACCAGTAACACAGTCTTACTAATAGTTCCGTGAACAGTAAGTAGACCTCACTCCCTCCATTACTACAGTCTTCACATTTCCCTTTGGATTTCAAGTTGAAATTTCTCATCTGATTTCTCCATGGCCTTGAATTTGGAATTTGCTCTTGGTGATCAGGTTAGATAGAAAACAAATTAATCCCATATTCAATAGTACCCTTATATTTACATATAATGGCCATTGTTCATATGAGTCAATACGTCAGTCTCGCAAGAGATGTAAAAACATTTATATATAGGCGTACGTCATCCAGCCCAGGTCATTGTCAAATTTCGTTAAAATTGGTTTAGGCCCTACGCATTGGTCAGTAATCGCGGAACTAACAGACCGATTAAGTGTTAAAAAGGACTACTAGCCCTTTAATGACAGAATAGTGATAAACAAAGATTAGATTAATTCAATTTTGTAGATTCAACCTGGACAGATGAATCTATCTCACATTATAGTATCAGGAAAGACCCTGTGGGCAATCATCACGTATCAATTGTGATACACGTGAATTGAACATTAATATGTGTGGCTAGCCGTTATAAAAATAATGGACTGTATAGTAGCCCCGTGGCTTCTTTGGTGCTGACTGACAGCTGCTAAACACATGTTTTTGCAGATCCTATGGTTCGGTGTAGGAATACATAATTTGGTCTGGTAACTTTTCAAAGCCGTCAGTTAGCACCAAAGAAGCTATGGGGCTACTGTAGATACATTCACGTCCTTTCTGAAGTATTGTACGAACACGACCGTCACGTAACAAATGAATGACCAGTAATACCTCCCCTCGCATGTGAAGTAGACTCATCCAGTTGGTGAAGGTATTCTAATTGCTTGGCTAGCAGAATCACGGGCTTGAAAGAATTCACATAGATCTGAGAACAGGTCTAGTTCAGTCAGCGAGTTTATAACACACTTCTACACATGAACATTGTTTCGTCAGTACAGATTGTATATGAAGAACCTTAGATGCAGGCTTCAAAAAGGTTAAGTCATCAACTTTAACGTATTTATACGCAGGGCTGCCACTATTTTCAGATTATCAAATTCCCTGTTTTCCAGCAGACATACCTATTTATTTTTTTTCAGACAGATTGGATTGAAGAAAAGAGTAGTACAATTTAATTTTTCATCAAACAGACTGTGAAGTCATGTATAACTTGATGAGGAAATACATCTTTTGTCACTTCACAACCCTTGTTTAAGGTGCAATATGTTTGAAACAGCGTGCTTAATTCTTCAGTTCACTTTTAAGTCCATCCAAAGACCTGCACTTACAATATTTTAGTTATTATTATTATTATTATTATTATTATTATTAGCACCGCGTCTTACTACCCGTTCGGGTTATACGCACTTACGCTAATGTGTAATGGTAGGGTGATAGTGAGATGAAATGAAGGACCTACAGTTTAACGTGGAATCCGAACCACGGTGGAGGCCTGGCATTCCTCACATTCACAAGATGTCTTGTCAGAGGTGAAGGAAGGGTTTGGTAATCAGATAAATCTTTGCCGGGACCGAGGATCGAACCCCGGCCGCCAGCATAGAAGTCTGACACCTTACCCTTAGACCACCAGGTCACCGCAATATTTTAGTTAAATGTCCCAAATTAACAAATATTCCTCCAAGTACATAGTTCGTTAATTAATAACCTAAGAGATTTAAGGAAAAATTCTTCTTCATTTTGAACAAATTCATACAAATTGATTAAGTAGTTCTCTAGTTATAAGCGGACATACGTAGGCCTCTAAGTACTTAATCTTCTTTAGGTTTATTAGACTATTGAAAGGAAAGGGGCGTAATATAAATGTGTTACTTTTTACCCTACCAGGAATATAGCCTTGGGCACTTAAAATAAGAAGGCAGACACACTACCGAATAAGTTAAGGCGTGAACACGTCAGTTGTGCACATCTCACAGAAATATATTTATGTGTGTATGTTTGTTTTCAGAGCGAGGAAAAATTATATGCAATGAAACCTAGATTAATGATGAAGTAAAGCCGGTTTATTACACCGCAGGTAAAAATTAATAAACCAACTTGATTCGACTGCGCAGTTACTACGTCAACAAGATTTGCAGTCAAACAGCTTAGGAAGCCCGTTAATAACCCACGGTTAAGATGGAAGACTAAGTGAGCGAGAAAGTATCAATCGCTGTCAGGCCACACGGCAAGGGAAAAAAACAAAACTCTCTCTGTCATCTTATTAAACTACTTATCTATTTTGTCTGAGCCAATACTCCCTTTCGTATTTCAACTACAACCACCCTTTAACATGTCAATAAGAAAGAGAGGAATGAAAATTATATCAAGGTGGATAGGAAAACTCGCTGATAGTTCTCAAATATCTTACAATTTTCTGTTGTGAGTGAGCCTATCAAACATTTGCTGTGGTTGTTGGAGCAAGGCTAACTTTATAGAGACCTTCCAAACGGACATTCCCGTAATTACAACGAGTTGCAGCTTGTGTGTGTTAATTTTAATTGAAACTCGCTTTGATTACAATATTGTATTGTATACCTGGCGTCATAACTCTTCTGGCCGCATATCGTATAGCTCGCGATATTAATAGATCGCTCATAATGTAGTTGACGATTCCCACAAGTCCATCACAGACTCGGCCTTAAACTATTGGTGAAGAATTACCCAAAGTATGGCACGAATCCTGGATAGATCAGTAATAGAAGATAACCAAGCTAATCCAAAGTTCACGGGTCCAATTTTCGTGTTTCAGGTGTTATTTTTTCAAATAATTGAAATTAATATGTAAAGAGTTGAGATTGCTTGACATCTGTCACTTTTGACGGATGGTGTCAATTTTGACAGATGTAAAGTATTACCTTATTTATTATCAATGTCGGTTCTACTACATTTATTTGCATTTATGTTGGGGTTCTTTTTATCACGTCTTACTACCCGTTCGGATTGTACGCACATGTATTAATTACGCCCAGTGTGTGAGGTATAAGGAAGGATAAAGAGAAACGTTCACCCGCATTTGCGATGAACGACATTGTAAAACCATTTAGGGGGTCAAACCTCACTCAGTTCATCCGACTGGTATCCGAAACACCTGCCCGCATTTGCGTAGGAGATTTGGGAGCCATTTAAGAAGAAGCCACTCTCAGTAGACAATAACGTGATTCAATCTCTGATCTTCCCTTCAACAAGCCTTACTAAAAACCCTTCCTACACCTCTGACAAGACATCTTGTGAATGTGGGGAATGCCTGGCCGCCACCGTGGTTCGGATTCCACGTTAAACTGTAGCTCCTCCATTTCATCTCACAATCACCCTAACATTACACATTAGCGTAAGTGCGTATAACCGAACGGGTAGTAAGACGCGGTGCTAATAATAATAATAACAAGCCAGTTTAACACGAGAGTGACCCCTTAGAGCCTTGAGCCACTGAAGTGAGTTATGATATGTCAAGTATGTCAATATCACGGTATGGTTGAAGGTTCTCTAAAGGTTTATTGATAATCCAAAATAACACCAATTAAAACAGTCACGATACACTTTATTGGGTAGTATGCATATTAATGAAGGCCAGCCTGCCGAAGCCGTTGAAGCAATGACATTTAAATTTACTCAGCTGAACAAATTTATTCGTTGGCTAGTAAAATTAGTTCTAAAAGACGAAAGCTCTCCACACATGTGGAAACACGGACAAAAAAAGGCATGAGTCTAGTATTGTCTGGATTCCCTGAAGCTGGAGAGTTCGAGGTTAAAATAACGGTCAAGTGTGCTGAGATTCATTTCCAATAAATATATATATATATGTGGCATGGCAGTCTAGGGGGTAAGGTGTCAAGACCTCTGTGCTAGGGGGGTCCGGGGTTAAATCCTCGGTCCCGGCACAGATTTATCTGATTACCAACCCTTCCTTCACCTCTGACAAGGCGTGTAATAATCACAATTTGTGAATGTGGGGAATGCCAGGCCTCCACCGTGGTTCGGATTCCACGTTAAACTGTAGGTCCTTCATTTCATCTCACGATCACCCTACCATTACACATTAGCGTAAGTGCGTATAACCCGAACGGTAGTAAGACGCGGTGCTAATAATAATAATATATATAATAATGCTAATAATTGTAATAATAATATATTATTATTATATTTCCAATGTTATCTCACTCTAACTATAAGAAATGCGGGTTAACTTCTTCTAAATTCTGCCCTACATATTTCACACCTATTTTTTTAAATATGAAATACACAATTTGATATATACCAAATTTTCAATCAGATTTTAATCACTGTACGCTTTTTTTTAATCGCTGTGTCTTAAACCTGTTCAGTTTAAATGCATATATTATAATTACTAAACTGGGGTAGGGATGAGGAAGGAAGAATTTAGAGGTAACCTACCCCCATTTTTATGTGGAAGGAGAATGGGGCACCATTTAGGGAAAAACACCCTCAGAAGACCTGACCGGGATTCGAACCCCGATCTTCCCTGTCATAAGCATCCAGTCTAACATGAGAGTGACCCCTTTAGATTATTTTGCCACTGAAGCGAGTCGTATGATATGTGAAATTAAATAATATGCATAGTTGTAGAAACACTTTACCAAAGAGTATCAAATAAAATTATGTAAACGTTTACAGAAACATTGAGAAAAGTGTTAAATCTTTGTTCACAAAAGAGCATGGTTAAGTTACCAGAACTAAATCTTAAAATACATTTACCAATACTTCAGAAACTATTGATTTTATAAAAATATATTTCAAATAAAAGTTTTTTTATATTTAATCGTACTACAACTTTGTAACACGAAGCTATTTCGTATCTCAAATAGTTGCAGAGATATGATCAAAATTGGACATTTCCGCTTATGCTAAGTACCCTCAAAGTCATTTCCATGGGAAAATGAGAGTGGCCATTTTGTTTGCAATGTTAAACAGTACCTAAATACAAAATTTAATCAAAATCATTACTTTAATGAAGGGGGTAAAAACTAATATCCTTTATTTAGTGGTTGGATATATAATTCCAAATTCTCCTCGAGGGAACTTTACAAAAACACTAGATATTCGAGAACTATTGGATACATTAGCATGTTGCAACGCCTATTTACATTTCGTCACATTTATGTCAAAGGTTCATTCGTTATGAGCAATTGAATGTTAATGACTATCATTGAAGGTCAACTCGGAGATTTGACCTGGACCAAGGTTAAAGTCCTAACAAGATCAAGGTCAAATTAAAATTTATATTACAAGTGTGTAACTTTTCACCATTGTAGGTACACACACTCACAGTGTATTTTTTTATATTTATATTGTCAACAAGCCCATCTTAGCCTGTGGCATGGAACCTCCTGAATAAATCATATTTAAAACCAATCACACTATACATACAGTCCAATTTTCTAGGAAGGACCTATAAGATAAGATAAAAATATTTTATTGGCAACGAAAATTTTAAGAATTTGTGTTATTGTATAGATTTTGGTAATATTCATCAAAAGTGACAGCAACAGCTCACAAGACTTGACGTATGAATAAATGAAATATCAATTTTAACAATCAGATAAATTCATAAAATCATAAAAATTGGATTGTAGTAGAACTCAACTTCGTTTAATTATTTTCGTATTCTTGTCATTTAATGCAAGGATTCATTATTAAAAAGTAAAGTCGTTAGAAAATATATCTGGAAGGTTTTTTTAAAATTGAATGAACAACTCCAAAACTTGGCTCCAACAGAAGGCAGGATGACGTCAATAGAAATAATTACTCAACTCTTCGTTAGATAGCAACAGTCAAACAGGGCACTAATTGATTCACACTCTGACACACTTGATAATTTGTACTAATTTATTTGCTCACTTTTGTTTGCAACACTACTACAAATAGGACAAGGCTTTTAGATTATTTTTGCAAACATTACAAATGTATTTATTTTAGATTTATTTAGAGCTATTCGGTCCGACTCAATTGGGACAGGGTTAAAATAAACTCTCTCTCTGCTTTTTAATAAACAAAGAATAAAAACAGAATACATATAAATTCAATCAACTAACTAAACAAAACATAAACATTATTGTCACAGGGTATTACATCCATTATTATATAATTACAGTTGCTAGGCTAAAAAAAAATCGCAATAATATGAAAAATGAATGCAATATGCAAATGCATAAAAAGGATTAGTTGGGATAAAGTTGAAATAAGTAAAAAAGATTAGCTGTGGTAACGTTGAAAGGTTTATAGTTAATAGGCCTACGTAGAAAGTATTAGTTGTGATAACGTTGAAAGATATAAATTTAAAATTAAATAAGTAAAAAGATAAGCTGTGATAACGTGAAAGGTTTATAATTAAATAGAACTAGGTTTATTTATTTGGAGCCATTATAAGATAGTAAAAAACACATTACTGATGAATTAACGTATGTTACGAAAAAGCTGTAAAATATATAAAAAATATTTTAGGATACAGTCCAACTTTCAAAGAAAGGGCCATATATAACCTTTATCAAAGTTACTAGATCTAATTTTATATATTAATACGTCAGGTTATGTGATCTGCAGATGCCACTTTTGATAGATATTATTATTAGTATTATTTATAAATTATTATAAATAAAAACCATAGTTGTATTTACAAAAAGGCCCTTCTAATGAAAATTTTATACAGTATGCAGTTGTTAAGTTGTTATAAGTGCATTTATCAACAACAAAATTTACAAATAGCAAAAAATAAACAAACTAAAATGGAGAAGAAGAAGAAATAAGGAAATGATTCACCATGTCCTAGACGTGACAATGTAAATTTAAAGTGTAATGCTAAGTGATATAAATAATGGGTGTGTGTACTTATGTACTTATGTACTTATGACTCTTAGATTGATTAATAAGATTTATTGTAGAGAATTAGATATTATAAATTAATAATAAATATTTAAAATTGAAAATTAATAATTTAATTATATATATAATTATTAAAAATAAAATTTAGAAAATAATAAATATATGACATAATTTTTACTAAATATTATAAGATTCTTAATTTTAAATATTTATTATTGATTATTTAATATTTTAAAAGTAAATGAATAAATTTAATAATAAATTCAAAAATTGAATTTAAGTTTATTCATTTTTTAAATATTTATTATTTTCTTAATTTAATATTCACTTTTCATTTTTATCAAAAAGTTTTCATTAAATTTGTTAATTTATTTTTATAAATATTTATTATTTATTCAATTTAATAATAAATATTGAAAATTAATATTTTAATTTGATGTTCGATTTAAATTTTTATCACAAATTTTTTATTAAATGTTTTATTAATTTTATTTATTTATTTTGTAAATGTTAAATAACCAATAATAAATATTTAACGATAATAATTTAATAATATTTAGTATTAATTATGTTAAATAATAATATTTTAATTTATATCAATAAATAATACATACGGATAGTTAACCTCAATTATATTGGAGCACTTGAAAAAAGTCTATAAGCACAATTTTTTTCACTAATATTTACAAATAGTATATAATATTAATCAAAATATTCCATTTAAATCACTACTGAATATAATTTATTAGCACATATATAATTCGCACTTGTATGAAACTAAAACATGTGGATAAATATTATATATATGAAAACAGTGATCAGAGGCGACGAGCGTACCAACATGCGCGACTAACCGAGGTTCTATTTCTATTTTGTTGGTAGCTTTTTTTTCGAGACTTAATTAGCGGTTTAGCTTCAACCTATTACTTTTGTGTTACAGTGATGCGCGCGCATCTTAAAATTTCACTCATCATTTTTTCATAACGCGCCTAAAGAAGTATAACTTCAAAAAGACCTAGTAATACAGTTTTATAAACCAAAATAACTGTAAACCTACAAAGAAAAGGTGAGTCCAGAATAAGAATAAATAATTCATGACTCCACAAAATGTGTTGACGTATTGTTTGAACTAATAATAATGGAGGGGGGAGTGGGGGTGAAGGATGGATGTAGAATAATCCATTACTTTATTGCTTCAATTTTTAATCAAAAGAAGTCCACGCAAAATAGAAATAGTTAAGGGAGAAATAGGTCGGGGAGGAGAGAATGTAGCTAAAAGGAAACGTTGAAATATTAATCTAAATATTTCTTGATCCTACAGAGATCCATTGCCATGTGTTTCGGTATCGCTACTTCAAGGGTTGGTTAAATCTACCCGTCTGATCAATATAAAAGCGTAATAAAGTATTCTATACCCATGATAAAACTACCCGCCTCCCAGTGGTCACGCAATCTAAGTTGTCTGGCTCGCAACATACAAGATTGCCAACTGCATTGAGGGTATGATCACAATGTGATTTTAACATTGTAGTTCTCACATAACTTATCCACGCTAATGCAAGTGCATTTCCTTTGATTACCCTCCTCACACTACCCCACAAATTGGATCATTGTAAATACCTAACCTTTGTGTTAAGCGTATGAGTTAAAAGAGTTATTATACCAATATGCCTAGGTTGTTTACAATTTTTTTTTAGAAACATAATTATTTAAAACAGCTTCCGTTATAGAATGATCCAAGGCGTAATTCTTGCAATAGACTAGATCGCCAATTTGTGGAGATCGGGGTTCGAATCTCGGTTGGGTTTAGTGAGGATATTTTTCTAAATGGTTTTCAATCTCCCTCCATAAAATCGCGGTTACACTTTTGCTGAAATAAAACATTACTCATCCCTAACCTATTAGCTTAAAATATCTATGCGTACGGATCGAACGGGTAGTGAGAAAATGTGATAAAAAAAGAAGTTTATAAAGCCCGTTTTATGGCTAGGCTCGTACATTTTAGTAACGGGCTCTAAACTTAAGAAGCTCGGGGTTCGATTTCAACCAGATACAACGATGGGAACGGGGTTTTTTTTTCTTCCGTACTTTGGTTCCTCATTATATGATAATAATGATGCATTCTTTTAAGTTTCACTCTTATAATTATTTTCTCTTATGTTCCATACATAAATTCTCTGATAGCAAATACTAGTGTGAGAGAGAGAGAATTATTATTTATTTTATTCGTGCCCGTTATGAACCGACTGATTATATCAACACACGAACATTTTTTATGAACGAAAGCGCCTATCAATTTTAAACCAGGAATGGTATTTTCACATACCTTAAAGGTTTCCTTTACATGCCACAAACGACATGGGACCTACAGCGTTAGTTACTCTCCGACGGAAGTTGTGCAATAGATTTGTATCGCTCAAAGAGATCTGTCCACCCCGGCTGGGTTTGAACCCACGAATATCGGATACTGGGGCAAGCACTTTACGCCAAGACCACCGAGGTCAACGAGAGCGTTTTAATATACAATAATAATAGTAATATTATTAATAATAATAATAATAATAATAATAATAATAGGTTCAGTCGACATCAACATTCACACAAAGCTATAGTTCTATCGGACAACACAATTTTTTTTTGTTAGCATCTTACCTGTTCCTAAATAAACTAAAGGTATTTAATGTACTTTCGAAAGACCCGCTTGGATCATATATATAATGTTTATTTATTTTGTGCACCACGTTTTAATACTCATTCGTGTTATCTAAATTTTTCAAGGTAACACAAAATCAGAAAAAATCCTTGATCCTAAAATTCAAATTTCGTCAAATAAACAGAATGGCCATCAAAAGTGTGTTTTAAAATTCCCTGATTTTTTTTCAGATTTTACAGAGGATAGTTAAAACTTTTCCACCCACTTTACATATAAATATTAAGTAATAGTAAAAATGAATGTTATTAATATTACTATTTAATATTTTTAGACATATACAAATTTTGAAATTATGTCACTCTATGAAGGGGTTAAAAGATTTCATTCCAAAGAAAAATAATATTTGCTAGTGTGATTTAGGTTAGATTTTATAGATATTTTATTGAGCTATTAAAGGATTGTACCAGTACAGTGTAAAATTGTTGCGAGATACATTCTTTTTTTTAGGTTCTTCTTCCTATAACGTAATCGAATTCTTGCACATGCGTATAACTAACTATGACTTAACTTTCGCTAAATACGCATGGTAGGAGGATGAAAATCACATGTTGACTTAGATAATTGAGATTAGTATGCCTTACGGAGACAGCTGTATTAAAAGAAATTAGCGGTGTGCATTAACTGGAACAAAACTTATATTTAGAATATTGTAAATAAAAGTTGTATATTATTTTTTAGCGAATATGTAAAATTTTTAGAAATTTTATAAAATCCCTGACATTTCCCTGTTTTTCGGGTCGCTTGACACCAAGAATTAAAAAAAAGCTCATGTCGAGCGTATAAATATGTTTAAAAAAAATTAAATATAGTGTTTTTTTTAAATTACCTCTAAGAAATAGCCTATGAAAATAGACTTTAGTAAAAAGATGATTGATTAGGAGAAAACTAAGAAAATTATCTTTCCTTAAGAGCCAAATATACCATTTTCCCTGATCGACTACAAAATTCCTTACAATGTCAACGATTGTATTGGTATTTTCAAATTCTCTCACTTTTTTTAAAAAGTTTTCTATATTTTCACTGACTATAGCCTGATTTAATTACATTAATAAGAGGGTGCTTTTACTTAAATGGTTTCCCACTCTCCCTCCATTCAAATTAGATTAACTTTGCTATAATTTCTTCCTTCCTCATCCCTACTCCATTAGCTTAACTAAATGCGTACAGGCTGGAAGAAAAGACAGAAGCGGTAGAAAAAAAATGTGAGGAAGAATAAGCACATGTTAATGATAAACAATTTTTATTAAATCTTATTATTTTATTTGTATGGAAGTTTTGGTGTTGAGTATAATTACCATAAGAAAATATTATTATTATTATTATTATTATTATCATTAGCACCGCGTCTTACTACCCGTTCGGGTTATACGCACTTACTCTAATATGTAATAGTAGGGTGATTGTGAGATGAAATGAAGGACCTACAGTTTTAACGTGGGATCCGAACCACGGTGGAGGCCTGGCATGTAAAAAAATAAATGTCTATGGATTAATTACTTGGTAGTGCAAGTAACCTTCATGTTTGACAACTTAGCTCAGTTGGTAGTGTGCGTTTACTGAGCTAAGAGTCCCGGGTTCAATTCTTGACACGGCTGAAAAAGTTAAAATTGATGAAATGTATGGTTTACCTTTCACAGTGATAAATTAACGCCTTGATTCTGAATGTTGTGTTTGTTCTAGATTTAAGTTAATCGTATTTATAGGTCGTGTGCTGAAATAAGTAGTCAGTTCAGAAAGTGCATGTTAAATGCCTCAAATAAATGGGGAGGGAGGAACCCTTCATTTGTACTAAGGTCTCATTAATGCTAATAACCAAACGCAGCACGGTCCGCAGGTTGCCAACCCCTGTTCTAAACTGTGCACACACAACATAGTATAAGGTCTACTTGATCGCACGTAAAAATATTAATAAAAAAAACTTTTGTCATTAAAATTTAAAAAAAGAAAAAGAAATCCACCTGGGAATACCCAACAAAAAATTCAAAGGATAAAAGGGTTGGGGATACCTTTAGTAACAGGTGTGACAACTTTTTTTTTTTTAGTTACACACCGTAATGGAAACATCGGAGGGAGCAAAATAATATACAGACTAAGACGATTTACGACAAAACATAAAAAGTTAAATCAGCTGTTGATTCTGTGAATTGTGAACAGAGTTAGATGCAAAAAAAAAAAGTTTGTTTTAGTATTTCTCATAACTTGTAGTAAAACATTTAAAAAAATACCTTAAAACGCAAAGTGGAAACACTCTAATTTAAGAGTTAAAATAAGTAATTTATAAAACAAAAAGTTTAAGGTTGAACCAAAGTTAATGATTATGATTTTATACTCCCAAAAGTTTGGACATAATTAATTACGGCCAAACTCAACCTGATTTACCAGTGAAATGAATGTCGGTGTTCGAATCCCAGCCGGATGTACTGAGTATTATTTTTTCTTAGAGTGTTTATCACTTTCACTACACGCAAATGCGTCTCCATAAAAATTAAACCTTCCTCATCCTCACCCCATTAGCGTAATTAATATAAATACATACATGAATATAAACTAAATGGACAGAAAGACACGGTGAAAAAAATGTATACATGTTCAAGAATAATACTTAGCACCGCGTCTTACTACTCGTTCGGGTTATACGCTTTAAGTACTAATTACGTTAATGGTTTAGGAATTAGGAAGGTTGAATTAGAGGAAGCTAACCCACATTTGCGTGGAGGGAGAGTGGAAAATCATTTAGGAAAAACCACCCCCAGTGTACCCGACCGAGATTCGAACCTCGATTTCCCCGTCCTCAGCAGTCGAGCTCAACACGACAAGCGTGTTGGCCAACTACGCCACCGAGGCGGGTTACATGTTAAAGATTTTATAATTTTCCAATACAGTTGAATAATTTAAAATCTTGTCCAGAGCTACACTACACCCGTTGTAGAAAATAAAGTGATGGCAACTAAACACGCGGGCAGTCTAATAGTCTTACTGAGTACCAAATGTAGTTGGGTAGGGGAAAGGGGAGGAAGAGGGCGTGGTGTAATCTATCTGGCAACAGCGCACGCCTCCCCCTCTTGCGACACAGCGGAAGGCCTTGATTGGAGGAGAAGGCGCGTGCGGCGTTGACAAAACTCTTTGTGACTTATGCTGCCCACGTGTATAGCAGCACATAGCCGACGGTGAACGTGAAATACCGCTTTTTGCCACGCTATGTGTATCGCGCGCGTTTTATTAGGGATTAATTAGGACGATTGCTCGGTTTTTGCTGAAGGAGAAGAGGGAGTGAAATCGAATTATGGAGGAAGGAGGGGATGAGGTTGATGGGGATAGCTTTTATCATTTGTATTATCGTATACACACTTAGTAGCACCCTACACCCTCGGTAAAGGACACTCAAGTATGAGTGACAAGTCGGAGTGGTTTCCACCATTAGTAAAACCACCACAGTTAATTTGTGGTGTGGCACGTTTGACACGAGGTCTGATAATAAAAAAAAAATTTTAAATTTATTTGAGGTATTTGACGTGCATGTCCTGAACCGATCTATTGTATCAGCGCATCTATAGTTCTATGAACGAGAACGAAAGGGCTTACCTATTTTGCCGGGAAAGGTATTTTCACATACCTTTCAAGAGTATTTTACATGCCACAATCAACATGAAACATACGGATTTACTCCCCTCGACCGAAGTTGTGCTACGGATTTTTATTGCTCAAGAAAAATCTGCCGATTTAGGCTGGGTTTGAGCCCAAAAACATCGGCCCCTGAGCACTTTACCTCAAAACCACTGAGGTCATCTATTTCTGATCAATTTAATTTTATTCATTATGTTCACAAATGACACACAGTATATTTCAAGAAACAGACACAAAAAAAAGTTGGGAATGTTTCCTTATATGACGTGTCAGCCAATTATGTTGATACCATTGAACATTATTAGAGCCCGTATCGGCCCGAAAACAGAAGACAATCTTGTCTGATCTAGTTTGCCGGGTTTACTAAAATTCCGACCGGGTGCACTGGGGTTGTTTTTTTCCTAAATAGTTTCTCACGAACAAAATAAGTTTTACAAAAATTTTAGGCTATAAACGGAGAAAAGATAAAATTTGAATGGATTAACGTGGTGGCCAAGAAACTTAGCTAATAATTCTATAACTTTTTCGGGGTTTCTATAAAAAAAAATCCTGACTATCCTTTTCCGGTTCTTCTTTTAGTGAATGGCAATTTTTCCATTTATTGCAGTGGCCACATTTTTTTTAATGTTAGCAGCTACATATTAAAAATAAGCATTAATTATAAATTATTTTGCCACGTATTATACTTAAGTTATTATTTTTGGCATAAGAAAAGACACTGGACAGCCAAATCATTTTAGAACGCAATTTATTTTTTAATATGAACAAAACAAAATCTCTCACTTTTGTATTATTGAAGTTTAAAGTTAAGATTTTTTTTAGTCAAGTGATTAAATTCACCGATTTTTCTTAATTTTTAATTAAACTACCTCACGTCCGGATCAGTGGTCGAATGGTCAAAGGCGTCACACTCGCAATAAACTGGACTGCCGAAGAGAGGGAGATCGAGGTTCAGATCCCAGCCGAATGTACTGAGGATGATTTTTTTTCATAAATAGATTTCCACGCAAATGCAGGTGATACATATGAATACAACTCGAACGAAGAGTATGAAACCGTGCTCAAAATAAACCACTCACATTTCCATTTTCTCTGACTTTTCCAGGTTTCCCCCTGCCTATAGTCAGCATAATTCTTCTTTTTTATCACAGTCTTAATATCCATTTACTGGTGACCTGGTGGTCTAGGGGTAAGGTGTCAGACTTCTATGCTGGCGGCCGGGGTTCAATCCTCGGTTCCGGCACAGATTTATCTGATTACCAAACCCTTCCTTCACCTCTGACAATACATCTTGTGAATGTGGGGAATACCAGGCCTCCACCGTGGTTCGGATTCCACGTTAAACTGTAGGTCCTTCATTTCATCTCACAATCACCCTACCATTACACATTAGCGTAAGTGCGTATAACCCGAACGGGTAGTAAGACGCGGTGCTAATAATAATAATAATAATAATAATATCCATTTAGGTTAATATATGCTTATTTACTAATTACGCTAATGGTTTTAGGGATTATGAAGGTTACATTTAGAGGAAGTGTATCCCCATTTGCATGGAGAGAGAATGGAAAACAATTTTTTTTAAACCTCAGTACACCTTACCGAGAGTCGAACCTCAATCTCATCGTCATTGGAAGTCTAATCTACCACGAGAGTGACACGTAAGACCATGCGACCATCGAAGCGGGTATTAACAATCTTGAAAACATTTCTACTCTCGTGAGCAAGATACTAGACGCTCTACTTGGCACACAAGTGCGTTATCGTCGATTCTCCACCTCCTGTAACCCGCTCCAAGCTTATTTCCAATACAATGCCATCGATAACACACACAACCCGCCTTGGGACTTTAAACACGATTGACACACCTGCTACCGGGTACCGTGTGGCACAGATGCGATGACGTAGAAATAAAACTCTGTAGTGCAGGAGTAGTGACTCAAGTTACCAAACATCACGCCATATGTGACTGACCTGGCAGCGATTTCAAGAATTCTCTGAGTAACGTCCGTCACTTTTAACTTCAACGGCTCCTCGCCAGCGGCTAGCCCGCAGGATATCAAGCGTGATTATTTTTTTAAAAAACGCGTCTTTACCTGTTCATGCTACACGCCAGGGGTCAGCACACTTTTTAGGCCCCGATCGACCTTTTATCAACGGTTCCGCGATCACCCACCCGTACTCTATATTTTTTCTATAAATCTTGTAATTTATTCCTTAAATTCAATATTTCCTTCAAAACTTACGTTCCTGCCTTTATATAAAACATATTATATGAATAAAATGTACACTCCGTTTACCGCGAAAGATATCAGTCTCACCCTGACTGGTTACACTATGACCCTATCTTACAAGCTACACCATAGTGAAATAAAAGGTAAGCTTACCTTTTCGTGACGATGTACAGTAGCCCCATGGCTTCTTTTGTGCTGACTGACAGCTCACAGCTTTGAAAAGTTACCAGACCAAATTACGTATCCCTACGCCGAACCAGATGATCTGCAAAAACATGTGTTTAGCATCTGTCGCTTATGACCGTCAAAATTTAGGTATATACCTAAATGTTGACTGTCAGAAGTCAGCTGTGAGCTGTCAGTCAGCACCAAAGAAGCCATGGGGATAGTGTGGTTTGTTTACGCGATTGACTGAAAATTGCTGCGTGATTGACCTTTTGCCGACCCCTGCTATACGCATATATGATAGTTACTATAATGGGGTAGGGATAAGGATGGAAGCATTTAAGAGGTAATCCATCGGACATTTTCGTGTAAGGAGAGTGGGAAACCATTTAGGGGAAACCAGCCTCGGTAGACTAAACAGAGATTCGAGCCCCAATTTCCCCGTCATTAACAGGCCAGTCCAACACGAGAGTGACTCCTTAGACCGTTTGACAATTGAAAAAGGTATGTGCATAATATTGATGTTGGTTACAGCCCAAGAGCGAAAGAGTACACAATATTTTTCTTGAATAAAAGAAAATACTTGTGGTATGAAAATATATGAACAGGGAGCTGCGATATTACTAGCAGTAGAATATACTGCCGGTGATTGGGAGATCGAGGTTCGAACCTCGATCAAGCGTACTGAGAGTAATGTTTCCAAAATAGTTTTCCATTCTCCTTCCATGCAAATGCGGGTACACGTCATTTAAATATTACTATTCTAAGCCCTAAAATCATTAGCGTATATCCCGAACGGGTATTAAGATGAGGTACTAGCGTTTTTTAATTATTTATTTTTTTGTGCATTCACCTTATAAATATTGGCTTTATAGTCTAGTAAAGTTCCTGGCTACAGATCTAAGAGGTCCCGGATTCGATCTCCAGGGCTTCCATATTGTTTTGTGAATCATTGGGTCTGGAACGGAGTCAACTCAGTCTCGTGAGGACAAATGAGGCGCTACTTGAATAAATAAATAAATAAATAGCAGTTCTGGTCTAGAAAAGAGAGATTAATGGCCACAGGGTTCATTGTGCTTATCACATGACACCTTCTATCCACAAAAATTGACACTATTTTCACCAACAGACGACGGGTACTCGGTCAGTATGGTTCGTTTTCAGGCTGACGCCTTGATAGTTTTTTTTTAATTTCCATCCATATAAAGGATCGGCTGCATTTGACCATGCATTCAACCGAGTACTGAGACATTACAACTCACTATTCAATACCACGCGGACAACAAGTGTAATTAGAGTAATTACCGGCCCCCATGTATTCTACTCCGGTCGCTATATAACTATCACATTTGCTGCACAGGGTCACGGAGTCCTTTGTAATATCTAGATAGCCGCGGTCAACGTGGGATGACTAAGATCTTGTTTTTAAACCATGCAATTAGGGCTTTGTGCGACAATTAAGATTGACATCCCTCTTTTTATTTGAAATTTTTATTTCTTCCAAACTGTTCACTACCCTTAAGAGCCCATCTCATTGCCGATTAGCCTTGAAACTAGATACACGATCACACTCGAATCGGAAAACTTATCAAAGTGCGGTTTATTGCATTATTCATCACACAACAGCGAAATTGGGACTAGATTAATAGTCTTTTAAATTAACAATAATTAATTTTGGATTTTGTTTTGATTTTTAAAAATATTATAAAATGGTTTGTATTCTAAATTCCAGGGTTTTCTTGTTTATTATAGAACAAAAGTTTGTAAGCTAATAAAAATGGTTCTCAAACATTAAAAGAATTATTTTTTTTAAATGGAACACCACCATAATGACTTTCTTTGTTCCGCATCTTACTACCCTTCCAAACTATCAGCAAATTTACACCGAAAAGTATGGACGATGAAGGTAGAATTGAGAAGAGTAAGGGTTCCCGCATTTGCGTGGATAGATAGAATAAGAAGCAATTGGAGGAGGAAAAAAAAGGACCTCAGTACACCCGGTTGGTATTCAAACCACAACCTCCTCATCAAGGACAAACAAGAATCGACGAGACGGACACCTTCACCCTCATGCATCCATTCCCTCCTAACTCCTTACGCCCCAGCACCCTAATCTTTACCCGCGGTTACGTGTAGGCCAACAGCTTTTTGTGATGAGACTGTATATAGAGCCCACAAATAAAAATAATCATACAGGATTAAGCAAAAGTCAGTTTTTCTACTTTTATTAAAAATATATAAAGAGGAAACTGACTTTTGCAACAAACTATTGGTCCAGAAACTTATAATGGTGTGTCTTTTCACACTCGTGTTTACGGTGGTCGCATAGGATGAATTTAATTTTTTTTACCCTCCCTAAAAATTGTTTTCCACTATTCACTTGCATCAATATGGCTACATTTCTTAACAACCATTATTTCACCTTTAATCAAATGGTGTAATATGTTGTGGAGGAAAAAAAAATTCTTAAATCAAGTTTGGTTTGATAGATTTCTATCCATTTGGAACTGTAACATAGACCTTCAGCTGGTTAGTACTGCCTGCACCATCTGGTATAAATTAAATATACTAAGGGAATTCAGGAAATGTGGTGATTATCAGTTGCCTTCCAACTAATTTTCTATTAGCGAGCGTGATGAAAGTGCCTACCAATTTTGCCAGAAAAGGTATTTTCACATACCGACGGCTTTACTTCCCCTCCGAAGGAAGTTGTGCTACTAATTGTTATCGCTCAAGATAAATCAGTCGAACTCAGTTGGGTATGAACCCACGAACATCGGGTCCTGCCTGAGGTGAGAACTTTACCCCAAGACCACTGAAGTCAACATTCATTATATAAAGGTATCACCATCAAGGGGGCATTGTACCAGCCATTCCAAGGTCGATTTCCCCGGGAGCAAGAAATAGTAGAAGTAAAAAAAAAAAAAAAAACCTTGGAAACCACAACTTAATTAGAACTCTCTCGATTGGAAGAGAGCAACCCTACCTTTCCAACTGAGATTTCCCGTCCGTATCCGATACCGACAAATAAAGCTATCGATTCTCTCTTTATATATAGGCTTATATACTCTAGTATTTAGTTCTTCACACTCTTATATTTTCATAGGAAGGACCTTTTCGAAAATACAAACTTCTTTTGTAAATAGCATTGGTATCAATTTGCTATATATGTATATATGCCTAAACACACACACTTATGGGGTAAGGATGAGGTGCAGTAGCCCCGTGGCTTCTTTGGTGTTGACTTGACTGCTCACAGCTGAATTCTGACAGTCAACATTTAGGTATATAACTAAATTTTGACTTTCAGAGTGACATCGCTAAACACATATTTTTGCAGATCATATGGCTCGGCGTAGGGATACATAATTTGGTCTGGTAACTTTTCAAACCTGTCAGTTAGCACCAAAGAACCATGGGGCTACTGTAGCTAGAGTTTGAAGGGGGTGTACCACAATTTTTCCCCCCTCGCCGCACCTGTTTAGCTTATACGTATATAAATAATTACTCTAATGATGTAAGGATGAGAGAGGAAGCATTTAAGAGGTATTCTACACGCATTTAAGGAGAGTGGAAAACCACTTATAAAGAAAAAATCCCTTGTATATCTGACAGGGATTCTAACACAGATCCCCCCCCCCCCCCATTATCAGAACGGTAGTATAACATTAAAGTGACGCTTTAGATAGTTCGACCACCTATCTAATAACAATAATTATTATCAAATAAAATGGTATTCAATGTTGATCACAAAAAAGAAAATATATTTTATAAAATTCCCTTGCTAACTAAATCCTACTATAGACGGTCGCTGCCGGCTAATCCAAAATGTCGGACCTTCGCTCGTTTTCTTTTCTTTTCACGCGTTCACTTCCTTTCCTTGACGGATTCCAAGGCTCGCCCAAATATGAGCACAGAAAACAGACCCTGGCGTGACCCGATAGTTGCAGCAGGTTACGTGATCCACTAGTATTCATCGTGCTCTCATGCGGACCTAACCTCGTCCTTTGTGTATCCACCAACACCATCGGAAAAAAAAAATATGGTGACAAAAGATGCTGGTAATGTGTTTTCCTACATGGTTCCCCAATCTCCCTCCACGCGAATAATTATTATATTAGCACCGCGTCTTACTACCCGTTCGGTTTATACGCTTTAAGTACTAATTACGTTAATGGATTTAGGAATTGGTAAGGTTGAATTAGAGGATGTGAACCCGCATTTGCGTGGAGGGAGAGTGTAAAACCATTTAGGAGAAACCACCCCCAGTTCACCCGACAGAGATTCGAACCTCGATCTCCCCGTCCTCAGCAGTCGAGCTCAATACGACAAGCGCGTTAGCCAACTACGCCACCGAGGCGGGTAATTTGGAGTATACTTACCTCCAAATTCTCTTAATGGATTCACGTTCGGATCTGTTAAAACTTGTAACAAATATCGTTTAGAGTGAACTATATTCAAAAACGAAGCGGTGTGGAATAAGGTCGGTAACTAATTACAATCATATACATATGAATAATTTATCTTAAGGAAGAGAGAGACGCAGAGTACAATAAGGTATTCACGGAAAGATGATGAATATTAATGGGTGACCTGGTGGTCTAGGGGTAAGGTGTCAGGCTTCTGTGCTGGCGGCCGGGGTTCAATCCTCGGTCCCGGCACAGATTTATCTGATTACCAAACCCTTCCTTCACCTCTGACAAGACATCTTGTGAATGTGGGGAATGCCAGGCCTCCACCGTGGTTCGGATTCCACGTTAAACTGTAGGTCCATTTCATCTCACAATCACCCTACCACTACACATTAGCGTAAGTGCGTATAACCCGAAGGTTAGTAAGACGCGGTGCTAATAATAATAAATAATGAAAATATTAATTGCATGGATCACCATGTCATGGAAATAATGATTCAATTGCAAAGAGATAACTAAACCTCGATTTTTATAGGAAGCCAGCCCACTTTCGACTTCAATGATTGAAATTCAATAAAATATAGCATTCTATAAATGTAGCTTATTTGATTTATTAATTATAAAGTCCATCGAAAGAGTTTATCATAAGCTTCCAATAATACTTCTTTATGAATTAATTTATACTTTATTTTTACAATATTAATTTTTTTTTTAAATTCAGCACGTCTTACTACCCGTTCTGGTTATACTACGCATTTAATCTAAATTTAATTAGAAAGGTGTTTTGATCTGATAAATTTAACTAAATTAAGGAGTGATAGGTTTTTTTTCTCCCTGACCACTCGGCTACGAAGATGAGTCATTTGAATTATAAAGAAAGATTAAAAAGTGAAATGTCAAAAGCGTTGGGGAGGGCTAGAATTATGTCGACCCTTCATGGACGTGTGTAAAGAACTGGAGAATTAATGTATGTAACATAATAACCTTTCATGGAATGGAATTTGACTGTTCCGCTCAGCATGGTATAATTCCAATGTTCATAGAAAGAACCTTATCTGAAAACAGAAAATTCACCATGTTCAAACGTCAAGTCACGTGATCTGAAGCTGTCACTTTTTATCGATATTATAAACACTTATAAAATAACATTAATAATATAGGAGAATGTTATCAATGTTGACTACAAATAAAATTCTAAAAAATTCTAAAAGATCCTTTGTAGAAACCTAGAGGTCTACATCATCAGTCCAGATTTAATTTTTTTTTTTGTTTGTGTGTTGCGTAGCATTCTTCTATTACTGCTTTTCAAGGTCACTTTCTTTTATGATCATCATTTCATTACCTCGATCTTGGATTGACCTATGAGGTTGACCCTAGACGTTCAACGCCTCTCTTGTTTCTCTATTTTGAAACCGTATACATGACGTACACTCCCCCCCCCCCCCACAAATCCCATTTATTTGATGTATTTGACGTGACTTTCTGAACAGACTTATATCAGCACAAGAGTGTGAATAATATTCAGAGAACAATAGAAGTTTTTTTTAAGGACCAGCATCTTACTATTACTCGTTTCGGTTATACACTTATGTACTAATTATGCTAGTGGTTTTAGGGTTTCGGAAGCTTTTATATATATATATATATATATATATATATATATAGAGAGAGAGAGAGAGAGAGGGGAAGTGTATCTACATTTGCGTGGGAGTTGAAAAAAACATTTTGGAAAAACCCAACCCTCAATAATCCTCAACCGAGATTCGAACCTCGATCTAGCCGTCATCGGGCGATCTAGTCTACTGCGAGAGTAGCGCCTTAGACCATGCGGCCCACTTTGGTAGCCGAATGGCCTAAGACGTCAACTCTCGCAATATGGGGAACTACCGGTGAGATCGGGGTTTGAATCCCGGACGGATGTACTGAGATGGTTTTTACTTAAATGGTTTCCCCACTCACCCTCCACAAAAACGCGGGTACACTTCCTCTAAATTCAATCTTTCTCATCCCTGACACATTAGCGTAATTAGTACATATAAGTGTATAATCCGAAAGTGTTATAAGACGCGGTGATAAATAAATAAATTAATAAATTTAAAAAAATTGGTGCCTAGAGCCGTATTCATTGTGATTTCCCAATTTCTCACCATCTTCTGCTTCTTTCGAATAGAGTAAAGATGCTATTAATTTAAGATACCTGCTCTCGCCGGGATTTTAACCCGAGTCTCTCACGCATCGTATCGCTCCACCATCTTCCCCCGTTTGAGCTAGCCTCATATCTACACTAATGGGATCTGGAACAAGAGGGTAGAGTTTATAAGAAATGTACCCACATATGAATGGGAGAAAGGGGGAGGGAACATACTACGTACACTGAGCCAGGACAAGATTCAAACTCCAACCATCCGCTTGGGCAGCCGCGTGGTCTAACGTGCTACTCTCGTGTTGGACTAGACTGCCGAGGATGTGGAGAACGGGGTTCGATCCCAGTCCGGGTGTTTTGAGGTTTTTTTAAATGTTTTTCCACTATCCCTCCACGAAAATGCTGGTGCATTTCCTCTAAATTAAGCCTTCCTAATCCCTAACCTATTAGTGTAATTAGTACATAGAAGTATAACACGAGCGGGTAGTAAGATGATAAAGAAGGCAAAAAACTCTCCAACATCTCAATCTCCGACAAACCAGATCAGACGGTATAAACCACGTATCCACAAGCGCAGGTGGAATGCTTTGTCGACCACCATGTTAGAGTTCAACGGCCCAATAGGTCTGGACTATGAACGAGCTATAATGATACGCTCGGACCATTCTAGAGTAAGCCTTTTCTTACAGTTCAAAAATTACTATAGTCCAATTTTCAGAAGAATATACTTATCTGCTAACTTGAAAAGTATTATAAATATCATTAAAATAACATTATTAATATGCGGTAATAATGGATTAAATAGTCAAGCTATAATATTTAGACACATCTATAACCGTACTTAACTAGTATAGCTTGTATAAAATTATAATCCAGCCTGATAGTCTATACACATTAGTACGGTTGTAATTGTACTATTGGCGGCATAAAGCCCCCCCCCCCCCCGAGTCAAAGGCGGCTTAGTTATCTGATGGCTCGTGATTCTTAACAACGAGGGTGGTTCGACTATAGCAATCTCATAAATATAGTCAAATTTAGAAAGGAACTTTTTTTATAGTTACAAAAGCTACTAGATCTACTTTCGTGCATTCATACGTCAATTCGTGTGATTCGCAGCTGTCCCTATTGATATATATCATATTTACCTATAAAAGAAAAGATACTACTAAGTAAAATATTAACATGTTGACCAAAGAAAAAAAATACCTGTTGTATTTTCTAAAATATCCTACTAAAATTCCGGTATTTTGGAATGACAATTTTTTTTTAAAAATATCATATCAATATGTTTATTTGAGGACAACGTTAATGTCGATTTAATAAATTGTTAGTGTGATACTATTTTGAAAAGTACAGCTACGCATCACAGTCATGACTTGGCCTATGAGTATAAGACAATTCTTTTAGTTGAATATGACTGAAAACAATCCACCGGTTAGAGAAAAACCTTTGGTTCGGCGGTTAATTTTTTTTTTTTTTACTAATCACACAATCATGGGGCATTATATGTGTTTTCCAGATCTCACTCTTGGACATATGTCGTCAATTTCCAAAGATCAAAGGTAGATAGATATAAGTTAACGTTTTTTTTAATGTTGGCTACATACCAGCTCTCTATAAAAGGCTATTCAAGGCACCAACCACTTATTACCTTGAACGACACCCGCGTTACATTCACACCGCCGTCAAGGTCAATTTTGTTTTGTAAGTTTCTCTCGTACTCAATTATATGATTCATACGTCAATAAAGTTATAGTAGAATTTGTAGGAAGATACTTTTGGAAAATACAAATAGATTGTATTTGCAGTCTACGTTTTTTTTAATCGTAGGACCGTGAGAAATATTTAATCCAGGGTCAGTCACCCTGCGTGTAGACTGCCAATCTCCCTCCACGCAAATGTTATTAGGAAGTGGTGGAGTCGGTGTGAATATTAAACTAATTTAAGTCTAATTAATCAAACACTGGTGACCGTTGCGATAATTTCCCTTAAAGTTAAAAAAAAAACACAATATACCAGCCGGGTATCGAACTATGGACATACAGGTTCGTAACCAGATGGACTAACCACTACACCATGGGGCTGGTTGCAGTCTATATTGATAAGATTTAACTTCATTATTTTTGTTAGTTTTTACTTTCTCGCTTTCTTACAGGAAGAGAAATTATTGTGATCGTCCAATAAATCGAACTCGAGATTTTGATCAATCTCGACGTTTCATGCATGACCTCCCGGATCCAAAAAAGTGGTTTTTGAATTTCCATCGTCTGTACCTCGGACTTAGTCTAAACTATTTTACCGATCGGCTAAAACTTTGTAATCTAGGGTTTACATAGGGTTGCCACGAAGGGTTTTTGGAATTGGATATATAACCCTAAAATTAAGGTTAGTTTACTGAAGGGTTGAAAGAGAAAAAATCGATTTTAACAAAATCGGCTCTAATGATTTTGATTAAAATTCGTATATAGGCATTGATTACGATTTTAAATAGAATTGATATTTTCATTTTCCCGTGAAAATTACTTTTAAGGTAACGTTTTTAGGAGGAGGTTTTGATGTATGCAGTGGTATCTAAAAAGGGATCATTTGTTTGACCTGAAGGTTACAGAACCTATCTTCACATAAATGAGGATTGTTTTGACTTCTTGAATAAGCTAATGAAACCCCTCACTGAAAAGAAAATACAAATCAAATTATATAATAACAAATCCACCATACCACTCTTGAGGAACTAGAGTAGCAACAAAACTCAAGTAATGAGGAGAGCAAAGGGCATTGAGCATGCGCATTGAGTTTCGCCTGCTGCAGATCTTGCATTTTGTCCCCAACAACTGAGACTTGACATTCCACAGGTCTGGAATGCCAACCAGCTGCTAGGCCGCGTGTCTCCTTTCCCGCGCCTGACCTGCCAGTCTGGGGAGAGAGAGAGAGAGAGAGGGGGGGGGGGGTTGAGGCTAAGACGTCACTCTCGTATTGGACTGCCTGCTGGTGACTGGGAGATCAAGGTTCGATTCCCGGTATACTTAGGTTAATTTTTACTAAATGGTTTCCCATTCCCTCTCCACGCAAATGCTGGTAGTAGATTACCTTTTAAAGGGCTTCCTTCCTTATCCCTACCCAACTATTATTTATCCGTATAACCTAAAAAGGTAGTAAGACGCGCGGTGATAAAATATATATTATACATTCCTTCATATCAGAATAACATACCATATAACTAATCATATGGTTCAAAATAAAAGATTGACTATTCGTAATTCTTCTGCTCTCTTAGAATTTATAAAATTGTCTCCAAACAAAATATTCTTTTTCACATACTCTATAAGCATATATATACGTTGAGGAAAGAGAAGCTAATGAAGAAGGATTCAAATATTGAATGACTTGAATGAAAGAAGAAAATTCTGGGAGCTGAAGGAGGCATAAGACAGAGAGCGCATTAATGGTCTAAGTTCACTGACAAAAGGAATGGATCTGTCGTAAGATAGAACACCAAAAAAATAATATATCATTATAGAAACCTAAGGAACATTTAGAAAATAAAGTTTGGGGATCAAACATTCTATTTTATTATTAGTGTTACTTAAAGGGTATTGATATCATTTATGAAAAGTGAAAAATGTAGATTACTTGATTGGAGATAGATATTTATAAAAAAAAAAAAAATCTGTCATTAAATTTTAAAACTGCCGAAAACTATTCCTTCAGATGAAAATTGGACTGTACACAAGCAAATTAAAAATAAGTGAGTCAACTTGCTCGATAAGAAGAAGATTAGTTATCAGGGCTCACACTGAAAAAAAAAAAGAAAAAAAAAACCAGCTGACACCTCTTTCCACCATTATGTCGTCCTTGCCTTGTTTCAAGGAACTTAACTTATCTCGCTTACTTAACTTGCTCTTTTATATTATCACTCCTGAAGAGTTGAGACTGCAGATTATTTTAGCGACATCGTGTACACGACAAGAACCAGTCTACTTAGAAACACCCTTTAAGTGCACAATATATAGATAAAACACATTCCATTGGTGGCGAAGGATAACAACGTATAATAAATACAAAAGAGATTACAGCTATTTGGGAGGGGGGTGGATTGGGAAATTTTTATGTGAGAGATTGATTGTTTGGACACCGTCAATTCGACTAAAAGGAATAATTTTTATTTATTTTGGGTATTTATCGTGCCCTTTCTGAAACGACTGATCATATTAAGGACCTGTCAATTTTGTCCGGGAAAGGTATTTTCACATACCTTCTGCTTTTACACGCCACAATCGACGTGGAACCGACGGTTTCACTTTCTTTCCGAAGGAAGTTGTGCTACGGATTTTTATCACTCAAGAAAAATCCATCGACACCGGCTAGGTATGAACCCACGAACAGGTACTGAGACGAGAACTTAAACACAAGACCACCGAGTTCAACCTATATAAATTAGTGATTGAAAAATCAATGTTGCAAAGAATATAAAAAAATAATTTTAAAACATGTAAAAGCTTATCAGATTTGTTGTCATTCATGGAGGTGTGTGTAGTTTCAAGAGATTGCAGTTTTAAAATGACCTCTTTCAAAATGTGATAAAGCTAAAGAAAAGTAAATGTTTTAAAAAATGACCTAATCACCTAAACGTATTTAACCTGATGGTATTATTTTAAAATGTTTGACCGGGATTATGCAACTGATGGGTGAGCCTTATCTTAGTCTATAGGGCACCTGCCTGTTAAACCAGGGGTCCCGAGTCAAATACCCAGAACGGTCAAAAATTTTATCAACCTGGCGAATTATTGATTGGAGTACCGAGTAATATGCCCGCTGCAATATTAATTTATTTTGTAAGTAATGTGCTGATACACACAGTGTTCATAAAGTGCACTTCAAGTACGCCTAAAAATATTATTATTATTATTATTATTATTATTATTATTATTATTATTATTATTATTATTATTATAGCACCGCGTCTTACTATCCGTTCGGGTTATACGCACTTACGCTAATGTGTAATGGTAGGGTGATTGTGAGATGAAATGAAGGACCTACAGTTTAACGTGGAATCCGAACCACGTTGGAGGCCTGGCATTCCACACATTCATCCACACATTTACAAGATGTCTTGTCAGAGGTATAGGAAGGGTTTGGAAATCAGATAAATCTGTGCCGGGACCGAGGATTGAACCCCGGCCGCCAGCACAGAAGTCTGACACCTTACACCTAGACCACCAGGTCATCCGCCTAAAAATAAATTTATTATATTTAATACATCTATCCAGATGACAAACATAAAAAAATACAATAGCGTACATGAACACCCCTGTCAAGCATTAGATGTACAGGAATTATAAAAATCAATATATTATTTTATTCAATTCAAAACCGTAGATAAGGGTGTTTCATGCATACCTTTGGAATGTTCTTACGTACTTCCTCAAAATAAACCAAAATGTTTAATAAATGAGCTCAAATCTTTTAACACTTGATAAACTTATAGTTTAAATAAACTAAACATTTTTGTGTGCAGTTCGAGACTTCGAGTGACGAAACAAATATCTGAAGATAGAGTGTGTGTGTGGTGTGTGTGTGTGTGTGCATGTGTGTGTGTGCGTGTGTGTGGATCAAAAGGATAGGGTAGGCCATGTAAGACGTGAATAAATATTGTATATGAATGTGTGAAAAAGAAAAACATTTAAGAGTTTTAAGTAGAAAAGAGCACGAGGAGAAAGTTAGTGAGGATGGATTAAGTCCAGAGTTGTTTTTGAGCAATATGAGAAGTTTCTTGCCTACCCCGTAAGGGAACGGCGTGATTAGCTATGTATTTTTTGTGAGTTTTTGTGTAGTTCTTAAATTTAAGATATGTATTTTTAATCTAGATTTTTTTAAAAATATTGTTGAATATACCTCTATCGAAATAGGTAATTATATCAATAGAACTGTTCCGCCAACATGTAGAATATGGTACTTCACCTCCTGCTTCAAGGATAACATTGGCGTTTATAAACATTTGTATTGTAAAATGTATTGACTGGTGTTTGTAAGTTCCGTCCGCTATTTAGAGAGTTTTAAGTTAAACGTACGTCTTTAGCAGTGCCCATGTCCGTTATTGGGAAGATGTTTCACCGTTTGAGCCCATGTTTATTTTCCGAGGAAAATTAAACGGTCCGTTATAAATAGGAAATCGCTAAGAGGTAAAAGTTTACAGAATTTTCACCATAATTGGTAGCTGGTACAAACTATTATTAAAATAGTGGACCCTTACAGTAGATCTAAGGTACATATTTCATTTTATTTGTGTATTGTTTCAGAGTCTTATGCAAACTTCACAGTACATTTATTCATTAGTCATAACTATACCACTCTACTTTATAGTGCAGTAATTAGATGTTTAAATTACGTAAGTACAGTATGCGGTATCGTAAAGAATAATCCATGTACAAACAACATAGATTAAAAAAAAATATTTTCACAAATAACGGACTTTTTTCGCTAGTTCAAGGAAGGTGTCCACTTTGCCACCCGGGTGACCAATTATACAAGTAATAGTTAAGTAGGGTGACCTGGTGGTCTAGGGGTAAGGTGTCAGACTTCTATGCTGGCGGCCGGGGTTCGATCCTCGGTCCCGGCACAGATATATCTGATTTCCATACCCTTCCTACACCTCTGCCAAGACATCTTGTGAATGTGTGGAATGCAGGTCGCCACCGTGGTTCGGATTCCACGTTAAACTGTAGGTCCTTCATTCATCTCACAATCACCCTACCATTACACATTAGCGTAAGTGCGTATAACCCGAACGGGTAGTAAGACGCGATGCTAATAATAATAATAATAATAATAATAATAATAGTTAAGTATAGTAAAAAAAAAGACACCAATACACACAAATTGTTTGAAGTGAGTTCATATTTTTTTATATATAAACTAGAAAAAAGGACTAGATAATATATTGAGCAAACTTTAGCCCTCAACAACTCGACAAAATTAAATAGAATTACCATCCCAAACTACAAAGAAAAAAAAAATGTGGAAATTTTTTTGTTTCGTACCTGTCGGCATAAAAAACATTTATAGTTTTCCAATTTCCATAAAATGAAAAAGTTTATTTTAAAAAACCAAACAAACATGCATGCAAATGGAGTATCCTATTGCACAATTTATCACGAAAATGAGGTGGTGGTTTTTGTTCTAGCGCTCCTTTCAACGCACGAAACTGTCAAAAGCAGGTAGGAAAGCTATCAGATATTTTTATGGGCTAATTTAACCTCATTTAATGATTCATAAAGGTTTTCCATCAACTAGCAGAGCAGTAATATAAGCCGCAATTTCAAATGTCGCTGCCTATTTGAGTACTGGCAAAAAAGTCGCTCGTTTATGGAAAACTTCAAAGGAATAAAATTATTTAAGTGTGTACGTGTGTGTATATGGTATGTATGTATTTATAGTATGTATGTGTGGTATGTGTATATGTTTGTTTGTGTGTGGGTATGTGTATATGTTTGTTTGTATGTGGGTATGTATATTTTTGTATGTTGTATGTATATTTTTGTATGTATGTGTGTGTTTGTATGTATGCATATATGTGTTTGTATGTATCCATATATGTGTTATGTATGTATCATATAGTGTTTTGTATGTATGCATATATGTGTTGTATGTATTATGTATGTATGTGTGTATGTTGTTATGTTATGTTTTGTATGTATGATATATGTTGTTTGTTGTGTGTATGATATTATGTTGTTATGTTATGGGTTATGTATTTTTGTATGTATAGTGTGTATGTATAGCTATGTATGTTTGGTCATATGTTGATCATATATGTTTGTATGATCCAAGTATTGTGTGATGTTGTATGTATTTATATTGTAGGTAGTTGATGATATGATATATTTGTGAATGTATTGTACATAAATGTAGTATGTTAGTATTGTATGTATAGTATAGTATGTATGTATGTCATAGTTCCATAATATGTTATAAACCATCATGTGGTAGTGTATACTAAATAATATTTGGAAAGTTTCGAAACTAAAAAATAAATTGCAAATGCACAAGAAGTATTCTAGTATTGTATCGGTTCGTCTGCTTCCCAATCGTACATTTATAAGTAGAGGTACTAGAGCTGACTGTGTATTTACAATTCCACATCTTAAAAAAAAAAAATTCTCAACTCTTGGTTTCCAGAAGAAGTTCTATATTTACAGACACTATAGGACAGCGTTTTTAAACCGATGTGTCGCGAACGGTTAGCAGGTGTGCCACGGGAATTTGAGGGAAGATAGAAAGGAGAGAAGAAAAAAATTTGATAGATAAAATTGAATCTTTTTAAAATCCATAATTAACATTATTTTTCAAAATAATGGAACTATTATAATGTTATATACCTAGCAAAGCCCATTTTGAAAAACGCTGCCCTAAGCTACCATTGCGGTACATGTAACACCACCAAATCTTCAGCTCTGACTCTCGGCGGAAAGCCATTTGCGGTGTGCTCTGTCAAACATCAAATCCAAAACTAAAGAACTTGTGAAAATAAAACAGTGCCAATCATCACGAAACTCTTAAGTCAATTTTTTTCCTACCATTTTCCTGCCAGTGTTAGGGGACGGCCAAACTGGGCGAGCGAGCGACTAAAAAATAAAATAGAACACATTGGTTGTAATAAGAGGTGGCCAGACTGGAGCGACTGAACGCGCGCTCGACCAAGTACAGTCTAGTTTACAGGCGCTAAGCAATATTATTGTTTGTTGGTTCATTGAGTGATAGGAAAACTTCTAATTTTGACATTTTTATTACTATCGATAGGTTTAGCACACTTGGTACGAACGGCCTAATTTAATTGGTAAGATCATCAACCATACCTATTTGTATATATGTGTGTAAAACTGATATATTAAAATACTTCAATATTATAATCAATGTAGGCCTTTACAAATAAGAATCACCATTAGCATGGAGAGAGGATGAGAGAACCACAACAATAAATCACTTGTCAAAAACCACCCTCAGTTCAATGAGCCAAGATTCGAACCTTAGCTCTCGATAGTTGTTGAATAGAAAGCAATCTCCTAATTACAAGCTAACGCGCTTGTCAGTCTGGCCGAAACCCTTAGAATGATTTTTGTGTAAAATAAAGACGTGACTAGAAAACATTTAAAAACATGTTTTTATATTAATAACTCAAAATGGCGTAGTTGACTAACGCGCTTGTCGTGTTGAGCTCGACTGCGGAGGACGGGGAGATCGAGGTTCGAATCTCGGTCGGATGAACTGAGGGTGGTTTTTCCTAAATGGTTTTCCACTCTCCCTCCACGCAAATGCGGGTTCACTTCCTCTAATTCAACCTTCCCAATTCCTAATCCATTAGTGTAATAGTACTTAAAGCGTATAACCCGAATGGGTAGTAAGACGCGGTGCTAAAATATTATTATTATAATAACTCAAAAAAAAATTGTGGGTTTGGGGAATGTGATTGTCTAATAAAAGGGGCGTCGGTTTAAAAAAGGTTGGGAACCAATGCCTTAGAGTTATACCATTCGGCCACTAAAGCAGGTGGTATAAAGCTAAATAGTAATACATTTAGGGTTGAGAGAACAAAAAAAGTAGTTTTATACTACTGTAATAGGTGACTTCTAAGACAACGTCAAAGTATCACTACCTCTACCCCCCTTTGAACCCCTAACATGTACCACTTTAAAGAGAGAAATAAATAGGAGAAAGCATCATGTGAAATATGAACGCCCCCTCCGCCGCCCGCGAAACCACTAGTGATAGGTCGTAAAAAAAACTCTTAACGTGTAGGGTGAAAGGTCGTAAGTTTTTGGCTAGTTGGCGAGGATCGGTTAAAGGGGTGCGGGGTTATTGAGGTAAGCCTGGCGGTGGGATATTTGGGGTCGGGGATGTGGTAGGTATGAAGGATAAACCTTTTATTTTATCACTTCAGCAAATTCAATTCGATATCAGAATGTGGTGGGAAGAATATCGTCAAAAGTCTGGTTTTAATAAAAATATGAGAACTGTACACCGGTTAAGAGAACGTCTGAAATGTATATAAAATATATTATGATTAAATTATTAAATGGAATAACATAATTTACTCTACAGGTTCTTTATACTAGATATTATTATAATTTTGAATTATTATGGTAATAAACTCATAAAAATGAAATGTTGTATATAGAATTTGTGACACCTTTCGAAAACAGGCTTCAATAAGACCAAAATAATATCCTCACTCTCGGTTATGTCTGAAGGTGGTGTGCTAGGGTAAGAAGTGACTGGCAACATCGCCTAGCCGGCGTTGCGAAACTTGTCTTATTTGAGGGGAAAATGACCACACGAAAACGAGAGAATGACAACGCTGTTTTCCAACAACTAATCTTGAGTTCGCCTCAGTGATGATATCTAGTGTAGGTGGATTACCATTAAAAGAACCTTTTAGTAAATGTTAAGAGGCCAACATAGCTATAGGATCATCAGGGTTGTTTATTTTTGAGTTGTCAAAAATGACAGCTGAATAGCACATGGCTTGGTGTGTGAATACCCACACCAATGATAACTTGGGGATTAAGGCGTCAATTTCGTTTTATGGTGAGGTTTGCCGGTGACAGGTTTGGGGTTCGAATTTTGGCTGGTTTATTGAATTTATTTTACTTAATCGTTTCCTACTCTTTCCGCGCATATCCAAGTACGTATATTATCAATTTTACCCTCAATCCTGCTGGTAGCCAGTATCGATAGTCCTGAATGGTAATAATACAGGGGACCCGTAAAAAAAAAAAGTACTTAGATTTGAGAAACATCTTTAAATGTCAGATTATGAATTCTTATAGGGATCATATTAATTGCACTTAAATTTTTAAGTTAAAATTATAGGCTTAATTTTTTTTCTTGCATTTCGGCTCATTAACTACCATCCAGGCTATCTGGAATTAAATGTACTATTTTTTTTATCACCGCGTCTAACTATCTGTTGTGGATATACGCAAATATGATAATTACTAGTCTAATTGGGGTAGGGAGGAGGAAGAAAGCATTTTAAAGGCTATTTATCCACATTTGCTTAAAAGGGGAATGTGAAGCAATTTATATTAAAAAAAACTCGGTAAACCCAAGATTCGAACCCCGATCTCCCCTCTTTCAGCAGGCCAGTATAACACGAGAGTGACGCCTTAGACCAACTACACCAATAGGAAATAGGTGAGAAAGGTATAATTTAGAGGAAATATATCGGCATTTTCGTTGAATTAAAGTGAGAAACTATTTTGCAAAAAATTACCCTCATTGTATCCGGCCGGGATTCGAACCTTCCGAACTTCCCGTCCCCTTGAACTGGAATATCCGAACTTCACGTTTAACCCCCGTTCTTATCGATACAAGTCAAAATTAAAACTTGTTTTTTGTAACAGTGTACCTATGTTAAAATAGCTTAGGCATTAGCATCAAAAAGTACTTTGATGACGTGTCAAAAACGTATCAACAAGCTTTTAGGTTCAAAGGTGAAACACACAATTATATGAATAATTCATTAACAAACTTGACAGAGGATATATATGTAGGTATATTAGACCAGGTATTAGCGTATCGTACTAAGGGGATGAAACCCATCCCAACCCTAACCCCCACCACCAAGCCTTTTAAACGACACCTTTTTATTTTACCCGCTGTCCTATGCTACATTAATTACACCTAGTTTGGCTGTAAGCCGGAACGACACTAAAAGGGAAAACGACGTACACTAATTGGATTATCAGACATGTAACCAGCTTGTTACTGTCTTTTCACAATGGTGGCCTCTACCAACTTCATGTAGGGTGGCAGTTAAGTAAACTAAGTACATAGGTCTAATACTTAGTTTAAGTAGACTCTAGTAACTAGTCAACTCTCGATTCTACGACCCCGGGAATAGCGTCCCTCTCGAAGTAACGACCCTTTTTTGGGGAACCGTGAAAAATGTGGGGAAAAAGGTTGAAAAGTTTAAGGAAATCGGCTGTAAAATGTGTTTGTTGCATTTATTTAGGTCGTTACGTTGCAATTATCTTTGTGAGCTCTGTATTACTAGTAACTGGGGTGGGTCAGGTATAAAAATATACACCACCTCACAATGCCAGCCAATAGCACTTGACTGTCCACCCCTCCCACAAGCAAGACAATGTTTGCCCACGCGCAACTGCCGCTACATCACGCGCCAGGCTTGCTTTTGCCATTGCTATTTCGATTCTTGATTTGGTTACTATTTTGGTTTGATTTTGTAAACAATTTTTGATGACCCACGCTATTTGTTGTCTAAAAATTGCAATTTTTTCGTATGAAGGTCAGGGGTGGAACAAAATCTGTTAAAATTCCATCAACGACCCCTTCGAAATAACGACCCTTTTCCAGGGAACCGTGAAAGGTCGTAGAATCGAGAGTTGACTGTAGTTACAGTGAAATTTCCATATGAAGATCAGTGTTACAAAAATACAAACATATTTTTTGTGGTCAATATTGATAACGTTTTACTAATATAAATTAAATAGCACCGCGTCTTACTATCCGTTGGGAAGGAGGGGGGATTATACGCCTATGTACTAACTAGACCTACACCGTGTCAGGGATAAAGAAGATTAAATGTAGATGAAATGTACCCGCATTTGCGTGGAGGAACCGCTGAAAATCCATTTAGGGAAAGATCTTCCTGTCTTGGGCAGTTTTACTATATTATTAAATTTTTTATAGGTAGGCTTATTGATATAATCTATCATTTGTGACATCTGCAAATAACATAGCTTGGCGTATGAATATGTGAAAGTAGATCTAGTAACTTTTCTATCCATCTTCTTATGAAAATTTGGATTGTACATTTGTTCATGTACACGTTTTTCTTTATGATGTGCGAGGCTATAAATCATAAAGGGAAACATTGTTTCATTAAAAATTGGTTAATTCGTTCATATATGAATTAATTGAGCTGTCATCACCAATAAATGTGTGAAGAGGGCGTCGCTCAATAATCTGCTCAAATGTGACACACTAGTACCGCACAATAGTGAATTGATTTTCTTCGGTGGCCGCACGGTCTAAGGTGTCACTCTCGCAAAAGACTATCCACCGATGACAGGGAGATTGAAGTTTCGAGTCCCGGTCGAGTGTAGTTTTACCTAAATGGTTTTCCACTCTCCTTCCATGAAAATGCGGATTAACTTCCATATCAATTCAACCTTTCTCATCCCTAGAACAGTAAAGTAAACAGTGCATATGTTTTTTTTAAACCAAAAGGTTAGTAATACTCGTTGCTAAAGAAAAATTGCAGAAAATTCTAGAACTTTTTATATGCGTAACCGTTTTTCGAATACCTTGTAGCCTACGTCATTTCTTGGTTATTAGCGCGGTAGTGGCGTAGTGCTTCAGTACGGAAAGGTTCGCGTGTCTGGATTTCATTTGGAAGACGCTAGATCGATTCTTACGTTGGCGCAGGGGGGTAGCATTTAGAAATAAGCAAGTCTCAACTTTTTTTCCAAATCGGATGAAAGCCAATAAAAAGAGTGTTTACAACCAAACTATGATCACGAAACCCACCTCGGTGGCGTAGTTGGCTAACGCGCTTGTCGTGTTGAGCTCGACTGCGGAGGACGGGGAGATCGAGGTTCGAATCTCGGTCGGGTGAACTGGGGGTGATTTTTCCTAAATGGTTTTCCACTCTCCCTCCACACAAATGCGGGTTCACTTCCTCTAATTAAACCTTCCCAATTCCTAATCTATTAGCGTAATTAGTACTTTAAGCGTATAACCCGAACGGGTAGTAAGACGCGGTGCTAAATATTATTAAATATTATTATAATCACGAGGATCGGAGTTCAATGGTAACCCACCACACTGAATTTTTTATTTACTTTAGTATTCTAGTTTTCAGGACTATAAATCAGAAGAAACAACTAGGCCTTTCCAATTTTTAAAGAAAAAAGTTTATAAAATACAAACATATCCTTTTGCAGTCAGCATTAACATATTACTATAATATTATGTTAATGTTAGTGCCTATTGATTATATTTATCAAAAATTATAGATGTAGATAACATGACTTAACATATGAATACATGAAAGTAGAACTGGGTTTATTGTAGCACTGCGTTTTACTAACCCTTTCGGTTTATTTGCGTATGTACATATTACGCTAATGTGTTAGGTATGAGGAAGTTTGAATTAAAAGGAAATGTACCCACATTTGCGTGAAGAAAGAATGAAAAGACATTTATGAAATACATACCCTCAAAACAACCGACCGTAATTCAACCCCCATCTCACCGTCATCGGTAGAACAGTCTTAACACGAGAGTGGCACCTTAGACCATGCGACCCCGAAGTGGTAACGTGTGAGTATTAATTAATTAATTTATTTGATGTGTTTAACGTGCACTTTATGAACATAATGATTATCTAGCACACGATTTATTAGATAACTTAAATCTAAGACAGTTAAAACCATTCCAGCTTCTCAAGACAGTTTATTCATCATTGTAAAAGGAAATCCACATTTCACTAATGATAAAGAGAAAATTTCGTTCATGCAGTAGTACTAGTAAATAATAATAATAAATGTAATAATAATAAAATAATATAGCCTAACTAGTACCGCGTCTTAATAACCATTCGGGTTATATGTTAAAGTAGGCCTGCTAATTACTCTAATAGGTTGATAATTGGGAAGGTCAAATATAGAAAGAGTGAACCCAGCATTTGCGTGGAGGGAGAGTGGAAAACTATTTAGGAGAACCCCCCCCCCCCCCAGTCCATCCAAGTGAGATTCGAACCTCGATCTCCCCGTCATCCTATTCTACTGCGAGGATAACGCGTTAGGCAATGCAGCCACCGAGGCGAGTCAAATAAGATTCTTTATATGAAAAATGGACTGTACCTTAACCGAAGGTGGGTCTATGTAAAGCATATGGTGGATGATAGACTTTAAATGGTCTTTATTTCCAACCCGCCTCGGTGGGCGAAGGTGGCTAACGCACTGGTTCGTGTACAACCAACTGTCGAGGACGGGGGGGGGGGGGGTTTGGATGAACTGGGGGTGGTATTTCCTAAATGGGTTTCCACTCTCCCTCCACACATGTGGGTTCACTTTCTATAAATTCGACCTTCCCAATACCTAACCCATCAGAGTAATTAGTACTTAAGCGTATATCCCGAACGGGTAGTAAGACGCAGTGTTATTATTATTCTTTCTTTCCACTACAGGCAGAAGAAGAAAAAAAAAATAGTGGAGACCTAAACTTATGTTGAAAGGTTTCGCTCGCCCGATAAAACATGTCGATGAAGCGCAGTTATGACGTCACTTTAACTTTTTAACGGGTTGCGAGGAAAGACTATAATATTAAAAACCGTCCAGAAAATAATATTATTTGCGTTCCCTTTTCTCTGAAACCAACTTAACCTTACGTGCTATGAATTATTAGTCTTCCCCCCCCCCCTCCCCCCACGTTCATAAGGTGTTTGAGAATACAAACAGATATATTGCGACAGCTTTTACTTGGTAGTCCTTGAATTATTTTTATTTATATTCTCCCATCCAGTCTTAGTAACTTTATACCTGTTCAAGCTTGAAGCATTTTAAATACGTTTAACAGTTTAAGTTATCATTATTATTATTATTATTAGCACGCGTCTTACTACCCTTCGGGTTATACGCACTTACGCTAATGTGTAATGGTAGGGTGATTGTGAGATGAAATGGAGGACCTACAGTTTAACGTGGAATCCGAACCACGGTGGAGGCTTTGCATTCCCCACATTCACAAGATGTCTTGTCAGAGCTGAAGGAAGGGTTTGGTAATCATATAAATCTGTGCCGGGACCGAGGATTGAAGCCCGGACCCCAGCACAGAAGTCTGACACCTTACCCCTAGACCGCCAGGTCACCCTTCAACAGTTTAATGTGTGAGTGAATGTAAGGGAAGTGATAAAAGGTTAATGGTTTAGCAAAAACCCGCCTCGGTGGCGTAGTTAGCTAGCGCGCTAGTTTGTGTTGAGCTAGATTGTCGAGGACGGGAGATCCAAGGTTCGAATCTCGGCCGGGTGAACTGAAGGGTGTGGGCCGGGGTCCCTAAAGAGTTTTCCACCCTTCCTTCACACAAATGTGGGTTCACTTCCTCTAAATTTAACCTTTCCAATTCATAACCCATTAGCGTAATTAGTACTTCTAAGCGTATTATAACCCGAACGGTTAGTGAAACGTTCAATCCTCGGTCCCGGCACAGATTTATCTGATTGCCCAAACCCTTCCTTCACCTCTGACAAGACGTGTATTAATCATAACTTGTGAATGTGTGGAATGTCAGGCTCCACCGTGGTTCGGATTCCACGTTAAACTGTAGGTCCTCCATTTCATCTCACAATCACCCTGACATTTCACATTAGCGTAAGTGCGTCTAAACCGAACGGGTAGTAAGACGCGGTGATAATAATAATAATAATAATAATAATAATATAATAATTAATAAGACGTGGTGCTAAGTATTATTATTATTAAGTATTATATGAAAAAAATGCAAAAAACACTGGCCGGTAATTTACGTCCCCTATAAGCCTATTCCCATCTTGGGTGTGAGAGGAAAATTCAAAGAAAACATAGGCCTATCCGTATTTTCGTGAAAACTTTCAGCCAATGTTCGCAATAAAGAACCTTCTATAAGCTATCACAACCTCTTCTACAGTAGATAGGCTATAGAGATTATAGGGTTCGTACATAATAATATGATCGATTTTCGAAAGTCAAAGCCAATCCTCCATTCGACCTAAGCTGCTTGTAATTCGTATAGCGGGAGATTGATCAACTCCTGAGTTACGGCCCTGGTGGGTTTGACCTTTAAACCACGCTCCCACAGGCGTGGGTGTGGGCCGTATAAACATTATAACTAACGAGCGAGACTGATATGAAGTAGCTAAGCCAGCTAATTTTATAGCACGATAATCTCGAAATGATTGCGATTACGATAATAGCGCTACTAACAACGTTTTCTCGAGAAACGATTAAGGAGTTAAAGCACGGCATGTCCAACCCAAGGCCCACGGGACACTTGCCCCCATCAGCTCAAATTTAAATATTTCAAATTGAAGAAATAAACCACAAAATTAGGCTCTTATAGCTGACGTAAATGTTCGCTAACTAACTTACATGTAGTTTTCAGAATTGAAAGTATTTGTTACCGCTGTCATATTTGTAATATGGATGGATGTGGGGTTATATATGAATGTATGTATACTATATTAGGGCATTAGGTGCTATAAATTACCCCCCACCCCCCTTTCGTCGATTTCCAAGAATTTATACTGCCTTATCCAAGTCGAAGAAAAGTTTAAAATGCCTGAGCTTGGCACTATATTAACTCTATCGTAATAAACTTTTCAATTTTTGTTTATGCACCGCGTCTTACTAACCGTTCACGTTATACGCTTGTGTACTAATAATTACATTGGGTTAAGGATTGGGAAGGTTTAATTTAGGTGGAGCGCACCCACATTTGCGTCGAGGGAGAGGGGGAAACAATTTAAGTAAAAAAAAAAAAGTGCACCCGAGCGGGATCGAACCTTGATCTTTACGTTTTAGCCAGTCATGAGATTAACGTGTTAGACCATTTGGCCATCGAACGAATTAAAAGGCTTAATCCACATTTACCAATGATACATTTTTCGGGCATGTTAGGATTCTATCCCGGGACTCGTAGCTAGGTAGACAGACACGATACTGACTGAGCTAGGGTGTCGGACTTTTATATGTTTCAACTTGTGTTGGAGTTGTAAGCAAGCTCAGGTAGCGGATTGGCAGCGTTGCCATTCGCTTATGATGGTATTTTGTAAGGTAAATAAAATAAAAATGCAAGTGAATTGATGCTTGCAGGATATAATTGAGTCTATTTGTTTAAATTATTGCTAATAAAAAAAAATTCTTCATTATTAGAGTTGCTTCATGTTTTTTTGTTTTGTTTTTTTAATTTAACGGCTTAGTACAGTAGCCCCATGGCTTCTTTGGTGCTAAGTGACAACTCACAACTGAACGCTTTGAAAAGTTACCAGACCAAATTATGTATCCCTACGCCGAACCATATGATTTTCAAAAGCATGCGTTTAGCAGCTGTCACTTCTGACAGTCAAAATTTAGGTAAATACATAAATGTTGACTGTCAGAAGTAAGCTGTGAGCTGTCAATCGGCACCAAAGAAGCCATGGGGCTACTGTAGTTTATCTAGTACTGTAGTGGAATCATTTTATTAACTGATTCCTTAGGTTTAAAAATATAAAATGGTTTTAATTATATATTTTTACTTAGTTTCTTTCTGTATCAACTCAAATAGACAATAGACCTATTTACAGTAGCCCCATGGCTTCTTTGGTGCTGACTGACAGCTCACAGCTGACATCTAACAGCGAACATTTAGGTATATACCTACATTTTGATTGTCAGAAGTGACAGCTGCTAAACACATGTTTTTGCAGATCATATGGTTCGGCGTAGGGACACATAATTTGGTCTGGTAACTTTTCAAAGCCGTTAGCTGTCAGTCAGCACCAAAGAAGCCATGGGGCTACTGTAACTATGGAAGAAAATTAAACTACATGTTTCTACTATGGAAATATTTGATCTATTTTTTATTTATTTTTAAATTCTTTACTAAAAGTGAAAAACCACTTCCCTTTTCTCACGTTCCCTCCATCCGCACCTAAATAGGTATGTATAACTATAAGAATGTATTGAATTAAAGTTCGATTTTAGTTATTATATATTATTATTTTATTATAGCACCGAGTCTTACTACCCGTTCGGGTTATACGCACTTACGCTAATGTGTAATGGTAGGGTGATTGTGAGATGAAATGAAGGACCTACAGTTTAACGTGGAATCCGAACCACGGTGGAGGCCTGGCATTCCTCTTCGATTTTAGTGTTTATAAGACGAAGACTAAACCATAACATAAATTATTTGTAGCTGATGTTTTGTGATCACTTTGAATCTGAACCTGCTTTCACGCGTGAATAATACGTTATAACATTTCAATCCAAAACTGGCCCGCTCAGTGGCCGAATGCTCTAAAGCAGGGATATACAAACTTACTTACAAAAGAGAGAGTTAAAAAAAAAAGTTTGACGGGCCAAAGATTTGCTTTCGTTAATTTTTCTTCAAATTTAATTTTAAAACGTCGATAAACACACAAATTATATCAATATGAATAAGCTTAAATATATTTCGAATGTATAACGATCATAAATAGCTTAGTGGTTTATTATGTTTTAAATTCGTTCAGAAGATTTATATGATGGGTTGTGAGATGAATGAAACTGTAAATGATCTTCCACATATTTTTTTTTATAATTCAGGGTTAAACTGTGAGGAGGGTAATTTCTCAGGAGAGAAGAGAAATACTGATCATTAAGTCTGTTTCTAAGATACCATTTCCTTAGCTTGAAGGTTGAAAACAGTTCTTCGGATGAAAACAATGCCGTGTAGTGTTCGGCATGAGTTTCCAGTTTGGAAATGGTGATTTTGGCATTATTTTATATAAAAATTTTTTTGTTATTTTTAAAAACGCCTGCTTCAGAACGCAACACACACAAATTATCCTGCGGACAGGATCGATCACATCGGCGGGCCGTAGTTTACCCATCCCTGCTCTAAGGTGTCAATTTCATGTTAGACTTGCCTGCTTAAATAACGGGGAGATCAGGGTTCGAATCCCGGTCAGGTCTACTGAAGGTGGTATTTTTCCCAACAATGGTTTCCCATTCTCCTTCCAAGCAAATGCAATTAGTTTACCTCTAAAATACTTCCTTCTTCATTCTTACCCCATTAGAGTGATTATCATTTGCATACAAACTGAACAAGACGCAACAGAAAAAAAATCCAAAATGGAATAAAACATTTTTTTTTTCAAAATGTTCCAAGTTCTACGCTTTAGACCATATTCAAAGTCTATAAGTTATTTTTTCGTCGGCTAAAGAAAACGTTACAATATTTGAATGAAGAGAATAAGGGAAAAAACCCTTTCGGTAAAAACACCTCAGTATACCCGGCCAGTATTAGAACCCCAATCTCCCATTAATCAGAAGTCCAATCTATTTCTAGTAACGCCATAGAACAGCAAAGTTAAAAATAGACTTCTCATAAAAAAATGTAAAAGGTACTAATTTTGTATGCGTTATCAATCGTGGGCAGATAAACTGTTGAAACTCAACACACACCTTTCTACATAACAAAGTATGCACCACTTACTTTGTACCGGAGTGAGATCTTGTGTGTCTGGTTTTCTTGACGGAGCCAACGGTTTTATCGACGGGGAAGTTTTCGTTGAGGTTTCCCGAATCGCCGCTGGACACTAGTTGTGACTGCCAGCTCAGAGCCGAGGCATAAAGCGGACTCCCCGGTACTTCAGACAGGTAAGACGTGAAATGCCAGCTGTGCCGCCAACTGGCAGATTCCGACAGGTTATTCAAAACGCGTCGTTGTTGTTTTTGTTTCGGAGAGGAATTATTATTATTATTATTACTTTCCCCGCCGCCGAAACGCATACCGTCCATAACAATGTACCGATAATATTATTTTCACTGTACATAAAAATATAAACATAAATACTTTTATTTTATTTGCACCTCGATGGCTATTTATTTATCGAACTTAACACACGGGTAATAATAAAAACACAAACTTATAATACTTTACAGCAAAGTATACAGAAAAAACATTCCAAATATTTCTAAAGTTAATGGTTAGTATTTTAAAAAAATGTTTTTTTTTATTAAAGAGTCGAAAAACACAATAAAAATATACACTATATTCCAAAGAACACAAACACTATAAATCACTTCCTATACAAACAAAACAGAAATATGCGTGGGGTTTTGGGGGAAAAAAAACACCTCTCAACCGCCACATGCGCTCGAATTGCAGGTTTGAAAAAAAATAAAAATAAAAAAGAAACTATTCCGCCAACTCGTACAAACACACACCGGATCGTTCGACTTCGATCTAACGTCTGACGAGTAGTGGGGGTAGAATAATCGCACGGTGCTACCGCGGGTTCGTAAAAACGCCGCTAGGTCGCAGCATCAGACGTTGAGCCTGTGTGTAACAGCTGTTACCGACTCGGCCAAGGCAAATTACATCGAAATGAGAAGAGGAAGGGGTAAAGCTACCGACAAACGGTTAGGGTTGGCGGGGGAGGGCGCAGCGAAGCGTTTAATGAAACTTAAATTAAAGTTTTTCTAAGTCCTTTAACACAAATTACCGCAATACATCACGCGACATAATATATTTACTAATAAACTAATATACAAACGTGTGATACTCAGAATAGACCTGCAATCCAAGTGCTAATAAATGCTTTAGGTTTTAATAAATTCTTGACACGAAAAAAATTGTAATTTTGGGAAGTAACCTCCGCGTTCAAGGTTGACTAACATCCTACAATTATGAATAAATGGAGTATCTCCACAAGTCAAACATAATGAATTAAAAATAAATAATCATAGAATTATTATTAGCACCGCGTCTTACTACCCGTTCGGGTTATATGCACTTACGCTAATGTGTAATGGTAGGGTGATTGTTGATGAAATGAAGGACTACAGTTTAACGTGGAATCGAACCATGTGGAGGCCTGGCATTCCTCACATTCACAAGTTGTGATTAATACACGTCTTGTCAGAGATGAAGGAAGGGTTTGGCAAGAAGATAAATCTGTGCCGGGACCGAGGATTGAACCCGGCCGCCAGCACAGAAGTCTGACACCTTACCCCTAGACCGCCAGACCCTGAAACTAATATTATAGTCTTAATGACTCAAATTAAATATTTATACTGATGTGAGTGGTATGTTATAAGTAAAGTGACTGAATTATTTTTCTTCTTATTTTCATGACAGTACTGTTTCCTGAGTTGATGTTCTGTTGTCATAAAGAACAGGCGGTTGTACACCCATAAGTATTGGTTTTTAACCAAGTACTTCCAAAACTAGTATTTTTTTAGTTAGAGAAAAATCATTTTTAACTGGACTTCGCCAAACGTTATATCACGTGAAATGACAATTAAAGTTCCTCTATAATATTCTAGCAATCCCACATGGCACTCCCCTTGTTCCACTGTGGTATAAGAATTATATAAGCGCACCCCCTCCCACCTTTCCATGGTGCTAATTTCATTTTGAGACGTCAAAAATTTCAGATCTCTGTGTGCCGTAGATTTGTCTGGGCATCGCACACAAACACACACATACACAGACAAACACTTCCTTTTATTATTATAGATGATAAATATACTAAAAAACTAATTGTCCGGATTTATAAAAAAAAATGCTGTCCTTATAATTATTATACAATTGTTCATCTGGTTTTGTGACGTCAATTTATTATTGTCTTATATTTTATATTCATAAGGTTTAATATTTTTTTTAAGCGCGTCCTTCTACTGTCGTCTCTACGTAAGTATTTATTTTATATTTATTTGGGTGCTGTTTTTTGGAAGAAAGGGTAGATTTTTTTTAAAATCAAATCTAATGTAAATGTGTTATTTTCCCGCTATTCATTAAATAAATATTATTAGCCAGTTTTTTTAATATCGTTGAATTCACGTCACTAGAAGTTCCCGCGACTTTTCCTACACTGGTGTACGATGGGTTGCGTAATTGTTTCTCGCAGGTGTTGACCTCAAAGTCACATTTGGCCTGAGGCCTAAATATTATATTATTCAAAATATTCCTAATAATGATTTAAAATTATGATGAATAGAAATAAATTATAAACTTATGAACAATTTTATACGAAATATTATATAGGTAACGTTTTCATTAATATTATCTTGGGATGTATGTTCATACTTTTTAGTGGTGTGTGGGGTTTCAAAATGTTGAAATTGGAGATGAGGATCAAATCTCCTTCGCTTCGACTTCAACAACCACAATAGCCTTCGATTCTTCAAAAGATTGTGAAAGAAAAAGAAAATATTGATATATTATGTGAACAAATATATATTTTTGAAGAGCTCTTAATAATTTAATAAGGAACTAAATGATAATAGCTATGAAATTATAATTCAGTTTTAATTTGAATAAAAAAATAAAATACTTTATTCAAATTATAAGTGAATTATATTTTCCTAGCTATTCCTAAATAATATTTAAAAAAAATTTATTAATACCATTTAAATATCAACATACATATTTTTGGAGGGGAGTAAAATAAAATTGGCATGCGTTTATTTATTAATAAAATAATAGACCCATAATAATAGTATGTATGTAAAATGTGGTGAACTAACAATATAAAATCCACAGAATGATACCTCTAAATATTCAAATACAAAATTTGCAAACACAATATTTTGTTTGGAATCTCTTGAGTTGATATTTTTTTCGAATTCTGTTGATTCGAACATTCCATGCTGCATACAAACTAATCAGTAAGTACATTGGGTATTTTTTACAAATTTTTAAATTATTTGCTGCATGTAAAAGGCGTATATAGGACTCTTGCGACTGGTATAACTAAATGGGAAATAACAATAATATAAACAGTTAATAAGAAAAATGGAAGTGATGAAAAAAATAAAGTAAATGAATCTTTTATCCTACTAACGAAGAACACGAGATTATATTTACCTTTTTTTTTCTATCAACCGCAAATAGTTATGAAGAATGGGACGAATAAAAAAAAAGACTTGTCTATTTTACAAATTTATTAAAAAATCCTATAAAATTTATAAATTACTTATTGAAGATTTGATGTCATTTTAATTCGATATTTTTAAAATAGGGGATTTAACGTGGATTTCTTTAAAAACATGATCAAGTTAACGGCATCTAATTTTCAAGCTAGGACCAAAAACACTTCAAACTATTACCATGAATTTAAATACATTATACAGTCCAATTCTCATAGGAATATTTTTATCGGACTGCTCGAAAAGTTACCAGGTCTACTTTCACTTGATACGTCAGGTAATTTTATCTGCAGGTGTAATATTTGATAGATATTATCAATACCTATAAAATACCACTAATAATACAGGATGGCCCACGGAAAAGTAGCCCGCCTCCTATATCCAGCAGGCGCCTCACTCTGAATTGGAGGAGGTCAAGCCCCTTTCCCCCATATTGTGACATGAAGAATGAGTCAATAAAGCCTTAGACAAGCAGTTAACTTGCTCATCCTTCATGTCACAATATGGGTGGAAGGGGATTGACCTCCAATTCAGAGTGAGGCGCCTACTGAGGATATAGGAGGTAGGCTACTTTTCCGTGGGACACTCTGTATAATCATATATTATCATTGTTTACAGAACAAAATACATTTGTATTATTCAAACGTTTCATCCTTAACATGTTTTATGAATGAATCAGATAGCCGAAGCTATCATCTATGCATTTTAGTGAGGCAATCACCACTTAGATATCATATTCTGAAAATTGAAAAATGACACCTCGACACGGGAATCAAACCCGGGACCTTCGGCTTAGTACGCCAATGCTCTTACCACTGAGCTATCCAGGATTCGTCCCGTGCCCAGGGTCATTCATCACTTCATTCCCGTGTCCAGGTGTCATTTTTCAATTTTCAGGATATGATATCTAAGAGGTGCTAGCCTCACTAAAATGCATAGATGATAGCTTCGGCTATCTGATTCATTAATATATGCAATCCAGTACAATTATAATATAATTGTCAATTGGCTTAAATACATTGCAAACTACCGAGTCGCAGGTGGCTGCGTTGTCTGATGGCTGTGATCTTATATAATCACATGTTTATAAGCTGACGACTTACACACGTCCATTACAGACTCTGCCTTAAAATATGAGTGAAGAATGACCATGGGCACGGGACGAATCCTGGATAGCTCAGTGATAAGAGCATTGGCGTACTAAGCCGAAGGTCCCGGGTTCTATTCCCGTGTCCAGGTTTCATTTTTCAATTTTCAGAATATGATGTTTTATTAAGTACTTAAGGGGGCCAACTTGGTAAGCAAGAAATCAACACGCAGACAATCAGCTAGAACGCAATATTTAACTGTACGATGAGTTATTTCAAAATATGTTTTACGCCAAAATAAACTCGAATGATTACAACAGGGCTCTTTTTCCTTAACAAACCTACATGTTTAATAATTTTAATAATATAAAAATAATGTGGGAAAATGTGACATATGCTCATTTTAAACGACTTTTTAATATTTGCGTAGCTATGAGACTAGGCTTGATGAATAAAAAAAAATTCTAGATTTAGCCTTCCTCTAACAAATACTGTGCATTTTTTCTTTTAAGATCACAACAGAAAAGTTTAAGATATTTGAGAACTATCAGCGAGCTTTAATATTTACTTTGAGATAAGAAATTGCGTAGTTTTATTTCCCATCTTTCTGATTGACATAACAAAGGGTGGTTGTAGGCAAAGGGCAAAAGCTTAGATAGAGTAGAGAAGTGGTTCCAGAAAACTACACAGACCATTGTATTTTAAATCGTGTAGTCTGACAGCGATTGATACTTTCTCATTGACCGAGGTGGCTGCCTTAAGCGTGCCTTGTGCTAATGACAGGCTTAAGTGTTCACGCGCCATTAAAACAAGTGATGGATAAATTCATATTTTTAGTTTATCAAAAATTTAAATAAATAGTAGAAAACTAAGCTCTATTTTTGTTAAGAAAAATAGCACTACATGCAGAGCATTGGTTGGTTGACCCACCTAGGCTGTTTTTTCTGGTATTAGGATGGGGGGTTTGTATTTCAAATACGAACTGGGTGTACTAAGGGTGCTTTTTTACCTAAGTTTATCTACTCTTCCTGTTAAAGGGTAGATTTACCTAAAATTCTCCCTTTCTGATCCCTATACAGTTGTGTAAATATATAGACAGGTGAATAGGTTATAAGAACCGATGTAATATAAAATAAAAAAATACAGTATATTGGACTAGAACCCCTAGTGTACTAAATCAGAGTTAGGCCTGCCATTCACGCGGCTGGCCCGGTTAATAACAAGGTATTACTCGGAACTAATTTTCCAGGCTCTGCCCCCTAGCCAGTTCAACCCGTATTTTGAAATAAGCCCTGACTAATCTGAAGATTAACTATGATCGACTTTCACAAATTAGTCCTTACAATATTTCGGCTTGCAAATAATCCGGAATTTCTGCATTGAAAGGGCATCCATTTCATACACAGATTTGAGGAAATATTTTGTTTATATATAAACACGTTTAATCTCATTATATGAAAGTTTGCACACATATTTTTGTGCGAACGAGTTCACTAGACTTCCTCTGTAATGAATTTGAAATTAGAAACAAATTGATATACAAAAATGATAATTAAAATTAAGTGTACTGTTATGTACAAACATTTTTATATGAATCAGAATCATCAATAAGTTATGTTTATTTTATGTTTTACATCTGTTTAAATCACAAATCAGGTTATTAGCATCTGGAACTACACTTGTAGTGAACTCCAAAATAATTAAGCCACAGCTGTTATCTTAGTTACCCATTTAAATGGAAGACAATTGACTTATTTTAGTTACAAGTTGAACACACCTCAGTGGACCCGACCAGGATTAGAACCCCGTTATCAGTAGGTCAGTCTAATACGGGAGTGACGCCTTAGACCGTGTTACAGTCTGCTAGAAATAATAAATTTACACCAAAACTATTGCACGTGGATCATTTCAGATTAAACATTAATGGAGATAAGAGTTAATAGAAGTTCCTAATACTGAACATTGTTGGAAAATTAAATTATATTTAAAAACTGCGTCGAAAAAGCCGTTTTGGTCATTTTATAATGGCTTCAAAGCTAAGCATTGTTCACAAATCTTCATTCTCTCATAAGAGGGACATTTTGTAATTATTAGCAGGAAACTATGTCACTTTGTCCCCTATCGTCACCGCGAAAAATTTCGAGTAATCATTCAAATACGAATGCACTGCAGTGATCTCTATATTATACTGGATGGACATAAGCTTACGCATTGCCAAGGTCCAAAGCGTGACGCTCAAGTTTATCGTCTGCTACGTTGTGGGGGGAAGTATTTAACGGCTTCTTCCAATGTGCTTATGCGAAAACCTGTCTCTGATGAATAAAAGTGTTATTATTTGAAAATAGTGAAGTATTATACCAAACTTGCCTGAAGAATCATTTACATTAAAGGATATATAATTCAATTTTACAGGTTATACTGTACAAATACGAATACAATCTTTAATATATTTAAATAGGTAACTACCATCCATGTTGTTTACAGCTGCCAAGACTAACTTATATTTAAAGTTGGTTATTAGCTTGTGTATAGGTTTCAAAAAGGATATTATATTGAAAGTTCGATAAATATAATTAATAAGGTATCTTAAAACTTGATTACATTTGTTTGAATGACAAACTTTGTGTATTTGCCATACGTTCAAACGATCTATTAGGTTATAGGCTTTTAGAAAGTATGATTAAATTACTTTTTCTTAAGTTTGCTTTAATCTTGTATATTGCTTTCAGAAACCATAGTATGTGTACAGTTCGATCACTATAATGAAACAAGTCAGCTAAAAACTATATTACATTTGTTAGAATGACGTACTTTGTATAGTAGTCCTACGTTCAAACGATAATTTGGGTTATAGGCTTGTAGGGATTACGGTATCTAATAAACCCTGATTTTAGTAGGAATCCCAATCTGCAAGGCTTTATTTCGTACCAGAATACTACCATAAATTAGTATAATGGTTTGATAAACGGCTATATAGAACGGAAGTAGAAATTCCCTTTAGGAAGGTCTTTTATCCCAAGGTTACTATATAGAGGTTGCCTCGTTCCCATAAGCACTGTGTAGACACCAATCTCGCTGCTGTGACGTCACGTGTAGCCCGGCGCTTAGACAAGCCACTAACAGCATCTACTATTCTTACTTATTTACTGCCTATTATTAATTTGTAATTATATAATAATTACGTACTTCTACACACAGCTTTCCTAGTGTGCTTTTCTGTTTTCGTAAATTTTGTATTTTGTTCACATTATTATTAAATACGATGAAATATAGAATATTCATTTTTACTTACAGATCAAAGTTTTACGCAAATTTATATTGCTCTCAGAGTAAGGGTAGTATCTATCGCATAGCGAGTTTGAAAAAAATTAAGATAATTGACAAAGTAAATTTAAAATTGAATTAATTTTATTCATAAATATTCCAAACAAAATGGCTTCTCTCAATATTTCGATAAACTGACTTTAAGGGCTCCGGTCTGATACGTAAATAATTTTTTTTTATCATATCTCCGGAACTAGTTGAGATTTTAAATTATTTATCATTACAAATATGTAGATTTATTTATATTGCAAATATTTTATTCAAAGTATAATTTTATAAAACCAATAACTTTCAAGCTATACGTAAATATTTATATTTTTTAACTTTTCGAACACAAAAGGTAAAGAAAGTATTGCGACCTTAAAAAAAACTAACCTGAAATGTTGATGGATGTTTAAACTTAAAATTAAGAGTAATTTAATAAAGGAAAAAAAAGATTTTGATTAAAGTTCGTATCTAGGCTTTGATTAAGATTATAAATAAACGGGATATTTTCATTTTCCCATGAAAAGGACTTTTAGGGTACTTTACAGAAGCTGAAATTTCTGTATCCCCGCAAGTATTTGAGATACTAAATAATTTTCATTGCTAAATTGTAGTACTATTAAAAATAAGAAAACTTTTATATGAAATATATTTTTATAAAACCAACTGTTTCTGAGATATTGGCAAATATATCAATACAATTTTGTGAGCTTTAGTTGTGAAGAGATACTACTTAAGTTATATCGCAATAATTCTCCAATGCCATAGAGTAATTAAATATAAGTTAGTTTCTCAAAGTGTTTGTTAGTTTTTCTTTAACCTCTTAGGAGAAATGTTTGCCAACAATGATCTTTCTCTATTTTGGACTCAATAGTCAATATTTACATTTTTTATTGGTTAAAATTTATAAATGAGGAATTTAATAGCAATGCGATGACATGAAGATTTGCAACACCTAATAAAATGTCGAAAATTTTAACCGAAAGTCGAAATTTTAATACAAAGTGTTGACCCTTGTGGACCCAATATTGATCTTTTTTATCGGTCCAAATATACAAATGAGGACATTAGTTCTTTAAAAATAAAACTATAACTTTTAAAACCGGGACTCAAAAAATGTTTTAAATGGGTATAGGGCAATATATTCTTGGGTTTGCTAGTGTAGATTATTTAGTTTCCTATATATTACGAGTTTTGAGTTCCGTACCATTTATTTAAACAATGTCTTGGAGGTGTTTACAGTTTTTTTTAAATATATTGTTGTAGTTGTTGAACAATGATGTTTATTACTTTTTGTAACATTTCTGGTATAAAACCTCCTATTTCCTCTCTATTTATAACCTCAGATTTTCCAGGCATTGTGATGCGCCATGAGTTCTCTCTTTCTTTAAGTTATCCCCACAAGATAAAGTCAGTATATGACAGCTCCAGGAATATTGGAGGCCATTGCACATTACCAATCCAGGAGATCAAGCGACCCACAAACATTTCACGCAGAACTGCTATGCTTTGTCTTGAAATATATACCATGGCACCATCTTGGTTAAGCCTTATATTGTTCAAGTTGAGGCTGAAAGAAAGTTTTGTTTCACATCAGCAATTTAAAAAAAGTAATGAACATTTTTGTTCAACGACTACAACAGTGTATAGAAAAAAAAAGTAGATACCTTGAAGAGATTATTAAAAAAAAAATTGAATATCCATTTTCATAATCCAAGACTGAGCTATATTTAATATGGTTAGTAAATAAATGGTTTGAGTTTTCAAAAGAAAGTTATTTTATTTCCAAACTAGATACCTTCCCGCGCCCTACCATGTATAGCTCGTAATATTTATAAATTTCATTAAAACCATTCGAAAAATAATAAAACTCATGCCATAGAAAAATACACACTCGCTGGTGCACACACGTACACGACTCAAATACGAATTAATAACCAAACATTAGCTATATAATATTTGTGAAAATTACTGATAATTACGAGACTATTTCATGAAAACATCGAACATCACGCATATAAACTGACTGTACAATACACATAAATAGCCTACCTACTATGAGGACTGTAGCGGTAAACGGGCTACGAGTGACGTAGTGCGCAAATCGATGCGCGAGCGAACGAGGCAACCTCTATATAGTAACCTTGCTTTTATCCTACCTAAATACGATAGGATTCTGCTAAGAGATAAAGCCTTAAAATGAGCCCTTCAAAAATCATCGTATATATTAGCCTACATCAAATTATTTAAAAAAAAAACTCAGCAGTTTCAAACTTAGTTATGCTCTTCAAAGCTTTCAATAACACATTTATTTCATTTAACTAATCACACATTGTTGTATCTCATATATTCAATCAAATTAATGAACGATGTCAAAATGCCACTTTGCCTTGTATGGGTGTAAGAGAGAAAGAGAAACCTGAAAGTTTCCTTCTCTCTTACACAATGGTATGCAGACGACAGCTCGAAAATTTCAGCCACATAATGTCCATCCAGTTATATTATAGAAATCAATGATGCACTGCATACATTTCTGACATATCGTAGTTCTTTTATTTTCCCTCTTACTCCCATACCTCGCGCGCGCGCACACACACACACACACACACACACACACACACACACACACACACACACACACAAACACACACACACACACACCACCATCACACACTCACACACTCACAAAAAACGCTGATGCGAGCCGAGAGCCGAGTTGAACTTGTTTGATGAACGCTAGTCACGGGTAGTTTACATATGAGTGATTGTTGAAGATTGGATTTAAAAAAAATGGGTATAACAATTTTGTTTAAAGTGTATGTCTGGGGAGAGTTTGACATGACAAATAATCTATATATTTGAGACAATATATTTACACCAGTATTCATCCAAATAATAATATAATTTAAAAAAATTATGCATCATAATAAAGGATATATATTTTTTCCAGTAACAGTATTTTTGTGTTGGTAACAATTTATATATGAATACATTATTGTTACTGTAATGGAAATGTCACTATTGCTCAGCGTCAGAGCGATATTACCTTATTATAATTTAATCGATCTATATGTTGTAAAAATGAGACAAAATAGCTCAATCATTTAGTTGGGTCAGCAAAAAGTACACATTAAAATTCTCGGGCTTTTTGTTAATAATAACTACCCAAGCTGTTCTAGATTAAGTCCAAATATTTTCTTGGTACCGTATTCAAATCCCAGAACTTTCACACGCGTTACTTGTGCCAGATACTACAAACATTCTACGCTCAAAGCATCGTGCAGAAATATATAAGTTGTTGGAATCCGAACAATTACAAAATGAGAACTATTTATTGCCAATTTGCACACCGAAGGTGACGTCACTGTCACAATAGGTTGGATCGAGGAGCTCAAGGTTGTTTGAATCTTGGTCGGGTGTAGGCAGGCCTATTTAGAGCAGGGTTGCTTAACCGGGTAATGGGACCCAAATAATAGGGGAGACAAAAAATAGCCAGATAACGAAAATTTGGTGTGGCAATTTTTTCCACATCAGGATTTATTTATTTGAGATATTTAATATGCGCTTTCTGAAATAAATGATTATACCAGAACATGATAATTTCTATTAGCGAAAGAGATTACCAATTTTGTCGGGAAAGGTATTTCACATACCTTTCAGGGTATTTTTACATGCCCAAATCGACAGGGGACTGAACGGCTTTACTTTCCCTCCGAAGGAAGTTGTGCTACGGATTTGTTATCCCTCAAGAAAATTCCTTCGACCCCAACCGGGTTTGAGTCTACGAACATTGGGTCCAGAGATGAGCACTTTATCCCTAAACAATTCAGGTCGACTCCACATTGGGAGTTAAAGGAATTAGTAGGATATTAGTTTACGGATGAGATATCTAAGCTCTACCTAATATTGAACCAGGGACCCCATGGCATGTAGCCGAAATCTCTAACCACCCCCTTAAGAAATGGACGCACCCGTTCTAAAACTAACGAGATTTATGTGAACGATTTGCCGAGAGCTCTTTTCAATTCGTGTGGTTTCCTCGCTTCGCGGCAGGCATTGATTCCAAATACATTTCTTACGATTCGATACTCTGATATCATGATTGTTGAGCGCATGCGCAGTTGCTTAACCACCGTTCGTTATAAAGCCAAGTCGAGTTTACAGCACGCGTGACGCAACATACTACCCGTCTTGAAAACATCGTTTAATCAGTGGTTCTCAAGCTTTTTAAAATATTAACGACGTTGTCTAATTGGTTATTTCGAAGATATTTTGAAAAGTGGGTATTAACTTAACTATATGCACTCAAGCATTCTAAGAACTATCACACTTATGACACTAATGTACAAAATAGAAAAGAGTGGTCAGACAATGAGTATTTCACCCTAATGTACATATTATTTAAAAAAATGTTAGTTTAATAAATAAAACGAATAAAACATAGATACATGAACATGGGAAAATTCTATCTTGATTTGCCTTGACGTCACAGGTAATTAACATCCTTAACGGAGCAGCAAAATTAATATTGTTCCGCGGAAGAAGGAGAGGAAAGGTACAAGGATTGAGGGTAAAGCCCATATTTTCCCCAATAGCAGGCCTAGTTTGGGTCAAACCTAGTTCTAGTTCTTATTTCATTAACAATAATTATTGATTATAATATTTTGTCAACTTTTCACGCATTCACTTTTGACGGTTGTGACCTGTTTAAATCAGCTATAGCATTCTGATTAAATTAAAAAATCCTTCTTTGGATTCAATTTCATTCTACACATTAGCGCACCAACAAACACACATATAATTACGTAAATAAATACAACAAACATTAATTGAAGGTACCGGTTTGATTGGATTCTTCCACGAACATATAGTAGCTGTTTGACCCACGAATCAACCCAAGGAGACTTAAAGGCATTAAAAAAAAAAAAATAGTATTCTAAGATAAATTAAATGATTGTAATTTTCAAACGAATTTCTAAAATAAAAGTTATATATAGCTAGGCATAAATCTCTTTTGGGATCGGCACCAATGGGCCCACGAACCACCAGTTGGGAACCCTAGTGTGTAAATACTATATTCAGGGTCATGCCCAGACATTTATTTTCTAAATGTAAGTTCGTATGTGTAATGTAGGATCGGGATGTGGGGAAGGAGGGTCACCTATATGCATCATAAGACTCGATGAATCAATACATGAAAGCAGTACTAGTATTTTGGGTTTGTCCAGTACATTCGTAAGAAAATTAGGGTGTACCTACCTATTTCATTCCTAAGCCTTAGATTAATTTTTTTTTAACATAGCGTCTTACTACCCGTTCAGGTTATACCCATATATACAAATTACACTGTTATAGGGGTCAGAAAGGTTTAATTTAGAGGAAGTGCACTCACATGTGCATATATAGAGGGGAAAACCACCCTCAGTGCACCCAACCATGATTGAACCACGCTCTACCCGTATTCGGCAGTCTAGATTATTTCGAGAGTATCGCCTTTGACCATGCGGCCACTGAATCGGGTATTAATTTATTGATTATCTCTGTTTTAATCATATAAATAAAGTAGCTTTGAAAACTTACTGTTTAGAAAGCGTTGTTTGCAGCTACGCTTAATATTAGGGTCGGAAGACATCTTTCCACCAGGAGTTAAGGGCCACCCTTAGCAGACGCGGAGGAGAGAGGGGGGGGGGGCTAGGCCCATTTAATTAACGTGGCCCCCATTTATCTTCTTCCCTCCCCTCCAATCCACAAAAATAATAAACTAAAAACTAATGTTTATTTAATGTTTTTACAGTAGTTTGCACCTGTAAACCAATTTTTAACTGTACAGGATAATAGGAAATTCCCTAAAAGGTAGATATAATATGTTATAATTAGTTAATGCTTGGAGCTGTGTTTGTCATTATATAAGGTTTGATTTATATCCAACCCTTTGTTAAATTTATCCTCTCCCTCTAAGAACTTGATCTATAAAGGTACAAAGAACATATCTGCCAAATTTGAATTAAATCGTTGAATGCGCTAAAAAAGTAATAGCCAGAGATATCCACCACAAACAGACAAATGCAAAATCAGTGAAGTTATGGTGATTGGCCCTTTTCATTTGGCGTAGAAATGCAGAGCCATGGGAACAAACGGTTATCTTTAAGAATTGTTATTTTGCAATTTTCTTTTCGGAAACAGTTTTGTTCAAGAATAGAAGCATGTTGATTAAGTTATACTTTCTATACACACACCTCCTCTATAATTTTAACAGTGATCAAATATCGATAAAATTGACATTATTCAATAGAAAACTGCCGGCTTCATAACAAAAAATAAGAAAATGTAACAAATAATAAACATCTATATAATAACTAAGAAGGGGTGTTTAAAATATTAACATAAATATTTACTCATTCTCGAGAAAAAGTGATATTTCCAACGTATGATTTTTCCGCAAGACCTGTTTGGTAGCTAGCGCCATTTACGGTTTCTGTATCCACCTGTTATTGTTGGCGCGAAGGATATGTTGGTCAGATGTGAAGCCACGCCACGCCACGCCTTTCACCCTCCCACCCACCATTCCATAATATAGGTTTTAGACATGCCCTCGACAGGGCCAAGGGCCTTAAAACTGAGTTCTCGCTTCACTTGTTCAATAAATCAAACCACATGATTATGTTTTATTTGTTCTTACACACTGACAATATTTGCTGGATCGCCTATATAGGGAGCCTACTTTCTATACGAGTGCGCTATTACATTATTCCCCAACTCAACCTATTTTTTTCTTCTGTCACCTAAGCAAGCGCAGGACCCCCTAAATTGCAGGGCCTCGTAAGGCCGCACCGATTGCACACCCCTAAGGGCAGCCCTGCGTGTGTTAATAAACAATAGAGAAGCGTATGGAATGAAATATAAGGGTGAGAATTGTTTACAATCTCTCCAAGGACTTGCTGTATGGTATATTTTGTTCTGGCGTTGACTGTTCTACGGAGTTATTATTTATTTGTGCGTTTAACACTAGTGATTTATTTGTGTACTCCGTGTCTTTTACTGTCCTTACAAGCTATACACATGTGAACTCTTTTTATTATTTTTATTTAGCACCCGTCTTACTACCTGTTCAGGTTATACGCATACGTACTAATTACTCTAGTAAGCTAAGGATGAGGAAGGTTTAATTTAGGGGAAGTGTACACGTATTTGCGTGCAATCCAACCTTCAGTACACCCAACTAGGATTCGAATCCCGATCTCCCTACCATCGGTTGTCTAGTTCAACACGCGAATGACGCCTTAGACATGCGGCCACTGAAGCGGGTATATTTACTTTAATGAGGTAAGAATTAGGAAGGAAAAGTTAGAGAAAATGCACCTGCATTTTGGCATTCATTTGGTGGGATAGTGTAAGCCGTTTAGTAAAAAAAAAAAACTCAATATATAGGTCAGGATTTGAGCCCCGACCATCACGTAATTGACAGACCAGACAAGACGAGACTGTTGAATTTGTGCCCACCTAGACGGGGAGCTTATAGTAGGATTTTATTCGAAAATTATCTTTACAATGACATCATTTAGATTAGCGCCTGGATACTTTGCGAATCATTAATGGTGCTCATATTGAATGAATGTTTGTAACTTTGTTACCTATATATGAAAAAAAGTAACTTTGGGGTTTGGGTGTATACATTTCTTTGTTTAGTAAATTATATGTGTGATAGTTAATTAATTAGTAGATATTTCAGTTAATATCAAAGCTGTGAAGATAGTTTTCGGACATCCTGTATTTATTATTTATTTATAGACTCGTCCTGATATCTAAATATTATTTATATCTATATGCTAGTTATGGTTGTATACGTTCTGTCCTGGGTTAGGTTAGTTTGTAAGTCGCGTGCTGATATAATCTTATATTTAGAATAAGAACATTATATGCCTTAATCAAAAAATTAGCGATGTTTCACTTGTTATCGACTCCCTTAGTGTGTATCATACACCAATTATGTCAATTAGTTTGCAAAATTATAAGTGAAACTCAGGGGCCGAGAGCGAGTGAAACATCCTGTAGTAACCACGGAAAGCGCGTAAATCTACCGCATGCAAAGGCCTGAAAATTTAAAAAAATTAGTATCCCCCTGTGCACGAACATGTGTTCCTTGAAGCCGGAATTTTAAATTTTTGCATTAGGTAGAATTGTTTTAAATTAATTAAAAGAAGATAAATTTCTACCGGGGCAGCGCTGGGTGCTCTAGCTAGTAATTTATAAAAAACCACTTCGGTGGCTGCATGGTCTAAGGCGTCACTCTCGCAATAGACTAGACTACCAATGACGGGGAGATCGTGGTTCGATCCCGGTCGGATACACTAAGGGTGGGTTCCTCTAAATCATTTCCCACACTCCTTCCGTGCAAATGTAAGTACAATTCCTCTAAAGTCAATCTTCCTCATCCCTAACTCATTAGTGAAATTGGTGACCTGGTGGTCTAGGGGTAAGGTGTCAGACTTCTGTGCTGGCGGCCGGGGTTCAATCCTCGGTCCTGGCACAGATTTATCTGATTTCCAAACCCTTCCTTCACCTCCGACAAGACATCTTGTGAATGTGGGGAATGTCAAGCCTCCACCGTGGTTCGGATTCAACGTTAAACTGTAGGTCCTTCATTTCATTACACAATCACCCTACCATTACACATTAGCGTAAGTGCGTATAAGCCGAACGGGTAGTAAGACGCGGTGCTAATAATAATAATAATAACTAGCGTAATTAGTAAATAGGCGTATAACACGAACGTGGTGTTAAATATATATATTCCGGTTAGTCGATATTGAGATGAGATCTTTAAACATTTGTAAGTAAAAATGTCATATTTCTCAGGGCCATAAAGAAACGTATCCCCAAGTTACGGAACTATTTCCTACCAAAATGTTTCTCCCAAAAACGCATTTTGTGTCAAGTTGAGCTTGACAGTTGTTTACGACGTGAGCCAAACAGCCAACACAGCCAAACACACGCTGAAAACACAACGCTGACGGTTGTTTATAGAAACCCTCCAACATAGATGTATTTGTTATCTCTGGGTTTTTTCCTTCTTCTTAGCATTCATTCACACTCTTTAGACCTCCTGGAAACAGTGGAACAGCACGTGTTGAGCTAGTGTATCGAAAGAACAGAATCTATTAATCATTTCTAGTATCGAAAGAAAGGTATCGATACTTAACATATTTCTTTTTAGTCTAGGAAGAAAAGTATCGATATTTGATCTTTAATTAAGAGAATATGATCGATACTTATCATTTTAATATCGAGAGAAAATATCGATGTTTTACTCATTTCTAATATCTAAATAAAATGATCGATACCTCACTCATTTCTAGTATCGAAAGAAAAGAATAGATACGTTATTCATTTCTTGTATAAGTAGGTGACCTGGTGGTCTAGGGGTAAGGTGTCAGACTTCTGTGCTGGTGGCCGGGGTTCAATCCTCGGTCCCAAGACAAATTTATCTGATTTCCAAACCCTTCCTTCACCTCTGACAAGACATCTTGTGAATGTGGGGAACGCCAGGCCTCCACCGTGGTTCGGATTCCACGTTAAACTGTAGGTCCTTCATTTCATCTCACAATCACCCTACCATTACACATTAGCGTAAGTGCGTATAACCCGAACGGGTAGTAAGACGCGGTGCTAATAATAATAATATAATAATAATAATAATAATAATAATAATAATAATAATAATCTTGTATAAGTAGAAATTATATAATTATATTATATTACCTTATTTATACTCATTTATAGTGTAGGAAGAATCAATATCTTTACTTCACTCATTTCAAGAATCTGAAGAAAATTATCGATACTTTACTCATTTCTAAATTGGCAAAATGACAACCAAACGTGGCGGTTAATTTTCAAGGCGACCAAGTGAAATTTTCTTCTTTGATTACCTAGTATTTGTCGTTTGAAGAAAAATATGTATCTTAGGGGTACATTAGACATTTAGTCTTGGCTAAGGGGTACAATCTACAAAATGTTTGATAACCACTCTATTAGCCGATACTTACTTGTTGAGGTACCTCAGAAACAAATTAATCCGAAACCGTGGAACAATACCTATGCTACAGTCCAATTTTAGTAGGAACGACATCTGAGAGCCAGAAAAAGTTACCAGATATTTAATTCATACGTCAAGTTATGCTATCTGCAGAAGTCCCTTTGATGGGTAATATCAATATTAATAAAAACATCAATGATAATAATAATATAATAATAATAGTAGATGCAAGATGACTTGCAGACCAAATAATATATGCGTTTGTAATTAGTAATTTATATTTATATTACTTAAAATATATTTTTAACCTCGGTGGTCTTGGGATAAAATACTCGTCCCAGGACCTGATGATCATGGGATAAAACCCAGCCGGGGCCGACGGATTTTTACTTAGCCATATAATCCGTAGCACAACTTCCTTTGTATGAGAATAAAACCGTCGATTGTGGTAATTAAAATAACCCTGGAAGGTATGTGAAATCCATTTCCCGGAAAAATAAGAAGGTTCTTTCTCACACACTCTTAGAAACCCAGTACGGAAGGTAACAAGAGACTACCGCCTTTTAGGAACTTCCCTAGTCCATGTGTTTTCTACCAGATGGTGCGAGCGGTGCTAACCGAACGAATGCTCAGTCACCAAATGGATGGTAGGCCTAAGTTAGGATTAAACATAATCATCATCACTAGTTATTTAATTGATTTATTTTAACTATATTTTAATAAATTTTAAACTCGATACTAAATCCCGTGGAAAGCCGGTGGTAATTTGTTTTTAGCACTGCGTCTTACTACCTATTCGGGTTAGACGCCTATTTACTCTACTAATTACTTTAATATGTTAGGGATTAGGGAGGTTTAACCTTAGAGGATGTGCTGTAAAATGTAGTACTTTTTATTGGAACATATTGTACTTTCTATTGTTTTGTCTTTTCTAAGGAAAAAAAGAGATTTTATACGAGGAACGTTTTCTCATCTAAAAGAATAATTCCTTTTTTTGTATAAAACGTTCAACTCTGCAAATTGCAATTCAATCATCTTTCTTCTTTCTTTCTTTCTTTTTTCCTTTTTCTTCCACTTAAAGCCATCAGAAACAGATGTTTGATACGTTTTATAAAAGCTATTATAGTTTAGATCTATATTATTTATTAAGTCCACGTAGAGAAAGATACATATATAAATGTATTTCAAAATGTGATATTTTTTCATTCAAATGCCCTTTTTCACCCAAGTTGTCACATGGTCTAAGGCAACAGGCTCGCAATTTATTTTGAGTGCGAGTGATGGAGAAATCGAAGTTTGAATTTAGGCCAGGTTCATTGGAGGAGATTTTACACATTTCCTATATCACCTTCTTTTCACCACGCTAATGTGGGCTGCATTTCCTCAATTACTATCCTATCTATCTTTGTTCTTTAGATTATAATGCCAAGTTCTGGAGTTGAACTTAGGAGTTTAAGGGCATTGAATACTTCTAAGAGGTAATTTGACAAGACTTTCCATTCTCAACCATATGACGGTTTTGATTTAACATTGCTTAAGTTTTTTTTGCTTAGAACTGCTTTCTACTACCCGTTCGGATTGGACGCATATTTACTAAAGCTAGTGTGTTAGAGTTTAAGGTATAATTTAATGGCTGTATAGCCGCATTTTCTTGAAGGGAGAGTTGAAAAAAACCAGCCACAAAACACCAAACCGGAATTTGAACTCCGATTTCTCCTTCATCGGTAGTTCAGATCTATTAAGAAGGTTACGCCTTATAGGAGGTGTTTCGCGGAAATTTTAAGTAATTCACGTAAAAAATTGACATAATTAAAATTCGATATTGGAATCTTCTGAGATGGCAAAAATACATAAAGTACTTTTTTTTTTAAATTAGTGTGACCAAATTTATCTTGATTTAATAATAATAATAATAATAATAATTAATAATAATATTATAGACAGAAATAAGTTTGTATTTTATAAACGTTACTTCTTACAAGGATATTAATTTAATTAAGTACTTAGTTTCTAGATTTGAACAGCTTCATTCGACTTGAAATATCTCACTTGCTATCACGATCGTTTATTTAGCAACGTTGCCTATTACAATATTTCAAAGCTATTTTGCTAAGCGGGTTGCATTTTAACTTGACGCAACCAACTAAGCAGCCTAAGTTCACCCCACGTTCACCCTGTTTATCTAATGATAACCCTTTACCTCTTCCTCTGACGAGTTATCAGTCACTACTATTTGTACCTTGAAAACTTGACATGGTTTTCAAAACTACCCCTTCCTTGTTTCCTATTCTAGATAAACATATGTTACCATGGGTTTTTACAATCTTCATCCTGGTAGGAAGACTTCTACAGGGCATTTTCATGACCAAGCCAAATAGCCTAAGTTTGTAGAGGATTATAAAAAAATACATTTGCAAAAAAACTACAAGTAAAAAATAGTAATTTTGCTACACTATAAGACTTTTTAATTTACATCATTTACTGTTTCCAACCTGTGGCCTGGATCAGTTTTTTATTAAAGTAATATTTTCCACTACTAGCTGGTTAGGCCTGTCGTGGCTTCATCTGTCTTATAATCTAACTTAAGATTAGGGCAGGCACAGCATCCAGTCCCCGGCCATTAATTTATCAATGAGAAAGGGTAAATTCATATTTCCTCAATGATCAATTTTTAGGTCATAAAAAAAATCAAACCCGTGACCCTTAGTTCAGTAGGTAGACACACTACTGACTGAGCTACGCTGTAAAATTATTGTTAGAATTATTTAAAAAAAATTATGGTTTTTGTTTCAACGATATATATTTAAAACCAGCTTGTTGTACCTCACTGTTCAGTCAGCCCTTCTATCTTTCCATCGCATTTGCACAGGCCCCACCGGCCACCGTCTCTTCTGCCTGGACCGACTCACAGTCCATGTTCTCTGAGCCGTCCATGACGAGTTCCCCACTGTACTCAGGGCCCATGAGAACTCTTCTTCCTATTGGCTCGCTTGGCGGCCACTATCGCTCACGTTTTCCCGCACAAATGGGAAGCTTCCTTTTCTCCCATTGGACAAGGCCAGGCAGCAGTGGAGAGTATATAACACGGTGAGTTCTGGAGCCGACTCACCATGATGAACCACATATATGAAATAGCTAATAAATTATTGTGTTTTAAAGGGCCATTTTGTCTGAACTCTTTCTACTTCAGCCCTCATCCATTCTACCTCCCATTATGACTCACGTTTCCGGGACTCTCTCCTAGCTCCCACCGCGACTCGCGTTTGCCGCGACTCTATCCTACCTCCCACCGCGACTCGCGTTGCCGGAACTCTACCCTAACTCCCACCGCGATTCGCCTTGCCGGGACTCTATCCTACCACCCACCGTGACTCACGTTGCCAGGACTCTATCCTACCACCCACCGCGACTCACGTTGTCGGTACTCTATTCTACCTCCCCCCACAATTCACGTTGCCAGGACTCTATCCTACCTCCCACCGCGATTCACGTTGCCGGGACTCTATCCTACCTCCCACCGCGACTCACGTTGTCAGAACAATCTCGCTGACCTTTTTCCTACCCCTACACACATGGGTCGGAACACAACGTCACCGTAGTTGTGACATCAACCAGTTACCCCCGAAATCGCAGAAGTGATAAGATGAATAAAATGAAGCTTCATTAACATGAAAAATCATAATTGGACCTGTCGTGACGTCACAGATAGATTATGGCTACTACAATGAGAGCCGAAACATTGCATCTTCCAAAATATAAATAAATCACTCAAAACTAAAAAAACCTTAATTCATTATACGAGTATATAATCATTTTTACTTTCTCGATAACTGATAAATAAAGAAAGTATTGTGATCGCCAAAAATATCGAACTCTTGATTTTGATAAATTTCGACGTTTCATTGCCCCGGAATCCGAAAAAGTGGTTTTTGAATTTCCGTCTGTCTGCACCTCCGACTAGAGCCTAAACTATTTTACCGATCGGGCTAAAACTTGGTATCTGGGTTTTCATAGGGTTGTCTCGAGAGATTTTTGAAATTGGATATATAAACCTAAAATTAAGGGTAGTTTACTGAGGTCAAAAAGAGAAAAAGTTGATTTTCTCAAAATCGGCTCTAACGATTTTGATTAAAATTAGTATCTAGGCGTTGATTAAGATTATAAATAAACTGGTTATTTTCATTTTCCCATGAAAATAGCTTCTAGGGTACTTTACAGAAACGGAATTTTCTGCAAATATTTGAGATACTAAATAACTTATCATTGCGAAATGATAGTACTATTAAAAATAAAAAAACTTTTTTAAGAAATATATTTTTATAAAACCAAAATTTTCGGAGATATTGGCAAATATATTAATACAATTTTGTGAACTATAGTTGTAAAGAGATACTAAAGTTTTAAGGCAAGAATTCTCTAATACCATAGAGTAAGAAATGAGTAAGTTTCTCAACAATATATGTCCTCTTTCTTTCAACCTCTTAGGAGAAATGTTTGTACAACAATGATCTACCTCTATCATTTTAGATTCAATAGTCAATATTTACCTCTTTTATTCGTTGAAATTTATAAATGAAGAATTTAATAGCAATACAATAATCATAAGATGTGCAACCCCTAATAAAATGACGAAAATTTTAAACAATAAGTCGACATTTTAATACGAAGTGTTGACCCGAGGGGACCCAATATCAATATTCTTACTTTCTCGCTACCTTACTGGTAGAGCAAGTATTGTGATCGTCAAAAAAATTGAATTCGAGATTTTGATGGATCTCGACGTCTCATGACCCCCAGAAACCTAAAAAGTTGTTTTCGCAATGCTGTCTGTCTGTCCGTCAGTCTGTACCTCGGGCTAGAGCTTAAACTATTTTACCGATTGGGCTACAACTTGGTATCTAAGGTATTCATAGGTTTACCCAGAGGAATTTTTGGAATTTGATATCCAACCTCCCGGCAAAGATTTATCTGATTACTAAACCCTTCCTTCACCTCTGACAAGACATCTTGTGAATGTGGGGAATGCCAGGTCTCCACCGTGGTTCGGATTCCACGTTAAACTGTAGGTCCTTCATTTCATCTATCACCCTACCATTACACATTAGCGTAAGTGCGTATAACCCGAACGGGTAGTAAGACGCGGTGCTAATAATAATAATAATAATAATAATAATAATAATAATGATATCCAACCCTAAAATAAATGGTAGTTTTCTTAAGGGCGGAAAGAGATAAAATCGATTTTATCAAAATCTGTTTTAACGATTTAATTTCTAAGCGTTGATTAATATTACAAACCAAATGGCTACACTCAAATTTTCGTCAAAATGACTTTAAGGGTTCCGGTCTGATTCGTGAATTCTAATTTTTAATTTTATCTCCGTAAGTCTTTGAGATACGAAATTACTTATCATTGCATACATGTGGATCTATTTATATTAATCATCTTTTACTTGAAATATATTTTTATAAAACAAAATGTTTTCAATCTATACACAAATACATTCTTCCTTTAACTTAACCAACACTTTAAGGTAAAGTATTACGACCGTCAAAAGATCAAGCCCGAGATGTTGATGGATACCATCGTTTCATACCACCCCCAACCCTAAAAAGTGTTATTTTTTCAACGCCGTCTGTGTGTGTCTGTCTGTCTAACCCTAAAATTATTAGCAATTTACTAGAGGAGAAAAAATTCAATTTTCTCAAAATCGGCTATAACGATTCTATCTCTCTCATTTTAGACTCAATAGTCAATAATTACCTATTTTATTGGTCAAAATTTATAAAAGAGAAATTTAATAGCAATGCGATAGCCATAATATGTGCATCCCCTAGTAAGATGACGAAAATTTTAACCGGAAGTCAAAATTTTAGTAAGAAATGCTGACCCTCGACGACCCAATATCGATATTTTTTATTGGTCCAAATATACATGAATGAAAACGTTAATTCTTTAAAAATAAAATTATGAAATTTAAAACCATGAGTCAAAAAATGTTTTACGTATGTCTAGCGCAATTTGTTCTCTGGTTTGCTAGTGTATATTAGATTATGAATTTTGAGAAAATATCTCCATTTCTAAACAATAGAGCGAGAAAGTTGGTGCTGATTTCCGTACCAATTATTTTACTATACGTATTCAACGTCTAAAATCTAGACCAACTGAAGATATCTATTATAGCTCAATTTTATAAAAAAAACAACTTAACAACCCGCTTCGGTGGTCACTTGGTCTAAGCTACTCTCGAAGTAGACTAGACTGCCAATTTCAGGAAGATCGAGGTTCAAATCTCGGTTGGGTGTTCTGAGGGTGGTTTTTACAAAATGGTTTTCCACTCTCCTTCCACTCAAATGCGAGTATACTACATATAAAGATAACTTTCCTAATCCCTAAAACTATTAGCGTAGTTAGTAAATAAACTTAGGTCTATAAACCAAATGGGTAGTAAGACGTGTTAAAAATACACCCTAAACCCTGGTTTTCCATGCGTTTATTGTTCATTATTATATGAAAGGAGAAATACAGTTTTATCAAACAACTAATTGTTTGGCTATACCAGGAACTGAGCCTGGGATAATAATCTCAGTAGACAGATGCACCATCAAATGAGCTAAAACAAAAGCATTAGTCTCTTCTATTCTGGTCTTCCAATGATGGGAAGGTAAGGGTTCGTATCCCAGGTAGGTGTTCTAAGGTGTTTAAGTCTTATCACTAAATTAACCCTGAAAGGGTATTAAGACGTGGTGCTAAGAAAATTTTAAAAATACGAAATCATTTCCCACTCTCCCTACAAGTAAAAGCAGATACATTTACTCTATGTTTCAATCCTCCTCCAACCTACAAGGCCTTAACCAGTCATTAATTTTAGGAGGGGGGGGGGGGGCGTGGGGGGAGGGGGGTGTTTGGTGGGCACATCTCCCAATTGCTGGAAGCTATAAATTTTTTAAAATTATAAACAGTTCTAGAAGCTCTCCGAATTGTTTTTTTTTATGGTAAAATAACCCCCAAAATGCCGATGACTAGGAAAATTTCTAAATATTTAACATCCTATAGAAGCTCTCTGAAGTGTTTTTTTAGGGTAGCACAGCCCCCTAATTTGTATCTGTATCTTAATTTTGATATTGTTTGAACCATAAATAAAGCCATATATATTTTGCTTATAAAATTTCGCGGGGGGTTTAAACCCCCCGGCTACGGCCTTGCCAATCTACGACCATTAGTTTAAACATGCGGATTGTCCGGACGGGTAATAAGACACAGTGCACAAAAACAACTATAGTCCAATGTTCATGGGAAGGGATCTTTTAGAAAATACAAACACATATATTTTTGCGATCAGTATTGATATTCATATAAATTGGTGTTATTTTATAGGGATTGACAATATCTATCAACTATGACAGCTGAATAACACATGATTTAGTGTACGAATACATGAAAATAAATCTAGTGACGTTTCTGGCCAACAGATAAGAAACTTCCATATAAAAACCTGGACTGTTGTACGTACACATTTTACAATACATTTTGGACTCCTTACAAGCAAATAAATCATTCCTCCTGAAATTATACTATCTGCAATAAAAGTGTACCTAACTCTTTATTTCCTACCTCATATCTGGTCCCTGCAAGGTTAGAAGATACTTGAAAGACAAATAGCCATAGATAAAGTCTCAGGCAAGCTAATAATTTATTCCAAATATATTGATAGTTGGCGTCAGAGGAACGATGTATTTTTTGGGGGGGGGGGGAGGGGGGGGGAGGGCGGGGGGAAGGATATTCTAAGAATGTGTGCTAGCCTCAGACTAGTACGATCTTTATATAGAGAAAGGATAGGATGGTATACTTTGTCTATGCCCTATATTAGATGACTCCCCCCCCCCTCCCCCCCTCCTAACATGCCTTGTCTAGTATATAGTCTACCCTAGGTGGCCACGTTCTAAAGCGCTACGCTTGTGGTAGTCTTAGGCCTACTCTACGCTAGCGGTTAAAACGCTGACAACCGCTCCTTTGAATTAAACTCTTGTTATCAAGTTAGAAAATAAGTTTTCGTCTTGACTAGCGTTTTAACCGCTACCTCTGGAGGCGTTCGTTATAAAACCGCCTAGCGGTAGAAACGCGAATCAAACCACACCAGTGCCTCAATGTCACAAGTCTTTTAGCAGTAATAATAAAATACTCTTCCTCAAGATGGCATCGCGTTTTACAATATTTTCTTTTACTAAACCAAGTAGTTCATCAAATGAAACCACAGACATTCTATAGTACATAAATAACTTCTCTGGGTACATTCTGTGGTTCATAAACATAATATGAAACTGTCTTGTTGAGAGACGGTTCGGTTCGATAATGTGGGGTGAATCCACCAACGTCTCTTTTGACGAGTGATTTTTTTTTTTGCGCGTTTTCTTCAACAAAATAAGTCTCGCAATACAGCCGGACTGTACATTGTCCATTTTTAAACCATTCTGCACAAGTGGACGCGACAACCGCGGTATTTAAACCGCTAGTGTGGAATCGGTAGCGTTTTAGGGTAGCTGTTTAACAGTTGCATTTTGACACTCAGGTGTAGATTTAAGATTTTTAGGGTGTAGCTACCCGCAAAACCCCCACGTTTTAACCGCTAGTGTAGAATCGGCCTTAGAATGCTGAGGATGGGGCGATCAAGGTTCGAGTCTCGGTTGGGTGTACTGAGGGAGGTTTTTCCAAAATAGTTTTACACTCTCCTGCCACACAAATGTGGGTACACTTACTTAAATATAACCTTCCTAATCACTAAAACCATTAGCGCATACATAACCAGAATGGATAGTAAAACGCGGTTCTAAAAAATAATTATTTTAGCAAAATAATGGTATTTAGCAATACCATTAATCTACACAATTTTACCTAAGCTCTCCACCGTGGTTCGGATTCCACGTTAAACTGTAGGTCCTCCATTTCATCTCACAATCACCCTACCATTACACATTAGCGTAAGTGCGTATAACCCGAACGGGTAGTAAGACGCGGTGCTAATAATAATAATAATAATACCTAAGCTCTCTAACAGTTTGCCGCAATCATTAAACAAAATTTTACAAATATTGTGTTAAATATCTGTGATTTAAAAAATAAATATATAGGGATTATCTATTTTAAAAACAGTATTCAATAAATAGAGAAAGCTAGAATAATTAATGTTTCACTTCTACATATAAATATTTTCAATCACTTTGGTAGTAGAATGGTCTAAGGCGTCACTCTAGCAATATACTTAATTGCCGATGATGAGGATTTCTGGGTTTGAATCCCGATTTGATATACTGTAGGCGTTTATATCTCAATGGTTTTCCACGTTTACTCCAAGCAAATGCGGATACGATTCCTGTAAATTCAATCTTCCTTATCCGTAATATATTTGCGTAAATAGGACGTATAAACTGTATAAAGCGAACGGGTAGTAAAACGCGATAATACAATAATATTTTTACTTTTCTACTGATATAATACTCTTTATGAAATTTATTAAAACATTCTTTAACTCGAGGGCCTGGAAAGCTAGTTTTTCCAAGCTCGGTGGGAAGGGGTGGGGGGTCCACGTATATCCGGACCCCAAGTACCCCACTTTCTACGTTCCTGTTCCTAATGACCGAAAGAATGCTGTCATTGTTTTTTTTTTTTTACAAAGTCAAAGGCAGAAAGAGTGAATTATAGCGATATTAGTTTGTTGAGTATTCCAGGAAAAGTTTTAATTTAGAGGGTGCGTGAACAAAACTGCAGACAAGATTTGGGATGTGCAATGTTTTTTCATGACAGGTAGAGAGGTTCCATCGACAAGATATTTGCATTGCCACAACTGAATGAGAAATGTATGGCTGTGAGAGAGAGAAAAAAAAAAGATTATTGTGCATTCGTTGATCTGGAGTTCGCGTATAATCAGGTGAATAAGAGTTTGTTATGGAATGTTCTTAAGAGTATGGTATAGATACATGGTTAGTAAAGGCTATGTATAATGAAAGTAAAGCGTGCGTTAGAGCGGATGGAGATATGAGCGAATGGTTTGACATTGAACAGGGTGTAAGACAATGTTGTGTTATGTCTCCATGGTTGTTTAATGTATTCATGGATAAGTGTACAAGGAATGCTTGTGAGGATGCGGTTGGTGTACAAATGGACAATGTGAATGTGAGAGTGCTGTCATATGCAGATGAAACCGTATTAATAGACGAGAATGAAGTTACTTTCAGAATGCATTAAATTTCGTTTAACTGCAGTGACATTCAGAATAGACTTCATAGAAATATCTCCAAAACTAAGGTGATAGTTTTTGATGAGGAGGGATCAGAAATGATTGTCTGCTTAGTATAAATGTAGAACTGTTAGAGAATAAGTGAATTCTTTTGTGTATTTGGGCTGAATGTTCTGTAAAAATGGAAGGATAAATGGTGAAATATACAGACCAGCGAATTCATCTTGAAGAGTAGTTGAATGTATGCGGACTATTGCAGAGAGTGAAGTAGTATCGAAAGAGGAAAAGATAGTATTATATATAAAATGTGTTAACACCAACAATGGTTTATGGATGTAAAGAGTGGGTTTGTCAGGAGAAACACAAGAGAAAAGCGAATGCGGTTGGAATGCGATATCTAAGAAATATATGTGGAAAAACTCGTATGGACAGTGAGTGATGGATGGGTGCTGAAGGAGTGTGGTTTGAAAGGCAATCCAATAGGTGTCTATGAAAGAAGCGTCTTGCGTTGGTTTGTGCATTTTGAGAGAATGAGAGTGGATTGAGTTGATGAAGCAAATACATGAAGGTAGAGTGTGTGGATCAAAAGGAAGGGTTAGGCCATATAAGACGTGGCTTAATGTTGTATATGAATGTGTTAAAAGATAAACATTAAGAGTTTTAAGGATAAAAGAGCATGTATGACTGTCTATGAATGTGGTTGAAGCGAAGGGAATGTGCAAGGATAGTGAGGTGTGGGGAAAATTTGTGAGGATAGATTAAGAATGGAGTTGTTTTTTGAGTTAGCCTATATTCACAGTTTCTTGCCTACCCCGTAAGGGAACGGCGTGATTGTATGTATGTATTTTATGTATGTATTTTATGTATGTAATGTATTGTATGTAGTATGTATAGTATGAAAATTGGACTGTAGCAACCAGTCCGCAGTCTCTTTATCTAACCCTCGAGGTGCGGGGGGGGGGGGGGGGGGGGGGGGGGAGAGCAATTTAACCATTTTTACACTCCATTTACCCTGAAAGGTACTTTGAAAGATTATACTAGGGCACAGCTTTTAAGATAGTGTAATCCATCAAGTTAAGACTTGTCATTTTTTCTTATGGTAGCCAGCCTACTGGTATAATGGTCAGAGCTCCTGGCTGTTGACTTAAAGGATCACATGTTCAATTCCTTGCCTGGTACAAGGGGATTTTTTTTTCTTGAAAGAATAATAATTATTGTGAATGTGGGGAATGCCAGGCCTCCACCGTGGTTCAGATTCCACGTTAAACTGTAGGTCCTTCATTTCATCTCACAATCACCCTACCATTACACATTAGCGTAAGTGCGTATAACCCGAATGGGTAGTAAGACGCGGTGCTAATAATAATAATAATAATAATAATAATAATAATAATAATAATAATTACCTCTGTCACCAGAGTTTGGTTAATTAGATTTAAGTTAGGTTAATAACTTCTTTGGATCCACACCCTCATACTCACCATCACCTTATCTTATCGGGACATGGAAAGAATGTACGATTAGTACATTAGTACGTCCCCTGATCAAAGATACATTAGTACTGGCTAATCTCTCACCAAACCGAACTACAGGTTGACGTAGCCCAGACACGCCATTAATATTATTGGCTTTCATGGCAAATGGAGTGTACATTTTCTACCCCTGATAAACATTGTTCCCATGACCACAAATTTTCAACGAAAACGTTCTCTCTCGACTAAACAATGACTTAAACCGCTATATTTAACATATTTTAGTTTTGTATGGGACAAATCTGTGGGCACGCGGGATAAACATCTTCTCGTATAATTTTCTGGTGACAGGAAGGTTGGTCGGGATTCGAAACCCTATCGGTTCGATAGATTTGACCCCTTTTCCCCCCCCACGATTTTGTAATCTCCCACTGTACACTTTCAGGTGTATTTCCACGTTGGTATCATTGCTGGGTTTCAGTTGATATTAGTGGAGGCGTGAAGGGGTGAGATAATGCTTAAGGAAGAAAATAGAGGGTTGCGAACCCCCAGAACCGGAAATTAAATCCAATGAAAGAGGAGACCCACCTTATCATGGTTCATTCTTCCCGCCAACCATTCTACCCATAATCTGTGATATGCTTTGGGAAACGAGTAAATAACCACAAAGAACAAAAAGTAAAGGAAAGTTAAATTTTTAGGTGTGATTATAAAAAAAGTTGGCCGATTCCTTAAGCAGATATTTTGTTTAGTAAATACATTTAGAATAATAATATTTTATTTAGCACCGCGTCTTACTACCCATTCGGGTTATACGCTTTAAGTACTAATTACGTTAATGAATTTAGGAATTGGGAAGGTTGAATTAGAGGAAGTGAACCCGTATTTGCGTGGAGGGAGAGTGGAAAACCACCCTCAGTGCACTCGACCAAGATTCGAACCTCGATCTCCCCGTCCTCAGCAGTCGAGCTCAACACGACAAGCGCGTTAGCCAACTACGCCACCGAGGCGGGTCATTTAGAATAAAGGTAAGCGACCATTTAACCGAAAACGGACGGTTTTCAATATTTCTTGAGACACTAAATCTATGGATATAAAGGAAGATTAACTTCGCAGAGCCTGCTTTGGTGACCGTATGGTCTTTCTTTCTTAAGGGTTATTTATTTATACTTATTATCTATTTATATACATTATTAAACAAACAAATTGAAACAATAATAATTCCAACCCCTTGGGGTTCTTGAAAATAAAATTATATCGCATTTAACTAACAAAAAATAAAAAATAAAAGTTTCTAAAATAAGTAAAGCTTAGTAGTTTTATTTATATAAATCTTACTTTAACTAAACTGAGAAATATTTCTAAAATTCTCAAAACAAAAGAAAACATTTTTGTAGGAAACTATTACAAAGACAATTATTTTATACGTGTAATCCAATAGGTCTTTACTCATCTGCCATCTATTAGCATAGAATGGAAGTACAGAAGCTTGGAGCACTTGCCACTAGATGGCAGGCGTGAAGAAACCGGCAGGCAGGAATGATGCAATCAATAGTGATATAAAACTCGAAATTGCTTGTGCCTTCTAATATGTCCTGTACACAAATATAATAATATAATATGTTAATTATGTTTTCTCTGTATAGCACAGAAGCTAAAGTGCTTTTTACTTAACTACAGTATTGACACGATAAATAGATACTTTAAAAATATTTTCAAAATTAAAAAAATTTAAATGTTTAAAAATATTTTCAAAAGCTACTCTTTTTTTATTAGTGTTTGATTAGATAGTTTAAAGACAAAATCTCCCATTACTAATAAAACGTGTATTTTATATAAAGCAATAAAGTGGATTAATTTTACCTAAAACTGTAGAAACTAGTTTGATCCGGGTTTTATCGTTATTATAAGAGAACTAACCCAACATAATTTACATAAAATACCTCTCTCCAAGTCATGAAAATACTTTTAATTGGCACGATTTATTCTAGAGTAACAAATAATAGAAAAAAGTTCACTGTACAGCTTCATTATGTCTTAAACTAAGGCAACACATTCAAATGAATATTAAAAGTAGTAAAAAGCGCTTACGAGGATTTCAAATGTTTACGGACAGTCTAGTGCATCATTATAATGTTAAACTTATGATGATCAGATAAACTTTTTTTTTCTTTTAGAAAATGTAGGACAGAAAAATACATCAACCATACATTGAATATGTTATTAATTATTATTATTATTTAAAATTATTTAAAATTATCAAATGAATTGCAGATTGTCTAGAGCTACAAAATGATGTAAATGGTATTATACAATAGTCTTTTGAAAATGAAGTGTGTATTAATAAATCTAACACCAAATCTATAACTTTTAATAGGAAGAACTAATCCTTTCTTTTTTACTTATAAATTGGGCAATGAAAACATAGTTCGTACCCTTTATATTAATGATCTTGGTGTTCTTCTTGATAACAAACTTTTTTTCCACTATCATGTTGACCATGTAATTTCACAGTCATTAAAATTACTTGGACTTATTAAATTTATTACGCCATCATTTAAAAAAGTTAACCTCTTAGGGCTCCAAACTCTCTTTTCACGTGGACTTTATTGTGATGCCCTTTTTGTTTTTAGTATATTTAATAGCAAAATTTATTGCAAATTTGCCCTTGATCATGTAGGCATTCTTATCCCTTCTCGAGCTTCTCGTAATCCAAAATTATTTTTTCTCAATAGCTCTTTTAAGATAAGCCCTATAGGTCGTTGTATCCATAGCACCAATTCTAGATTTGTTGAATTCGACTTTTATCATAAAAGAAAAGCTAAACTCATAGAGTTATTTAAGGAAATCCCTTATCAATAATTTATCACTAAGAGGTTCTACCTAAATTATTTAAATTTTACAATATTCTGATTTATTTTTTGCATATTGTTACTGCTTTTAACCACTCTTTAGTTTTTTGTTATTATTGCTAATTTTTATTATCAATATTAATTATTCAACAACTGTTGATATCATCATGTGAAGAAAATTAAACTCTCTGTTTCTACTGGAGAAATATTTTATTTATTTTGGTCAAAAAATTGTTTTGCTATAAAAATTGAAAAAACTCTGGACTTTTCTCGCGTCCCCTTTCACCACACCTTAAATATTTCAAATAATAATAATAATAATAATATTTTATGCGTCTGGGCTACAACAACCTTAGCTCAGTTTGTAGAAAGATTAGCCAGTACTATGTACTGTTGTCCAGGAGACGCCCGAATTACTAATCGTACATCCTTTCCGTGGAGGCTCTTTCCATGCCCCGATGAGATGAAGGTATGGTGACTGTAAGATGGTTTGGAACAAACGGAAACACTTAGGCCTAATGAACCAAACACTGGTGACTTGTTTAATTCCCTTTTGGTAATAATATTTAGCACCGCGTCTTACTAACCGTTCGGGTTATACGCTTTTAAGTACTAATTACGCTAATGGATTAGGAATGGTGAAAGGTTTAATTAGAGGAAGTGAACCCGCATTTGCGTGGAGGTAGAGTGGAAAACCATTTAGGAAAAGCCATCCCAGTTCACCCGACCGAGATTCGAACCTCGATCTCCCCGTCCTCAGCAGTCAAGCTAAAAACAAGCACGTTAGCCAACTACGCCACCGAGGCGAGTCCCTTTCGGTAAAAAATACAAAAGGTACTAACCGGAATCGAACCCGGGACCAGGTGCATTGACCACTACACCTTGAGGCCGGTTAATACTCCAAATAATAAGTTATAATAAAATAAAATAATTCGTTTTCGAACTACACATCTCTATTGTTAGTAAGCTTGTCATGTCGGTAAAAGGCGAGGCTCCAATGGTCGCCTTTATATGGAGCGTCCGAGGGGAAGTGATTGCCGGGTGAGGAGAGGGAGGTATAATGATCGCTTGACCTTGAACACCCTGACATGGGAGTTCACCTGCCTTTCCCGTGGTCCTTTGCGGTGCGTGTATATGTGCGTGTGGGGGATCGGAGCATTGTTCTTAACTTATACAGTCCCATTTTGAAAAGAAGGAACGTTTCAGAAAGTTATAAAAGTTTATCTATTTATACGTCAAGTCATGCGATCTGTAAATGTCATTTTTGATTGTTATTTTCACTATCTATAAAATAACACTAATAATAAGGTGAAATGTTATCAATGTTGACCACAAAAAATATATGTTAATTTTTTTTTTATAGTTCCTTCCAAACCAAAATATTTATATATTTTGTGTCGACTGACCTAGATTCAATTTCCAGCAAGACTAAAAAATAAATAAATTGGTAAAATTGGATGTTTCCCCTTTGATACAATGATGAATTAATAGTCGGTGGACTAGTGACTGTTTATTCTAAGGTTAAGTTAGTTTGTAAGTCATGATTTGGATATGGCCAGTGACCCGCCTCGGTGGCGTAGTTGTCTAACGCGCTTGTCGTGTTGAGCTCGGCTGCTGAGGATGGGGAGATCGAGGTTCGAATCTCGGTCGGGTGAACTGGGGGTGGTTTCTCCTAAATGGTTTTCCACTCTCCCTCCACGCAAATGCGGGTTCACTTGCTCTAGTTCAACATTCCCAATTCCTAAATTCATTAACGTAATTAGTACTTAAAGCGTATAACCCGAACGGGTCTTAAGACGCGGAAAAAAAAAATGGCCAGTGCGCGGTTAATAAACTTTAAATACTAATTAGATATTAAAATTATCATACTACCCACTTCGTAGTTTGCATGGTCCAAAGCATCGCTCTCGTAATAAAGTGAATTGTTGATGACGGTCATATCGGGGATCGAATACCGGTTGGGTGTAGTGAGAGTGATTCCCCCCGTCCCCTAAACAGTTTCCTAACATCTACATCCATGCAAGTGCAGGCACTTCTCTTCTAAATCCAACCTTACTCATTCCTTGCACATTAGCTTAATTAGTACATATATTTTTTTATCCGAATGAGTGATGTAATGCATATTTTTAAGACTATAATTTAGGCTTTCTTTTAATTTAAATTAGTTTAAAAATGATATCTGAACATGGGAATCTAACCCAGGACCTATGGCTTGGATCGCCACATGCTAGTAGGCAATATTCACTCATAGTTTAGGAGAGAGAGAGAGAAGAGAGAAAGAGAGAAAGAGAGGTTTAAATTATATCTGTGAATGTTATCATCACTCAGTAGAACCCTCATTGACCAGTAAATTAACTCTGAGCATACATTCACATACGAGGTGTGCAGATCAAAGTACATGTATGATTGGTCAAATAGGAAAACGAGTGGAGGCCACTTCAGTTGTACAGAGGATACACAAAAAACAATGAGAAATGTTTATATACAAATGTGTCCCATTTAACCTTCTCAGTTGTAATCATGTTTGTACTCCAGTAATGTTGAGCTGCTGCTCATTATAGTTAGTGCTTAAAATGGCCACCTTCAGGCTAAATGCAAGCCTGTAGTCATCATACCGTGGAAAATAGCAGGTGTTTGTCGGATTCGTTGGCAGCCTTCTTTATACGTTGGTGACCTGGCGGTCTAGGGGTAAGGTGTCGGACTTCTATGCTGGGGGTCCGGGGTTCAATCCTCGGTCCCGGCACAGATTTATTTGATTACCAAACACTTCCTTCACCTCTGACAAGACATATTGTGAATGTAGGGAATGCCAAGCCTCCACCGTGGTTCGGATTCTACGTTAAACTGTAGGTCCTCTATTCATCTCACAATCACCCTACCATTACACATTAGCGTAAGTGCGTATAACCTGAACGGGTAGCAAGACGTGGTGCTAATAATAATTTTATACGTTGAAGAAATATTTCACTGCCAGCAATGGGTGCTGAATATACATTTGGTTTAAAGTGGCTCCTCAGATAACTGTTTGCATATCAGAAACTAGGTCAAATGAGACACATGATTGTATGAAATTTTCTCGTTGTTTTTGTGTCTCCCATTCACCGCTGAAGTGGGTTCCACATGTCACGGTACACCCTGTATGTTTATATTCTTAACACCGTGCCTCACTACCCATTCGGGTGTAAACGCAAATTTAATAATCACTAAAATGTGTTATGGATGTAAGAGTTTGAATTTTAGAGGAAGCATACCAGAATTTTCCTGGAGCGAGAGTGGAAAAACATTTAGGAAAAAACCACCCTCAGTACACCCGACCGAGATATGAACCTTGATATCCCCATCATAGTCAGTCTAGTCTACTGTGAGAGTAGCGCGTTAGACCATGTGGCCATTGAAGTGGGTTAAAAAAAAAGACCGCTACAAACGACCTTAATAAGAAAACAAACTCTTTCGTAAAAGCTGAAACCAAATATCATATCCATCCATTCCCACGTTCCTAAGGCGATCATAACATTGCCTCACTTTCGCTTACAAAACATCGTGGACGTAACAAACCAACCTGAGAAGATGTCCGACGACCGTCTCTTTAAGGACACCACCCCGGCGCTGGTTTTGGATGGTGGGACAGAGGGCTATAAATGAGATTCACACACTCTCGGGTGTTCAATTGTCACTTTCAGAGGGTGAACACCCCTGTTCCAACAGTCACGATCCGTATCAACGTTCCCAGATGTCGAGCAAAAGATTGTATGTGCGTATTCTGTTGAATGCCGGCACAGATGCTTGAAGCGCGGCGTACAAACATGAAGATCAGAGGTCCTCGGTGCAAAACCGGATTAAGGTTGGTTCTCACTAGTATTGGTGGAACATTTTATTTTATTTTCACCCACTTCAATGAACGGATGGTTTGAGGCGTCACTTTCATGTTAGACTGGCCTGCCGAAGACTAAGGAGATTGGGGTTCAAGTCCCGGTCACGTCTACTGAGGGTGGTTTTTCCTACATGATTTGCTAGGACGCAAATGCGGGAATATTACCTCTAAAATGCTTCCTTCCCAATCCTTATTCCATTAGAGTAACTATCTATACTTATAAAATAACATGTCCTGATTAATTGACTGACTGACTGATTAATCATCGCCGAGCGCAAACTATCAAGGCTCCAAGCATGAAATTCGGACTGTATATTCATTTTGTTATGTAGGCACCCACTAAGAAAGGATTTTAGAAAATTCCACCCCAAAGGGGTCAAAATAGGGGATGATAATATGTATGATAATATGTATGAAAGTCCGTCATTTTGAAAGTTACATAAACAAAATTTTGTATTTCGGTTATTGACGTAAAACAAATAAATACGTGTTTCAAGAATTTTGGAAATTTTATTTAATAAGGGATGAAAAAGGGGGTGAAAGTTTGTATCGGACTTGCATTATTTTTGATCTGAGGTCAAGTTATGGTCATCAACGTAACGTAATGTTTTAAATTAATCTTTAAATACATATGTATATTTTCGTATTTGTATATAATCAAACTTCCACGCGAGCAAAGCCGCGGACAACAGCTATCTAGTAATATATAAAGTGTTTGATCTTAAAAAGTAGTAAGACGCGGTGATAAATAAATAATATTTATCTTTCTCAATAGATAGAACTTAACTTCTGTACAGATTTATCCGTGTGTAGGAATTCCCCTTTAATATTAAATTATTTGAAAAAACAACCACCTTGAAACTGGAATCGAAACCGGCTGGTAGAGCATTGGTACGCTTGCACAAAGGTTCCTGGTTTGATTACCGAATCGATTCATCATCAAAACATTCAATTAAATCATTGTTTTGGGTTTCATAACAACCCCTCTATCAAATAGCCATTTATTTATACGTATTTACGTGGCGGGAGAGGGGAAAAACATCTAGAAAGAAGCATATATGGAAATATACCTTTTCAAGAATTAATCTCCAACCTCTTCATGTTAGATAAACCGAGAATAGAAGGGACTGACGCCTATGTATTCGTGACCATCAGTACAAGTCACTGTCGGTATTTAATGTAAATTTTCCATACAAAGGATACCTGGGTGAATGAAAATAAAATAAGAGTGGAGATGATAAAAAAAGATAAATTACATTACATTACATTTACATTCCAATTGTAATAGTAAAAATAAAATCTAATTACAAACGTTACTTTTTTTTATATATTTGTATACGTCATGTTATGTGAAATGCAGTTGTCACTTTATATATATATATATATATATATATATATATATATATATATATATATAAAATAAAATAATACTTATAATAATAGTAAAAATTCCTCAATATCGACCTCAAATATGTTTATATTCCTTAATAATTTCTTTCTGCCAAAACCCTACTATTATATACTTATTTAAAATGATGTTATTTATCAGACAAATATTATTATTATTATTATTAGCACCGCATCTTACTACCCTTTCGGGTTATACGCACTTACGCTAATGTGTAATGGTAGGGTGATTGTGAGATGAAATGAAGGACCTACAGTTTAACGTGGAATCCGAACCACGGTGGAGGCCTGACATTCCTCACATTCACAAGATGTCTTGTCAGAGGTGAAGGAAGGGTTTGGTAATCAGATAAATCTTTGCCGGGACCGAGGATTGAACCCCGGCCGTCAGCATAGAAGTCTGACACCTTACCCCTAGACCACCAGGTCACCATCAGACAAATAAAAAGTACAGTTAGTGACAGCTAGGAGTCTAAGACTTGGACCACTCTTGCTCTAAGGTATGTTGACCTCTCCGGGAAATGGAAAGTGTCAGAGAAGAGCGCGGAAATTGAACCTTCCAACTAAAACTAAAAATAAAGTCTATGCAGGACTGACGCGATTGTAGCGACAAACGGACAAGTATTGAATTAACGGAGGTCACATATACACACGTATTGTCTTTTGTTAAGGGCTAAAGTCCTTTTGTGTGATTTATTTGCATTGCATTTTTCTCTCTAGAATTTAATTGTTCATTGAAAGTATCAGGCTTCGCCCGGATTTTAGTTAGGAAACTTCTACTTGAAGTTGAAGGGGTATTTCTCTTTGGATTTGCGGTCAAAAACTACATGAAAAAACAAAAATAACACTCTGGAATTTTAAGTTTGAACTAAAAAAAAATTATTCATCACCGCGTCTTACTATCTGTTCGGGTTGTATGCCAAGTTTAAATTATTCATCATAAAATGTCTCTATGGATTTGAGATTTTAAGTTTAAAACCTCTTCTGAAAAATCTTTTTGATTTAAGTTTGAATTTCTCTCTGGATTTGAGATTTTGAGGTTAAAGCCATGCTGAAATTCTCTTTGAATTTTCAAGTTGGAATTTCTCTCTGATGTAAGATTTTGAGGTTAAAACCTCTGCTGAAAATTCTCTTTAAATTCAAATTTGAAATATCTCTCTGGATTTGAGGTTGAAATTTGTACTGAAACTTCTAGTGGCGTTTGATGGGAGGTAAAGTGGGGAAACTAGTTAGGAAAAAACATTCTTGATACACCCAGCTTAGATTCGAACCTCGACCTCACCGTCACCTGTAAACAAGAACAAGGTGACGTTGAAACCATTGCCTGCGTACCCAACATATATACTTTCTTAGCAATACAAAATTGTTGCGATGTGTATAGCTCCTAAACGTTTCTGGCGTGACGCCTTAGAATATGCACTCATCTAAGCAGAAGAGAATATATATGAGGTAGTTTTAACAAACTCTGGTTACTCTGTCAACACTTCACGACACGCCACTGCTTTAATTTAAAAAAACTGCATTGGTGTCCTCATGGTCTAAGACTGCACTCTCGCGATATATTAGACTGCCGATGAAAGAAATATCGGGGTTCGAATCCCGGTTGTGTCTACTGAGGGTGTTATTTTCCACTCTACTTCCACGTAAATGCGGGTAGACTACCTCATCCTTACGCCATTAGAGTAATTTATTATATATGAGTATAATCTGAACAGGTATTACGATGCGGTTATATAAAACACTAGATAGCTGTTGCCCGCGGCTTTGCTCGCGTGGAAGTTGATTATATACAAATGCGAAAATATAATATGTATTTACAGATTAATTTAAAATATTACGTTACGTTGATGACCATAACTTGACCTCAGATCAAAAATAATGCAAGTCCGATACAAACTTACACCCCTTTTTCATCCCTTATTAAATAAAATTTCCAAAATTCCTGAAACACGTATTTATTTGTTTTACGTCAATAACCGAAATACAAAATTTTGTTTATGTAACTTTCAAAATGACGGACTTTCATACATATTATCATACATATTATCATCCCATATTTTGACCCCTTTGGGGTGGAATTTTCTAGAATCCTTTCTTAGTGGGTGCCTACATAACAAAATGAATATACAGTCCGAATTTCATGCTTGTAGCCTTGATAGTTTGCGCTCGGCGATGATGAATCAGTCAGTCAGTCAGTCAGTCAGTCGGTCGGTCAGTCGGTCAGTCGGTCGGTCGGTCGGTCGGTCGGGACATGTTATTTTATAAGTATAGATAACTCGCTTTGCTCGTTAGGGGCTTCGCCCCCAAACCATCAATAAGTTTTCTTTGCAAGAGGATGTAAACTAATGTAATACTAGAGTCGTTTTTTGATAGGTCTTACCGTTTAGCCACAAGAAACCTCCAAAAAAAGGTTCATATTGACTTTAAAGTTTTTCCGCCATTTTGATTTTTTTTCGGGTGTTAAAAAAAAAATCCCGTAGGTTACAGGATAGAAGCTATAAGTTTGCCAAATTTCAAGTTTCTAGCTCACCTGGAAGTGGGTAAACAATAATGTCATTGAGTGAATCAGCCGTGTGGCTTTATAGTAGTATAATTCTAGCAGCCCTAACCCGCCTCGGTGGCGTAGTTGGCTAACGCGCTAGTCGTGTTGAGCTCGACCGCTGAGGACGGGAAGATCGAGGTTCGAATCTCAGTCGGGTGAACTGGGGTGGTTTTTCCTAAATGGCTTTCCACTCTCTCTCTTCCACGCAAATGCGGGTTCACTTCCTCTAATTCAACCTTCCCAATTCCCATTCCATTAGCGTAATTAGTACTTAAAGCGTATAACCCGAACGTTAGTAAGACGCGGTGCTAAATAATAATAATTAATAATAATAAATCTAGCAGCCCTTGATCAATAAATACCCAAAACAATTCTCCTCTCTTTGTCCTCCCGTCTAATTGAGGGATCATTTTGCGAAACAAGCCTTTTGTATTAGAGCCGCATTACAGCCCGTCAGCATTAATCCTCTCAGCGACGTTTTTATCGATAGAACAGAAACTCACGTAGATTGAATGACATCCGAGTGCTTCGAGGGTTTTAAACAAGAGTAAATATTCACTCACATCTAATGTATTTTTTTCCCACCCCATTTCTCTTGGATCATTTGATATTATCCTTAAAAGAACAGTCGGAAATTGAATACATCCTTGTCAGTTGTACATGGAGACAAAGGTGTCAGGCTCACTTAGTGTAATGTTTTATTATGTGGAAGTCAGGGTTTGAATTCTAGCAAAATATATAGATATTTTAGATGCAGAGGGGAGGATACAATTAGAATGGATGTGAAAGAGATGAGGTGTAATGAGGTGGACTGGATAGAACTAGAACAAGATAGGGATCGGATGTATTAGGTTTGACTGGATAGAACTAAAACAGGATAGGGATGGACTGTGATGAGGTGGAGTGGATAGAAGTAGAACAAATAGGGATAGAGTGTAATGAGGTGGAGTGGATAGAACTAGAACAAGATAGGGATAGAGTGTAAATGAGGGGGACTGGTAGAACTAGAACAGATAGGGATAGGTGTAATGAGGTGGAGTGGATAGAACTAGAACAAGATAGGGATAGTGTAATGAGGTGGAATGAATAGATCTAGCCCAAGATAGGGATTACTGTAATGAGGTGGAGTGGATAGATCTAGCCAAGATAGGGATAGATTGTAATGACGTGGAGTGGATAGAAATAGCTCAAGATAGGAATAAGGTGTAATGAGGTGGACTGGAGAGAACTAGCTCAAGATAGGGATAGAGTGTAATGAGGTGGAGTGGATAGAACTAGCCCAAATAGGGATAGAGTGTAATGAGGTGGAGTGGATAGAACTAGCCCAAGATAGGGATAGTGTAATGAGGTGGAGGGGATAGAACTATAACAAGATAGGGATAGAGTGTAATGAGGTGGAGGGGATAGAACTAGAACAAGATAGGGATAAGTGATGTACTTTAGTAAATACGGCACTTAACTCTCAAGTTCCTAATACCAGAGTAGGTCTAAGTAAGAAAACTTGATATTTATTTTTATGACAAATACTGTTTTGTATAATTATATACTAGTGTACATCAGTTGGTTTAGGAATTTATGGTTTAAATCCCAAGACCATATTTTACATTCCTATTTATATATTTTTTTAGCGCCGCATCTTACTTTGGGATGTGTACGCTAATGTACTAATTATGCTAGTGGCTTAAAGATGAGGAAGAATTAATTTAGAGGAAGTGTGCTCAAATTCACGTGGAGAGAGGGAGAGAGAGAGGAGAGAGAGAGAGGGAAGAGAGCGCGCGGGAAACGATTTAGGAAAAAAAACACCCTCAGTACACGCAATCTGGATCGAACTACGATATCCCTATCATCGACAGTCTAGTCTATTTAGAGAGTAGTGCCTTAGATCATGCAGCCACCGAAGCGGGTATTTATATTTTGTTTTATTAAAAACTATATTAACATTAACTCTTTCTTCTATAGTATATATGCCTATAAGTTATTTATATTTAAAAAATACAATTTAGCCCTTAAAACTTTTGAGCTAGCTGTTGGGGTTTTAAAAATAGTTAATTGGTCTTTTAAATACAGTAAGTGTAGAATAGTGGCTTAGTTCCACAAGGGAGTTTGAGATGTTTGGAACACACCCTCCCCTTCTTCTCTGAGACGCAAGAAATAATGTTTTTTCTACCTAGTTTTTTTTATGCCAAATTGGTTTTAAGAGTACAGCAGTAAAGGAGGTGGTGGAATCCATTTTAACTGAAATTTAGTTTGTGTTATGTATCTTTTAGACTATCGTGAGGGGTGAGACTTTTATTATTTCAATTTTTATAAAAAAAAGTTGCTGGGATCTTTATGGGGCATAAAATATATGTCATTGTGTTATAAAATGTGTATAACGTGACTCCCCCCCACCCTTTTTCTGTACTCTTTAGGGCTGGTCTTATGACAACCGCATAAATATTGCTATCGAGAGGTTAAAGTTAGCTACCAGATAAAGGTTATCAGCCACTTTAATATTTTACTTGTATTATGAACAGAATTTATCTGTAGGATAAATATATTTTTATGAATAAAACGCAAGGTTGGTACTGTTTTTTACTGGTGCGCGCAATACAACCTGGCTAGTTGCGACAACGCTCAATATTTGTTAAATAATGGCAGCTAAACGAGTGTGAGTGAACAGATGGCGTCACGTGGGTGCAGAAGCTAAGATGTCTTACAAATACTAATTTTGGTGTCTGCCAAAATGTGGTTAATAGTTGGGTACAACGTTTACAAAATTTCATTTATTGTACTCACATTTTGATAATGTGTTCTTATACAACCAGAACTCTACAGATAGCCTGTCAGTTTATATAAAAGTGTGAATTAAATGTTCTAACTTTATGTATAGTTAGAGCCTGGGCCTGTGCCTATTGAACACAGGAACAAAAATTTTAACTAAAAACAGATTCTTACAGGCGAAACCTCATGAAAAACAACGCGTCACTAAGGCAATGCCCATTTTAACTTTCAGCTAAAAGTTATCAGGTACTTAAACCTCCCGATAAAAATGTGATGGATAAATGCTAAATCTGGCAGTCATAAGACGCACTTTTAACTAATCGACCAGATATCAATATCTATATGCCAGATTAATATTTATCCAGGAGTCATAAGACCAGCGCTTATTTGGTTTATTTTATTTATTTAGAAAAATCGTTCTTTTATCTGGGAAAAGAAAATAATCTTTATATATTAGGAGTAATTAGTAATAATTGTGTTTCTACTCGCTACTATATGGGGTTCCAATTTACTTTATAAGATCTATATTTCACCACTTCAAGCACTTTTTGTTGTAGTGTGTTTCAGTCACACTGATATAAATACACAAAATTGTAACGCGTGGCATGGGGAAGAATATAACTGTTATAAGTTATTGTAATCATTCATTGGATAGTCTGGCTGCCATCCGTACCCTATTTTACAAAATCATTCTTTACTGCATGTAGTTGACCCAAAAATAGAGGTTGAAGAATAACATGTATTTCAGGTTAACTTAGGCGGGATTTATGAATTTTAGTGAAGGACGTACTGTAGTGTCACTTGGTCTCATTTTTAAAAATAAAGGCAAAATTAATATTGTGTTTTTTAGTATTTACGATCCTTAAAAACTAGCTGTAAAGTACAGGACAAATTGTTAAAGATCTCTACAAACCGAGTTGCACTTTTTTAAGTGAAAGTGAAAGCAACGTTAGCTGAGATCTTTCTAAAAAGGGAAATCACATAAGGGGACGCAGTGGGGGTTGCAAGAAGCCCTCTCGGCAGCCATAGGAAAAACACCCGTGATAGCATATAAAAACAGAGTGGATCTATGTTACACTCTTGCGCAGTCAAAGAATTGGATATCTGATCGTTTTTAGGGAACGTGAAACTATCTGGTGCCCAAACATAATATATTTAAATATAGTGCTGAGATATAAACTGACGTACGTGAATGAATCCAGGATGATCAGGCCCTATACAACCTGGTCAGGATCAGAACCAAGGACGCAGAGGATGGATACGACCGTATGCCATCAGAAGGTTTGTAACCTTGTTACAACACGTAAAGAAGAGGATGGTTTGGCTTACCACTTCTGCCACAGTTGGCTCGTCACGACAAGGCTCCACACCACAACAACATCGCGGCACGACTCATTTCAGACTGACCTGAGGGATCATAGTTCGCTGTTCACCTCTTAATTGTGCCTCGCCCAAGAAAATAATACAGTCAATATGCGCAGGTTGGGTGCGCACCGACAGCCGTGATTGTAAGATAACGGAAATACTGTTTTGCGTGCGTTTGAATTATGCCTAGACTGTGTAAGTGTGTTCCAGAACAGTGCTACCCCTTTACCTCTCTACCCATCTTGCGCTTTGAGAACACATGGCCCCAAGCGTGTGTATATAATGGCAGAACTCTGTAGTGCCAGTACACATTGCTCTACGATCGCTAGGTGAGGCACTATGGTCTTGGATGGATTTAGCTTTGTTTATTTATAAATTCTGTTTGGCATTAACCATTCAAAATTACCGTTTGGGATGTTATATTATAAGTCGAATCTTTATTTATTCATACCGGATCTCCTAAATTTCGCTTAAAGACTATGGCTAAAAATAATACTTTTGCACGGGTGTACCCAAAACATTTGTTTGATAGGGAAACTCTTTTATCCGCTTCACGGATGGGTTTATGTTCTAGAGCACCGCAATTTTTGGTCCTGTGTCGCATTGGGCTGTATTATATTGTAATTTTCCCAAATCCTATGTTTTAAGATTATGCCACGTGTTATTAATGGGAAGTTTATTTGTTATTGTTAAACATCGGAGATTTATTCTTTGTTGGTTAAATCAGGGGCCGTGTGTTGGCGTGCTTATTCTTTTAACTCTAGTTGAAATGTTTAACGTTAATTTTCCTAACTATAACGAATGCTTCTATTTTTGTTGTATATTTCTATTACGCCCATTTATGGCTGTTAAGATATTCTTTTATCTAGAAAATTTTGTCTATTACTCTGATAAATTAAAGTCGCCGATAGTGACTAGCTGATATCCTTTTGATATTACCATAGTCTAGGGTTTACTATCGCCATCCTTCTTTATTATTTTTATCCCTACCAGATTTGTGCGAAGGTAAATTTAACCGTAATTGTCAAAATTGTTTGTTTGGCCATTTATGAACTCGGGGAGGCACCCCGCATTTTTGTTGTGTTGTTATTACTCTTCGGCCATTGAGTACGGATATTATGTGTTATTATGTGCCTAACAATAGGCATGTCTCACTCTCTCATAGAGCCTTTTTTGTCATTTTGTTTAATAAAAATAACTCTCTTGTAACCAACCTGTCTGTTATATATGGGTATAAGAATACATAAAAAGGGGGTGTTACAGGTTGGGATGGTATTTTTTTAAAGTTTATTTTAACACAATACATCGCAATTATATTATAGTTATATTCAGTTGAAAAGTTACATTTTTAACGACAACTCATTAGATTTTGCTTTTATGTAATTGACCCTTTAGAATATATCCTACCCACCACACAACTAAACAAGCCATAATATAGCTGCAATGCGCTTGAAATACCATCTTCTCTATGGGGGTGGAAATTATTTGCATAAAAGAACATTATTTCTCAACAAGATCTTTGTTTCTCATATAAATAACCAAACCCAGTAGCGTGTTATTACATTTCCTATAAGTAGTTCTTTATTTTGCCGTCAGACAATTGTTTACAAACTCCAACGTTATTTTTTTGTTTCAATTTAATTTTATTTTAAACTTCCATAGAGGGGTTGCCATTAAAATAAGATTAGTCCGGATTTAGTCAACGTAAAATCTTCCGGGGAAAAAAAGCCCCATTAAAAACTCTTTTTATATTCCTTTAAATAACTTAAATGAAACAGTTTTTTATTCAAACATTATTTTGAATAATCACTCTTGATAGCCCCGATAAAAACATTTTTGACAGAAAAAAATACATTAAAAATAGTGAACAGTTAATAATATATAAAACTTAATTTACGATTTCTGTCAAAATTTAAAGATGCATAAATTAAGGTTTGTCATAAAAATACAAATTTTTTGGACCTAGAAAATTATTTATTCACACCAGCGGAATATGATTAATAATGTAAAAATAACCATCTAATATTCTATAAGTCGGAGTTCATGACTACATGTCAAGAGATCTAGGGTTCGATCCTCGGGGCCTCCAAAATTTATCTGCGAAACTGTGGGTCTGGAACGGGGTAAAATTCTGCATCTTGAGGACAAATGAGGAGATACTTGAATAAAGAAGTATCAGTTCCGGCTTGGAAAACTGAGATTAACAGCCAGAAGGCTCATTGTGCTGAACACATGGTACCCTCAATCTGCAAATGTTGGCACTATCATTGCTAACGTCGGTGGTTGCCCAGTCGGTATAGGTCACTTCTGGGCTCACACTATAGAGTTATACATTTGTAGAATAATTTTAAAATTTATTTGGTTGCCCTGTGTTTTGCGTTTTGATGCGGTCTTAACAAAATTAATTCATTCTCTGGAAGAGTTTCAATAAATTGTGTTGTGAAATATTTAGAACGGGTTTAAACAAGAGATCTTCATGATAATATAAATTCATTTTTAAAGAAATATTGGTATGTTTATTTATGTTTAAAACAAAACTAAGCGTACGCTAGACAAAACATAACTAAAAATTCAATCATGTTGTCATGGAAACTCATGTTTCAGAAGTAGCCTCCCGGCAACTCTATTTTTCTAGCTGTGCTGTGATGTCTGAAAAAAGTATTATGCACCTTATGCACCAGAAAAATGTTTGATTAGAGTATGTAGAAAAGTGTAGAAGTATGTAGCACATATACTATTCAGACACGGCCATTACAAATAAAATGGCAATTCTCATTTCCTCATGAGTTTTTTTTTCTTTTTAGCACGCGTCTTACTACCAGTTCGGGTTATACGCTTATGTATTAATCAAGCTAATGGTTTTAGGGATTACGAATATCATATTTATAGGAAGGAAATGTACCCACATTTGGGTAGAGTAAGTGAGAAGCCATTTAAAAAAAACCACCCTCAGTACACCCGACCGTCATTGACAGTCTAGTCTACTGCGAGAGTGGTGCCTTAGACAATGCGGCCACCGAAGTGGATCCCATAAAAAATACTTTCTTAAGGGTACTTTACATAAGAGAAAATTTCTAATTTTTGATAATATCTCCTGTGGCGTAGTTGGCTAACGCGCTAGTCGTGTTGAGCTCGACTGCTGAGGACGGGGAGATTGAGGTTCGAATCTCGGTCGGGTGAACTGGGGGGGGGGGGGGTGTCCTAAATGGTTTTCCACTCTCCCTCCACGCAAATGTGGGTTCACCTCCTCTAATTCAACCTTCCCAATTCCTAATCCATTAGCGTAATTAGTACTTAAAGCGGATAACCCGAACGGGTAGTAAGACGCGGTGCTAATAATAATAATAATAATAATAATAATAAACTCCGCTACTATTCCAGATATACTAAATAACTAATCATTGCAAAAAATGTATTATTATTAAAAATATAAATGCTTTTTTTTTAAACCCAACAATTTCTACGATGTTGGCAAATATATATTTTTAATTTGATGTTGGGGAAACTGATTTCTATCCCCTTTGAGGAACATAAATGTTAATTTAGGTATTTAACGTGCACTTTCTGAACCGACCGATATTATCAGAACACGACTTATAAAACAAATTAAATATAGACCAAACACCACATCGATCCCCCTGGTCGTTATGTAATCACTGTGAAAGGGGAAACCCGGGACTCTTAGCTCAGCGGGCAGACACGCTACTGACTTGAGTTAAGCTGTTGGATTGGTTCGAATACCGTTCAGAGGTCACCTCACTCCCACCCACCCACTTCCTTTCCAAGAAAATACCAAATTAATTTACCTAACATTCTTCTTTCTCATCATGTGAACTTACATTAATATAAAACTGTCTATAGCCTAAAAGGAAGCTTTGTAAAATCCCTTTGCTTGTTAGACGTATTCTTTATGTGTTGACGTATATTTTAAATATATTTTTAGGACAAAATTTAATATTAAATAACTTTAATTTCTAAATTACATTTACATTCTAATTGGTTCAATGTAAGAACAAATGTATTTTGAGAATTTGTTTAAAATAATCGAATGCGTAATCTAGTTTAATACAATTTCTCGTTTAGGTGATTGGCCCTTTTCATTTGGCGTGGAAATACAGAGCCGTGGGAACAAACGGTTATCTTCAAAAATTGTTATGCTTTTGCAATTTTCTTTTCGGAAACGGTTTGTTCAGGAATAGAAGCATGTTGATTAATTTATACTTTTTATGAACACCTCCTCTATAATTTTAACAGTGATCAAATATTGATAAAATTGACATTTTTCAATAGAAATTTGTAGGCTTCATAACAAAAAATAATAAAATATAACACCTAATAAACATTGATACATTATCTTAGAAGAAGTGTTGAAAATATTACTATAAAAATTTCCCTCGATCTCGAGAAAACTGATATTTCCAAACGTATGGTTTTTCCTAGAGACCTGTTCGGTAGCTAGCACCATATATGGGTTCCGTGATCCATCTGTTCTTGTTGGCGCGGAAGGATACTTTGGTCGGTTGTGAAGCCACAACATGACTTTCACCCTCCCGCCCACCATCCCACAAAATAGGTTTTAGACTTGCACTCGACAGGGCCAAGGGCCTTAATAAAACGTTTAGATTACCATATTGAATCCCTCTTAAAAACCTTTTAGGATAACTTTGTAGATTATTAAAATTTATTCTTTTGGAAAGAATAGGAAAAATTCAACTGCCCCGAGATAGAGTTCAATTTTAATATAGATATCCTTATTTTGCAGCTATAAAAGCTACTAGTTCTACTTTCTCGTATTGTTACATGAGGTCATGGAATCTGCAGCTGTCACCTTTAATAGATAATATCAATATCATATTGTAATAATTGTTTGCCACACAAATTAAAGGTATGTTATATTTTTCAAAGGTTCTTTCGTGACAAAACCCTACTTTAGTTATTTCTTTTAATGCCACAGCGATAGTTTGATTTAGAAAAGTGTTAAAAAAAAGGTTTTGATTTTGTCAATAGATCGCAAAAAAGTGTAGCTGAGCTCTTACGGTGATTATTAGAAGCACCACGGATAGATTTCCATTATCGCTATATTTTATTTAATATTTACATGTTGTCAAATTAAGTATGTAGAAACAAGACCACAAGGGAGGCCAAGAAAGCGATGGGAGGAGCAGATAACAGAAAGTGTGCAAGTGAGACTAGAAGAATGTAAACAATTAAATCAGGAGTGGTTGAAGTATAAGGAAGGTGTCATTATTTTAATAAACTGCCCAAGCCAAAGTTTGGAAATAGTTGATGATGATGATGATGATGATGTTTAAATGAGAATTGATTCTTAATACTTTTTGGGGTATGACGGAAGCCATGATAAATATATAATTGAGGTTAGGTTTTCGTTGCTTAAGGTAATTCGACAATACTCATTTTACTACACAAGTTTAACAAGTATATAAGGGATAGGTGTAAAATGATTCAATAACTTAAAATCATTATATTTCACGATTTATTAAAGCTCAAAGTTGCTATTTTATGCTTTCCAAGTACTATTATTAAGGTGACGTAATTAATGTATGGGACTGAAATTCAGTAGGACCTATATCTAAAAATAATTATATGAGGTTTGTAGAATAAATTATTAATATTATTGATACATATTAGATAATATTAATAAATATTTCAATACATATGTATATTATAAATATTAGAGAGACGCTTAATATAGGTATATATTATATTTTATGAGTACTCACAAATACTACAATATTTTTATTTTTTCCTATTAGTGCTTCACGTCTTAGTACCCATCCGAGCTATCCGAATATATCTCGCTGATTGGGTAGGGATGAGTAAAGTATAATTGAGATGAAGTGTACACACATTGCATGGAGAGATGGCTTAAGAAAAAACACACATTGCAGTACACCACTGGTATTTGAATAAAGTTTTTTTTGACATCGACAAACCAGACTAAACGAAGCTTACGCCTGGGTCTGCGAGCCCACTGATTAGGGTTAACATTACGTTAACATTATTAATAAAGCCATACAAAATAATATTTCAGAAATATTTAAAGGACTGGACCACATGGGGTCTAGTAGTCACAGTTAATAGCTACAGATCGAGAGGTCCCGGGTTCGATTACCAACGTTCCAGATTCTTTGTGAAGTAGTGAGTCTGGAACAGGGTTTACTTGGCCTTGTGAGGATAAATAAGGAGTTATTTGAATTAAAAAGCAGCAGCTACGGTCTAGAAAACTGAGATTAATGGTCAGAGGGTTTGTTGTGATAACCACCTGACACATTCAACCAACAAAAAGTTGGCACTATCTCGCCAACAGACGATGGGCGTTTGGTCATTATGTCTCGGTTGCAGGCTGAGAGGCCACTGAGTTTCTTTTTTCAAAACTGTTGATTTTTGAACCAAACAAATTTTATGACTAGTATAAGGATTAAATTTAAAACATCATTTCAAAAAGGTAAGCACAGCGTTAAAACTGAGGGTTTCATGTGAGTCACATGTGTGTGCGAGTGCTTGCACCTTGGGACGTGTTCAGAATAACCCATCATTTCTTGTATAAAATTAACAGCTTCCGCTTCGCCCCTTAACAAAGTACACGCCATGATCGTTTTCCTGGAAACCATTAAACGTAAGGGATCTCAACTCTATTTATGTCGTTAATTTATTTTTTGGTCCAAAAATTGATTTCGTGGGAAAACTTACTCTAATGTTAGGGGAACGTCCTGAAAGGGGTTGGTTTTTGTGAAAATATAGAACCTATGCCTTAATACCCAAACCTCTTTATATATTGAAGGTGAAATTAATCTTCCGATAAAACACCTATGGGAGTAATAACATCGCAAGCACAGTTTTCGGATTTATCCAAACGAAAATTAATGGCAATTCCAAAAGCAGTATGTTTACTCGTTGGTTAGACCTCTATTTCAACAGCAGACAAGGAAGTTTCGATAATGGCCTAGTGGTTCCGACTATTAAAAAAAGTTTTCATCACGATGGTATGTTTGCCTTGAAACATAAATAGTTGGTTGGTTTGGTCTTGAATTACAACTAGAGTTTTAATCTTGATTATCTGTTTCCTTTTATCATAAATATAGTTTTCATCGCGAAGGTCTATTATATACTTGGATCATAAAGTTTATTCATCGTGGTTGTTGGTTGACCTTGAATCATAAATAGAGTAAGTTAGTTTTATAAGAGTTTTAATCTGTGATTGTGCCTTTTATCATAAATAGAGTTTTAATCTTGATGATCTGTCAGTCTTGGATCATAAATATAGTTTTCATCGCAATTATATGTTTGCCTTAGACCATAAATTAAGTTTTCATAGTGATGATCTGTTTGTCTTGGATCATAAACAAAGGTTTCCATCGTAATGGTCTGTTTTCCTTGGTTCATACATATCATTCTCACCAAGATTGGAAGTTTGGCTTGAATAATAAACATAGTTTTCATCGTTATAGTTAATTTACCTTAGATCATAAGTAAAATTTTCATCGTTATGGTTGGTTTGCGTTGGATCATATCTATTTTTTCTTTGATTTCACAAACACACTTTCTATTCATCTCTTAGTCTTAAAATTTACTTTGTGTAAATTATAATAGATAACCATTTTAAATTATTAATTATAATACGACGTGACGGTTGGTGATGTAGGTTAACCATATTTAACCAATCCCAAACTATGATGCTTAAAATTTAAAAGCCACTCACACTGATGGGGTTCAGTTTAATTTTGTTGGGGTTTTCTATGATGGAAAGACTAGGATTCGAGTACCGACTGGGTGCCTTTAGAGGCTTTCTCCTAAAAATTATTTCCAACTCTACCTTCACTAAAATACGGGTATATTTCCTATAAAAAATCTACCTTTATCATCCTTACCCTATTAGTATAAATATGTGCATAGACCGGGCAGTTAATAGGACATTGAACATGAAATAAAAAAATGGGGGGCGAAACTATTTAAAGCGCATATTATTAATTAAAAATTTTTGGTAACTTATTTTAATCACCAGTGTCCCCAAATATATGTATTTATATAAAATTAGCCTTTACTAATTGAAGTGAATGTATGTTGTCTAGGCTCGTCTAGCCTAGTTTGCCAGTTATGGGTGGTAATTTTTTGCTAATTTTTTTTTAGCACCACGTCTTACTACCTGTTCGGGCTATACACACATGTACTAATTAAGTTAATGGCTTTAGGGATTAGGAAGGTTGTATTTAGAGGAAGTGCACTTACATTAGCGGGGAGGGAGAGTGAAGAACTATTTTGGGAAAAGACAACCTCAGTACATCCGACCTAGGTTCGAACCTTGATCTCCTCGTTATCGGCAGTCTAGCCTACTGCAAGAGTAGCGCGTTAGACCACGCGGCCATCGGAGCAGCCTTTATTTAAGGATTCGTTTATATCTCTTATTCCAAGCAAGTGCAGTTATATTTAATCTTGCCTTTTTATCCATCCCTCATTAGTGTAGCTACAAATGGTAGTAGTAGTAATAAATTTGCAAAAACAAAATAAAATTAAAATACAACTGTTAAAAGTAAACAAAGAAAAAGGTTAACGCTGCTATATAAATAAACACACTAAAAGAAAATACGTAACTCTTAAAAAAAACCATTCCTGATGTCAGTCTTATTGAAACGTTTTGTTAGACAAGTTTATAGCGCTATTTTTTATGGCCGGGATTTTATTTTCATTGGCGGTCTATTGTTCTAACTAAGGCGGTCTCTCTTGTGGTTTTTATTGGCATGCCAATGGATTGACCTTGAAAGTTTATCCTCGAATATGGAGCGAGTGATGAGAACTTTGATTAAATTATTCTTTAACAGGAAGAAATAATCTATTTATACTTGTTCATAACATAGAGAAATTATCGCTAACGTGGACATTTTGGAACTCGAAATTATGACGACGTTTTATGTGTCCTCTAACTCAAATTATTGAATCTTATTTACACCTATGACTAGGGCCCAGAATAATTAATTACCTATAAAATGACCTAAAAATTCTAAAAGATGACTTTAACAAATTGTTGTAATAAATGCACACGACTAAATCAAACTCGTGCTTTATAAATATAGACTAAAATATACATTGGCAATGAAAAGCCTCTAACAACTTAAACTCCTGCATTTTGATAATTATAATATTGATTTATAAATATATATATTTCAGAAGTTATAGCTGTTATTATCTTCTCACACCGACAACTGTGTGTTGAAAAAAAATAGATTTATAAAATATTGATTGCAATAAAAATATACTTATTCAACATGTATGCCTTAAGATGACTCAAAAATGCATCTATTTTTCATAAAAAATACCTATAAATGATTCTAAAACGACGCAAAAAAAAAAAATGACCAACAATAAGGAAATTATTAACAGAGTTTATGTACTTAATGAGCATTGAAATATGTGATGTATATATGACACGTCATTAAAATCCGGGCCCAAGCTATGACAACTGCCTGTTCTGTCTCTCTATCTATACCTGGGACTTCAGTGGAAATGATTTGTTGGAGTCAATTAAAATTTGATGTTTAGATGTTATAGATACTAGAAAAACCACCCTTAGTACGTAGATTGGGATTAGAACTCCAATATCCCAGACATTGGCAGATTAGTCTATTGATAGAGTGAGCCTTAGGCTTAGAACATTCGACAACCGAAGTGGATCTTTATGTATTCAACCGCCAAACCACATGCTCTGTTGTTTTTCCATTTTCACAGTTGTCAGATTTGACATTTGGGATATAAATAATGTGATTGTTATCCAATGTTAGTGATTCTACTTTAATTTTTTTTTAAAAAACTCCTAACAAAGCTATTATTAAGACGATCGGACTGTACAAACTCTTCTAACATAAGCACCCTTCTTTTGCAGACAATCAATTTCACCACTGTATTTGCACAAAAGGAACAGAATTACGATTTAATATCAAGGCTTTTCTTGTTACTCTATTGATGCCATCTTCTGAACCAGACGAAAATATAATTACTCTCAATAAAAGAGAGAGAGAAGATTGCTAATTTCATTTCATTTCAGTTTTATTATTACATTGTCAAAGTAGGTGTATCAGTGGAAAAGTGAGACAAGAGTTAACTGAATTATGCTTTGAAATATTTTAGTCGTGCAAACATATTGTTCAGAGAGATAAATTTGATAAATAATACATGTGTGTTCATAGATAATTTATTAATATTTTTAGAACGTCGTGCATTTAAAAAAATAAAGTAAAGGAACTAATATCAACAAGGTCCAACTTTTAAAGGAGGGGCCTTAAAAAAATTACAAATACAATTTTACCATATTATCAGTGTTTTTTTTATAGTATTGTTGATATCTTTTAAAATTGTATTAATAAATTGTAGGCCTATATCACACGCATCGTAAAGAAAAGGAAGGTGTCAATCTGGGATGGCTGCGATGTTAACCTCGTCCATTTGAGAAGACGTGAACAAAGATTCATTAGTGTTTCTATATTATCCTTAAGGTGGGGTGCTAATGAGCGTGAGTTTAGGGCAGTATTCTTGAAGTTTTTATAGCATAAACATTTTTTGGCCAAAATAAACCAAATATTTCTTCCATAGAAACATATAGTTTAGTTTTATGCACATGATAATCTCAACAATTCTTGAATAGCTGTCAAAGGTGTCCTGGAATTTATGACAATTTTCTCTTTATTTAAAAATTTCTCACCAAATGCCACTTTGCTCATGACAAATATTCAAAATCTGTTGAGATTAGCATATACAGAAAACTAAACTCTATGTTTTTATAGAAGAAATATTTATTTATTTTGGCCAAATAATGTTAATGCTATAAAAACTGCAAAATTAATGCAATAGGCTTGCTCTCACTAGCACCCCAACTAAATAAGAATCTAAAAAAATAAATAAAAATACAGACATGTGTAATAGAAAGAATAACAAAATAATAAAGAAAATTACAAAATTATATTGATGTAGTTAATTTACTATAAAACGGTGGGATAAAGAAAATAGCATTTTTCAGTGACAATAACTTTTAAACCACTTTCTTTTGATTGAATTTTAAATATTTTCACTTTGAGTAAAATTGTACATTTCGAAAGAAAGTTTAAAATTTGGATTCGAGAACTATAGGATACGATCCAAATGAGTATAAAGGGTCTGGTGCAGTAACTGGCTATAAATTACCACAAAATAGTAGTCGAAATATTAATATTTAAGCCTTAAATTAACACTTAAACCTTAATAATGCTTATTTTTACCAACTTTGGTGGTTTAATGGTCTGCGTAACCATCACAATAGACTGGACTATCAATGATGAGGAGATGAGGGTTCGAAACTCATTGGGGCGGTTTTTTTTTCCCTAAATGGTTTTCCACCCTCTCTCGATGAAAATTCGGGCTTATTTATTCTAACCTAAGCCTTCTTCATCCCTAAGACATTAGCTTCATTAATAAATATTCGTTTAACAAAAATAGGTATTAAGGCGCTGTGACAGATTAAAAAAATATTATATTTGGTCCTAATTTTATACAAAATTTGGAATGTCATAAATCAAAACAAATAGGTTTGGTTCTTTGAATGAGAATATAGAAACATGATTAATTATTAACAATGGTTTAGTAGTTGTTGTAGATGGTATGGCTAAGTAATGAGGATGGAAAAGAAAGAATGACAAAAAAAAAATGATGGAAATGAAATATGTAGGAAAAATACCGCAAGGGAGGCCAAGAAAGAGATTGATTAGATGGGTGAAGCAGATAACAGAAATTGTGTAAGTGAGAGGAGACGAATGGAAGCAACTAAAGGAAGAATAGTGATGGAAAGATAGAGGAAGATGGAGGTATTTTACTAAACTGACCCGGCCACAGGATGGAGACGGTTTTTGATGTTTGTTAATGTTGACGATGGTGATGGTTTCGTTGTTGTAACATAGCGTATTACTTCCCCAAGTCCTTCATAGACGCTATTTGGTAGATATATCGTAGTTGCTCAATTGTCTCTGTGTTTTCCTCATATCAAATCTCCTTTACATCAAGAACATCTGATGAATATTTTCGTCGTTATTACGTACTTATAAGCCCCGAAACGTCTACCCTGGCGTGGAATAGCGGAACTGCTTTTGAACTTATATTATTAGACTGAGAGCGGAAATCTTAGTGATAGCTAGTTTGTAAAGGTTCTCTCATCAACGAGATTTGGTTCCGCTATATAAGCGTCACGCCCACAGAGTCGAAACCATCGCAGCTATGGACATTAATAAATCGTAAACTTCTGTCTCTACTGTCTTCATCTTATCGTGACTGTTTTTCTCGCAGGCATGTTCAGGTGAGAGGTTAAGACACCTGACTACGGAGAGGACTGAGTTTAGGTAACATACAGATTCACCAAGCAATGTTTTTTTTCCCAGTAACGCGTCTTACTACCCGTTCAAGGTATACGCCTATGTACTAATTACGGTAGTGGTTCTCGAGTTTAGGAAAGTTATATTTATAGGAAGTTTACCCACATTTGCGTGGAGGGAGAATAGAAAACCATTTTAGTAAAAATCACCCCCAGTACACCCGACTGAGATTCGAACCTCAATCTCCCCGTTATCGGATATCTAGTCCAATGCGAGAGTATCGCGTTAGACTATGTGGCCACCGAATCGAGTGAATGTTTAACAAGTGTGTTTTACACCGTTCTTCTTTCAGGTGACTGATGTCGGATGTCCCTAAAATCTACCCTCCTTAACTTGTTTATTTTATCTACTTGTCTTATTAACTCACTGGTTCTATAACCGTACGACTAAACAAACCTGTTTTACATCAAGAATTTTTAAAAATCAATGTAAAATACTTAAAAATGGTATAAATATTTAACTAACTTATACACAAAATATTTTTATAAACGGGTAATAGACATAAAGTAACAAAGTTAATCACACCAGTTAGTTTTTTTTATAGCCAATCTTTATTTTGTCAAACTTTAAAAGTCAATTGGTCAAAAATACGTAGGACTTTTATCGGATAAGTTTATATAGATTCAATGTCAGCAAAAAATTAATTGATAACATTTGGTTTAGTTATTATTATTTTATTATTATTATTATTATTATTATATTATTACCGCGTCTTTCTAACCATCCGGGTTATACGCACTTACGCTAATGTGTAATGGTAAGGTGATTGGAGATGAAATGGAGGACCTACAGTTTAACGTGGGATCCGAACCACGGTGAAGGCCTGGCATTCCACACATTCACAAGATGTCTTGTCAGAGGTGAAGGAAGGGTTTGATAATCAGATAAATATGTGCAGGGACCAAGGATTGAACCCTGGACCCCAGCACATAAGTCCGACACCTTACCCCTAGACCGCCAGGTCACCCATTTGGTCTAGAGCTTTGGTAATTGTTCTCTATTGGTATAAATGATGAATACATTTATAATTATTCCCTAGAATATATTATCAAAATTGAGAATAAATGTTTCGATATTTGATCGATATATTGGTAGGTATGATTGAAAAAATATATAGGCCTACAACTTACTTCCAAATAATACCAGAGAAACCCAAGGTAGTGAATAAATGGCGTTATAAACAATTTAACAAGTGATTTTGTTATCACAGGCTTGTGAATAAAGCTGTCAGTCTTGTTTATATTGTATAAAAGTTTTAAATGCCTCATTCCTCCCCATATATATATATATATATATATATATGGGGAGGAATGAGGCATTTAAAACTTTTATACAATATAAACAAGACTGACAGCTTTATTCACAAGCCTGTGATAACAAAATCACTTGTTAAATTGTATATATATATATATATATATATATATATATTATATATATATATATATATATATATAGCCTATATATATCTCGTATGCCAACAGAGTTTGTCGGCTAGATATTCCTGGTCCTCTACTGGCAGTGGCGGTTATGTAACCTTCTCCTGAGTATGGGGCCACCGTGTAGGAGCGACTACTTTGGCTTGATAAGATGATGATTGGGGTCCGGGGTTCAATCCTCGGTCCCGGCACAGATTTATCTGATTACCAAACCCTTCCTTCACCTCTGACAAGACATCTTGTGAAAGTGGGGAATGCCAGGCCTCCACCGTGGTTCGGATTCCACGTTAAACTTTAGGTCCTTCATTTCATCTCACAATCACCCTACCATTACACATTAGCTTAAGTGCGTATAACCCGAACGGGTAGTAAGACGCGGTGCTAATAATAGTAATTATAATGATGATGATTATTATGTGGTGCCAGTAAAGGTCTTAAACCTAACTTAAGCCTAATTATCCAGAGCATCCTTTGGTAAAAATATCTGTAGTACCACCGGGAATCGAACCCATGACCTTTATATTAGTATCCAGGAATGCTGACTAAGAGGCTGATCATTCCTCTCATGTTAGTGTGAATATGAGCATAGCCCGGATAAATAATGAGGCGATGCAAATAAAAATAAATAAATAAATATATATATATGCTGGGTTTAAATATTTTTTTTAAACACGAAGGACTATTTAAATATAGGTTTATATTTTTACAGTTTAATATAATTTGTTTTTTATTTTATTAAGTTTCTTATTGACTTCAATGGTCGAATTATCTTAGTGTCACTCTTGCAATAGACTGGTCTGCCGATGACGGGGGTATCAAGGTTAAAGCCCCTGTCGACTGTACTGAGGGTAGTTTTCTTTGAATTGTTTACCACTCTCTCTTGTAACGTAAATGCGGGTTCATTTCTTCATTCATAGCACATAATTACGTGTGTATCCCAAACAGGCAGCCATAAGCGTAGTTAAAAAATAAAAAAATAATTTATAAAATTTTTAGCTACCTGTTCAGGTTATACGCATATATGATAATTATTCAAATGGGGCAGGGATTAGGAAGGCTGTATTTATAGGAAATGTACCCACAGTTGAGTGGAGGGAGATTCGGAAATCATTAATGGAAAACCACTCCAATAAACCTGACCAGGATTCGAACCTTAATCTCCCTGTCATCGACAGTCTGGTCTATTGCGAGAGTGACGCCATAGACTGTGTGACCACCGAAGCAGGTAGTTTCACGTTATTAGTTGATCTTTATTTCTTAATGCAATCAATTTTACTAGATGATCATTAGAACTAAAAGGGTACGCCGAAAAAGGCGTCAGTCTCGTCTTGTTTGGTTTTCCGGTGCCGAGAAGGTTGGGGAATGGATCACGGCTGTATGTAATAAGATTTGTTTTTCTTAAACTATTTCCCGGTCCTCTTTTACTTGCACTGTTAATTATTTTCCACATCCCTTCCTCTATTAGAGTAAATATTAAGACTGCATAGATGGGTAGTAAGACGCAGCGCAGAGAACTGATTAGAAATTCTAGGTATTAATATAATATTTTGGTAGTTATGGTGGGAGTGTAGATGGGACAACGAAAGGCCAGTGTTTCTGCAGTTTTTATATAAAAATTTTGTGTCCAAAAATAAATAAAATATTGCTTCAGTACAAACACAAGAAGTTTAATTTTCTCCATGACTATATCAACAGTTGTTGAATATCTGTCAAGAACATAGATACATTAGAAGAGAAACTTTTTAAATGAAGAGAAATAGTTGTCATTAAATTACAGGACACTCTTGACATATATTTAAGAACTGTTGTTATCACCACGTAAAGAAAATTAAACTTTGTGTTTAAACTGAAGCAATATTTGATTTATTTTGACCAAAAAAGTTTGGATATAAAAACTGTAAAAACATTGATCTTTATTTAAGTCTCCTATACTTCTATCTAAACAGATAGAAATACTATATACCGCATCTATTTTGTGTTCCTAAGGTGTTTCCATTTAATGTAATTAAAAAAAAACTTTTTAAGTATTGCGTTATAATTTATTTTTATTTCGATGCGGTGTTGTATGAGATTTGAAGAACGGCTTCTGTCTTTAATTTTAAAAAAGTATTTCCAGGTTGTAACTTTAAATAATATTGTGTAGGCACATACTTATAGTTACATATGAAATGTTTGCCTTGACCCTTACACAGGGTTTAATTTACCGTACTTAAATCACAATACATCTCCGTAAAAGTCAACTATTAGTAGCGATTGTTAATAAAACAAGTAGCTACTATGAAAACTTGCAAGTCATTTGGTAATAGCGCAGTTTATTAGTTTTAAAGCAATGCATAAGTACAAACGTATATGCAAAAGAAATACTAGTTGTCTTATGAAAGTGAAATGAAGAGAGATTTTCTGCAATTAAAAAAAAAGTCAAACATGGTATTTTAATTTTGACATTTTTTTAAAGAAACTGGTTTTAATTAAAATAGACCCTCTTCGGTGGCCTCATGGTTAAACTCGCTACTCCCAAATTAGGCTAGAATGCTGATGATGGGTAGATAGAGGTTCGAATCTCAGTCGGGTGTACTGAGGGTGGTTTAAAAATAAAAATTGTCAGTCTCCCTCTACGAAAACGTGGGTACACTTCCTAGAAATATAACCTTCCTAATACACAAAACCATTAGTGTAATTAGTACATAAGCGTATAAACCGAATGGATAGTAAGACGCGGTGCTAAAAACAAGATTTACTTATAACTAGAAAAATATACCGGATTTTTGCAAAATATACATTAATCTAAATATTTATAAATGAAGAATAAAATGACCGAAAAGAATTTAATCTTTGTTTGTTAACATTAGCTATTAAACAATTTAAACATTCAAGAATTCATAATTAATGGTCGTGTAATGCTTGTTGTAGTTTTCGTAATAGCTACTTTACTGATTATTTTGTGATAGTTGCCATCATTATTTCAATATAATTCTCTTTATTGGATTTAATAAGGAAACATCGCTCGTGTGTATGTGGAACTAATTTATGTTTTAACAAAAGCTAGATATAACATAGCTAACTAGATATTACAGGTAATAGGACAAAGACTAGGTGAGGAAAGTTCAAGGCTCCTACCTTTGCCTGGGCGGCTTGAACGTCGGCGACAGGAACGATTTAGGCAGTGACAGAGACCTCTGTTGAGCGTCGAAGAAAGCTTTCTTCCGTTTCTCCTCCTCCCTTTCTCCGCCGGGGCACTCCCTGGCCGCGCGTCCAAGGACATCCTCCCCCCGATCCCGACACACGCCATCAGGCTCCTGTCCCTATCTCGCACCGGGGACCTCGTCACGGACACGTCGTCCAGAGGCGTCGACGTACCCGAACTCTTCTGGGTCCTCGGACTCTTCGTCACGGTCCGGTCCGAAGTCGTCACCCAGATGTCGCTAGAGGATGACGACGTGGAAGATGAAGACGACCCGTCCTTTGCGGAGGGTGACCTACTCGTCGTCACGGCGCCCGCCATACCGGAGACACTTTGCGTTCTTTCGGAAGCGCGCTCGAAGGCCTTTCGTAGGCTGCCTCTAGGTCCAAAGACACGTTGACGCCGGTGCCCTGCCTCTGAAGACCTCCCAGGTTCACGCTATAACCTGACATCTCCCGACGGATATCTTGCTCGTGGTTCAACGAGGAACTCGAAGGGTCGTGACTTATTTTCAGACGATCGATCGCGCCTCCGGAGGGACGTCTGGGGATCTGGGTGTGCTGACTGTATTGTGGACCAGCCCTCCATTTGGTCTTTTTCTCCTCGATCTCAGGGGAATGGAAGACCCTGTCAGAGACGCCACCGTTCATGACCCCATGAAGAAGCTTCCTGGACATCTCGTACTCGTCCACGCGGTCCAGCGACGCCGGGGAGGACCTCGTCGAGGGTCCGCGAGATACTTCGGACCTCTTCCCTTTCTCGTTGTTTTCGTACCCTCGCCTGGTGTCGCTCCTACCCCTCTGACCCTGGTTGGCCGCCGTGGGGTAGCTCTGGGACAACCTCATGCTGCCAGAGGTCGCCGGGGCGGAAGGTAGCTTGGAGGAGGATGACGAAGGGGACGGTGTGGAAGACTTGTTGTGAGAGGTGGCGGAAGGGTGAGGGGTAGGTGGAGGAGGGTAGACGCTGTCGCGGTGGGAGCAGTGAGGCCAAAGTCACACGAATTGGGGTTGCAAGTGTTAAGGACCTCGGGGCTGGGGATGAACACATGTGGGCCAGCCATCGTCGGGGTGGTCGCCCCTCTCTGGAGGACGCGCTGCCTCTGTTGCGTCGTTAGAGGCTGCGACTGCTGCTGATGAGGCTGCTTCGCTTTGCCTCTGGAGCTGCCGAAGAAGACGTTGCTGCTTACGGTGGGGTCTTGGGTGTCCTTCACAAGATACCTGGTGTCCTGCGGTTCCTTCCCGTGGTACCTGACGTCTTGTGACTCCTTGGGTACGTACCGCAGGTCCTGGGAGTCCTTGCCGTAGCGCGAGTCTTGCGAATCCTTGTTGTGAAACCGGTGCATCAGTAGGGCCCTGGCAGCCGCGCGGCTTCTTGTACCGTACAGGTATTCTGTCACGACACGTGCCTCTTCCTCGGCGTCCCATCTCAACTCGGGGTCGAACCCGGTATCTTCTGAATGTACTTTTCCTGTGGAAACCAAAAATAAAAAATATTTCAGCCATATCAAGTGCAAAAATTACATCAAGGCATGAGTTTCAATTCGCCGCCATCTTGTGTTATTTATTATAAATAAAACGTTCCCTTGTTACTTATTCAAGCCATCAATATTTATATGTATTAAATCATTACTATATACTGTATATATAGTAAAACGTGTTATAAAAAAACAAATAAGAACATTATAAGTGATAGGCCTACACAAAAACTAAATAATTAAATTTCTACTTATAAATGATTATTATTTATATATAGGCCTATGATATATTTTCTATTCGTTTGTTTTCTACATATTACTACGTTTGGGTTATACGCATATTTACTAGCTGCGATGTGTTTTTCGGGAAGTAGAAGATTTAATTAGCGAAATTATCCACACTTGCGTGAATAGAGAGAGAGAGAGAAGAAATATTTAAGAATGGCAACCCTCAGTACACCCAAACGAGATAAGAACTCCGATTTTACAATAATCAGCAGTCTAGTATATTGCGAGAGTGAGCTTTAGATGTGTTTTTTTTAAAGCACAGCGTACCATTTACAAATAGCAATTTAAATATATGTTTAAAAGTAACACTGAAAATGGGAATGGAACCTAAACCTTTGCCTGAATAATTCCCTTGTCCAGATATAATTTTTAAACAAATGTTTAAATTGGTATTTAATGAACTTATTTATCTCTTACTAATGTTAAATTTAATGTATTGTACAAAATAATGTTTACAGTTTAGTTAATATGTGTTTGACGTTTTCTTTGATTAAACATTGACCTAAGACTTGACGCCAGATTACCAAAAAGCTACCAACACAGTAAATGTTTAAAAATCTCTCTAAAAATTATAATTAATAACTTTCAATTATTTATAAAGTTAGGGAATAGAGTAGTGAACTAATAATTCATAGGTCTAGCGTTTACAAAAAACCACAAGATGACGCAAATATTGTTTTTTTCTTTTTCTTTTCAAACGTGTATAAAATGTATTGTGTAAAAAATTAATACGATTACTTCTTTTCGAAACATTATTATTGTGTTACACCATAACTGTCTTAGATTTTATCCTTGAAGTTTCTAATCTTAAGTTCATTTTCTTATTTTGAAATTAGTAGTAGATTTTTTTTAGCACCACGTCTACTACCCATTTGGGTTATATGATTATTTACTAATTTTCTTAGTTTTTTATTATTATTTAGCACCGCGTCTTACTAGCGCGTTAACCAACTACGCCACCGAGCGGGTAATTTTCTTAGTGGTTTTAAGGATTATGAAGGTTATATTTAGAGGAAGTGTACCTGAATTTGCGTGGAGGGAATGCGGTAAACCATTAAAAAAACACCTCAGTACATCCCACCAAAATTGAAACCTTGATCTCCCAGTCATTGGCAGTATCGTTTACTCCGAGAGTAGCGCGTTAGACCATGCGGCCACTGAAATGGGTCTAGGAGTCATAGATTTTAATGCCATACTGACCATTGGCTTCTTAAACTATTATTTGAAGCTTATAGGTGACCATAATGTAGAACAGTATGTACATAAAATTAAAAGGCGCAGAAACAAAAACACATAGTTGCAACTAATAACTATTGGAAGTCATAGGATGGCTGTCTAGCTTAAGGTGGGGATTTAGAGGACGTGAGAAAATGTCGGTGTTTTTTAAATTCTGGTAGCACAATTTTTTTGGGCCAAAATAAATATAATATTCCTCCTGTAGCAACGTTTAGTTTAATTTTCTGCACATGGTGATATAAATGTTGTTAAATATCTGTCATGAGCATAACGGTATTAAATGCCAAACTTTTTAAACGAAGAGAAAAAGTTTTCTTTAAATTTCAGGACACCTTTGACAGATATTCCACACCTGTTGATATCGCCATGTGAAGAAAATTAAACTAAACATTTCTACTGGAGTAATATTTTATTTATTTTGGACAAATAAATGTTTTGCTATAAAAACTTCAAAATCACTGAGCTTTTCTCGCGTCCCCTTCTATCCCACCTTAAGATGACATTCCTAGTCTCGGAACAATGGCTTCCGTACTCTGGGCATGCAAATTCCAGGTAGGGATGAACGACCGGTTCATGACCCGGAGTTCATCTAGGGACAAACTAATTGACTAACAGGAGAGCTGTGTGTAGTACTTAAGCAGAGGATGTAGGTCAACAAATACTCTCTATATGTAATAATATAGGAATAGGGTCTTTTAGCCAATGACTTGTTTTTATATCAAACATTTAATTTATGTAGTTAAATTCATATACTATATTATGAAATTAAATCAGTTAGTTTAAGAATAGTACCCACTTCGGTGGCAGCAATGGTCTGAGGCGTCACTATCACAGTAGACCATTTTTATTTGTTTTTATTTAGCACCACGTATTACTATCCGTTCGGGTTACGCGCTTAAGTACTAAGTACGCTAATGGATTAGGAATTGGGAAGGTTGAATTTAGAGGAAGTGAGCCCGCATTTGCGTGAAGGGAGAGGGGGAAACCATTTAGGAAAGACCACTCCCAGTTCACCCGAATGAGATTCGAACCTTGATCTCCCCGTCCTCGTCAGTCGAGCTCAACATGACTAGCGCGTTAGCCAACTACGCCACCGAGGCAGGTCACCGTAGACAAGACTGCCGATGATGGGGAGATCAAGGTTCATATCTTGGTCGGGTGTACTGAGGGTGGTTTATCCAAAACGGTTTTTCATTCTCCCTCCTCGCTAATATGGGTACGCTCCCTTTAAATATAGCTTTCCTAGTCCCTACAACCATTAGCGTAATTAGTATATAAGTGTATAACCCGAATGTGTAGTAAGATGCGGTGCTAAAAAGTTTTATAATACATGTCTCGCGTATTTATTTAAACATGTGCTTGTTCCCACCTTCACTGAACTAGCGACCGGTCATAACACTATCTATAGTCTGATTTAGGGCTAAGAAAATTTTTTGGCATCTACAAAATATATTAAAACAGTTTACATACATCCATACGTCAATTACGTGATATTAATGTTTCTTTTGATAGACTACTTTGGATAAATACGCTACCTTTAACATGATATTAATGATGTAGAAAATAATTTCAATATTTACCTAAAACATGTTTGTATTTTAAAAGTTGTACTCTCACCAAAATTACACTGTAACCCAATGAAACAGGACTAGAAGGGTGAATTATTTTTTAATAATCTAACCAGAATTTGTTTAGAAAAAAAATATGGATAGGTACAGTGTTAAAATATATCTCAAGTGATTCTGGCCGGGATTAAAGCCGGTACTATCGGGCTACTATCAAAGTCTGACTCTAATCCTGTTCATGACGACATGGGAGCGGTACTCACTGTGCTGTACGAAAGGTCTGCGTTGTCTGTCGGCCGTCTGGTCGGGTCCCATCTTGATGACCACTCTGTGCGGCTCGACGGTGGGGTAGTACGGCTGTTGCTGGTTATAGTTCTTGACGAGGAAGTACTGGTACTCAGAGGGCGTGTGTTCCCGACTGCTGTGACTCCCCGGACCCCCAGCGGGCGATACTCCTCCCGGGGACTTAGTCTCTGGCAGCTGGAGACTCCTGGATCGCCTCACCCGGTTACCCCGGCTGTCCCAGGTGTGGTACACGTTACCAGCCGCCGTCTCGTGAGTGGCGGGGGTCACTGTTGGTGCCACCAGACGCGTCGGGTGTGGCTGTACTGGTGGCGGCTGTTGTTGTTGCTGCTGTTTTGTTTGTGGATGCGCCGCGGACCTCCTGAAAGTCTGCGTGGGGCAAGGGCTTCTCCTTCCCACACCTCCTCCTCCTCCTCCCCCTCCACAGCTACTGCTTGACGAAGAAGAGGACGAGGAGTTGTCGTTCGAGACAGTCTTCTTGCTGTTACCCGCACTGTCTGACCCGGGGGACCTCCTCATCTGGTAGGACCTCTGCTCGACGGTCCTCTGGTGGACCCTTCCGTCTCTCAGGCGAGCGGAAGAAGGAGAAACCTTTCCCCCATTGACCGAGACACGGTCCTTGGCCTGGAGCCCCAAGTTTCCAGAAGGTGTCTCCGGCGAAGTGATGGCGGAAAAACCTCCGGTGTTGTTAATGAACGGACTCGCCTCGTCACCGTCTTCATAGCCACCCACGGAGGAATCGGTCTCGGATAGCCGGGGCATCGGACCCCGCGGGGTGATGTTGCTATCGAGACTGCGAAACCCGAACGACGAAGATGATGACGATGAAGAATCGTACTTTTGGAACATATTCCTCCGGGTGCCAGTGGTGTCCTCTAAGGACTTTGCTTGAGGGATCCTTGCTAATGGTTGTAAAGGGGTGGTGACCGGAGATGGCGTGAGGCGACGGAGCCTGGTGGTTAGCGAGCTTATCCCGGTGTCTAAGGGTGGTGTACTCCGTGGTGAAGGTAAGGTGCTCCAATTTATAGGAGGGGGTGGTGACGGCGGAGGGCTGATGACGTCACTGTCAACAATGGCATTTGAGCGAGGGAGGAAAGGCGGCTTTCCCGAACTAGATCTCAACCTGGGTGAAGTACCGTATTTCTTGTTCAAATCCTGGAAAGCGGGTGGTGGGGAGATGATAGGCGTGATCGGTGGTGGAGACATAATGTCATCGGCGATGTTTTCCGGTGGCAAAGGGGATGGAGAAGTGTTCCTACTAGGAGGGAAGTCGCGTCGCGAGAAATCAATGGGGAGGGGTAAGAAAGCCGGACGTTGTTGCTCGCCGATCTTGGTGCCGTCAGGGAATTTGCCCGGTTCGCTGTTGCTACAGTGATAGTCCACGAGTTTGATCCCTCTGCGAGATGTAGGGAGCGTCCCGGAAGCTTGAATAGGGATCGTCACCGTGGTGGTTGTGGTTATCTTCGTCGCGGGGGTCGGCGCGCTTTTGTAATTCGCCCTACGGTTTTCGTCCAAGGACCGCTGTTGGACCTGCACCCAGCCTGACCTGCCCAGATACACCCCATCCACTTCGCGATCACACCATCGGACAGGAGACAGCTCCCGGGTGCACGTGCCACCACCAGCGTCCATGCTACCCCCGATGAAGAGCGCAGTAGCATTGGATGAAGGTCCAGCGTCGCGACGTCGAGTGGGCAGAGAGGCGTAGTTGGTACCCCTGCTGGTGGACTGGGAACCTTGCAAGGAGCCTCCAAACTTGAGGGTGGGGATGCCCGACCGTCCCGAAGAGTGTCGGGGCCCAAGGACGCCACCGTGGTACGTCGTTAAGGGAAGCGTTGTCTCCCAGTTCTCCGAAGAACTTCTTAGGTGGAGGACGGACACGTTGGGACCCCTGGAAGAGAAAAACAAAATCAGATTACTAACTTGAATAGACACATATAGGAAGAACATATATAACCTTTATTTTACATCCATTACTGTTTTCCTCCTGTAAAGCGAAATAATAGGTATATACATTGTTGTAGAACCACTACACCAAAGATCATAAATAAAACTAGTTTACCAATTCAGCTAAATCCCCCTGGGGGCTTTTTGGAAATAGCAATCGAACCCTAAATTTAGGGTAAATATTTTCTATATGCGTCAGAGAAAATACTTTGTTAGACCTATTTGTATAATTTTTATAGAGCTCTTACTATTATACATATACTATATAAATTAATTCAAACAATTTGTTGGGTATTTGTACAACTTTTATTAATTAAATTCAGAAAATAAATTATGTAAAATACTAAGATATTCAATCAAAACCTTTGTTGACAGCGACAAGTCTATTCCTGCAAATCATGTCATGTTACATTAGCCGAGCGAGTCAATACGGTGTGTGGGACAAAAAATATGACTTATAGCCAGTACACTCTGTTACTAAAATAAACAAAAACTCGATAGCACCATGTCTTACTACCCCTTCGGGTTATACGCTTATGTAATAATTATTCTAGGGGTTTTAGGGATTAGGAAGGTTATATTTAGAGGAATTGTACTCATATTTACGTGGAGTGAAAGTGGATTTTTTAAACCATCTTTGGTACCCCCGACCGAGATTCAAACCTTGATCTTCCCGTCATAGGCAGTCTAGTCTACTGTGAGAGTAGCGCGTTATACCATGAGGTCACCAAAGCAGGTAAGGCCCCCATATTTTAAGAAAAATGGCGATGGATGGATAGTTTATAATCCGATTCAAATCGAGTTTTTCCTTCCTAATGTTATATATTCTGGTTAAACCTCACTTATTTTGACCCGAGTAGTGATGGTCAGGTCAACCTTTTTCAACTCACGGCACACTGACAAAGGTGATAAAATTGTTAATGCACACCATCAGTTTTTCAAAGAAAATTTTCATTATAAACAACTAGTATAGCTAGAATTCTAAATAATTATTGTATTGTTATTTTTTTAAAAATAATGTTGATCATGGATTTTAAAAAATAATAATTTTTTTCGCTTCGTTTTTTATACTACCCTAAACTCTTGCAGCTGACCTTACGTGGCACACCAGTCAAAAAGTTGCACTAGCTAGTACTTTCTTGGGTAATCTTTAAACAATCTTTTTTTTTTTTTTGCTAGAATAAGTTTTAAAGACTTATTTGTATCAACTTAGATCAATTATGACCCAACATCTGCACGTTTGTAGGTTGAACTAAGGATACCGGGTTAAATTTTCAAATGATACGCAAAATGTATAACTTTGAAATTATATTGGTTTTCTTCCAAAAAGTATTAAATACATTTTTTAAGGGTGTTATTGTTGTGTTAGTTTTAGAATTGAGTAAATGAATATTCCTCCTTCCCTTTTATTATAACCGGATATTATTGTTCACCAAGGCTATCCGCATTTTGTTTCCTAATCTCAAAGATCTACCCGCCTTCACAGTTTTCCTCACATTCACTAATACTTTTTCCTTTGTCAATATTTCGTCACGAGATAAACAGCTTTGTTGTCTGAGTGATGAACAAAATCACAAATTATTTTTGAAAATGTAGGCCCCTACTTAAATATTAGCATACCTATATGCTTGTATTTTCTGGGTTTGTTAAGACCGTAAATAAGGCAGTTGTCAAATTTCGGGCGTTAGGGGGGACGAACCCCCAAAACCCCTGGCTACGGCCTTGATTATAATTATAATTTACTATTTCTTTCTAAAAAAAAAATCCATGTTGAATTAAATTATTAATTTATCCAAAAGTATTTGCGTTAATTTATTCTTATTTTAAATCTAAATCGTCAATAAAATTATGAAAAACCATTCAAGAATAGAATTTGAATTTTATTTGGCCCAATTGAGGCTATGAAACTATTTCTTAACACTCAGCCAACAATGAGTAGACCTAATTCAAGTAGACAAAATTTTACTTGTGTTACAGTTCAATTTTTATAGTAAAGATGCTTTAAGAAAATACAAGTTTTTGCGAGTTGGATTAAATACATTCTACTTTATTATTAATGCTATTTTATAGGCATTGATAATATCTATCAAAGGGACAGCTGCAGATGACGTATGAGTTTATGAATGTATATTTATTAATGTTTCTATTTTTCAGATAAGGCCATTCCTATAACAATTGGACTGTATAATTAATCTTTTTTTTTATATTTTATTTAATCAAAGAGCCATTCCGCCTTAACATATAAATATATCTATTAGAAGATCACGTTATATTCGGTTGAAGGTATGAAAAAATCTGTTTATATATTTTCTCGGTAAAGTTAGTGGTAAAAAAGTTCTGAGCGTAAAGCGAGTTGACTCTAAGAAGTAATAAATTAAAGGGTTTTCTTTGACCTTTTATCGTTTTTTTTATCGCTGTTTATATATGCGTATAGAATAAGTTTCCTAGATTTCCTAAGTCTTCTCTTTATGAATTCGTTGTCAGACTAGGTCATGCTTGATTAAAAACCACAATAAATTCTTATGAAGCAATCAAAGAAAATGTGTCCTTATTGCAAAATCATTAAACAAAATTCTTTTTATCATTGACGATTAAGAGTGTATATCACATATCAGTCAACTATGTGATAACAGTCGACTATAAATCGTAAATTTACACCAACACAATTGCACGTGGATCATTTCTGATGAAACATTAATGAAGATAAAGAATTAATAGAAGTTCCTAATCCTGAACATTGTTGATATATTAAATTATATTAGGAAAAAACCCGTATTGAAAAGGCCGTTTTTGAATATTTTAGAAAGGCTTAATGGATTAGCACTGTGCACAAATCTTAATTCTGTCATAACAAGGACATGCTGTAGTTTCTAACAAGAAACTATGTCACTTTGTCCCCCATTGTCACCGCGGAAAATGTCGAGTACTAATTCAAATATGAATGCTCTGCACATATTTGTGTCATATCGTAGTTCTTTTGTTTTTCCTTTTACTCCCATACCTCACGTGAGCCGGGAGCTACAGTAGCTCCATGGCTTCTTTGGTGCTAACTGACAGCTCACAGCTGACGGCTTTGAAAAGTTACCAGACCAAATTATGTATCTCTACGCAGAACCATATGACCTGCAAAAACATGTATTTAGTAGCTGTCACTTCTGACAGTAAAACTTTAGGTATATACCTAAATGTTGACGGTCAAAAGTCAGCTGTGAGATGTCATTCAACACCAAAGAAGTCATGGGGCTACTGTAAGTTGGACCTGTTATGCTGAAATGAGTTTTTTTTTCTAATAAAAATATGATTTTTCAACATCAAGTGATATGAAATCAAATCGTATAGCTTGGTGGTCCTAACAACATTAAATCAACAAAAAAAGCCACGACACCTAGTCCCCAGACCTTTAAATTAATTCAAAAGTACAACCCGTATTAGTGGTCGCATAGTCTAACGCGTAGCTCTCGTGTTAAAGTGGATTACCGGTGACAAGGAAGATCGTAGTTCTAATTCAGTTTAGATGTAGCGAGGGTGTTTTTTTCTAGCCTAAACGGTTTCACACTCTACCTTCACATAAATTCGTTTGAAATCATCTCAAATTCTTCAATTCTCATTCCTATTACAATATTGTGATTACAATTTTGCGTATAAATCGGACGGGTAGTAAAACACAGGGGCAGAAGTGAGGACTGGAGTGGTAAAGCACACAACTTACAAGCTAATTTACTTATAGAACAGACACACAACCAAGTAGCCCGGACGTTAATTCATCACGGTTTAAGGAACAGTCCCAATTTTACCAATGACAACCCTTTATACTCTGCAGGGAATCAAACCTGGAACTCCAAATCAAGAAGGCGGACGCCTTATCATATGAACTAAGGTATTATATAGGAGTTTTTTTAGCACCGCATCTTACTACCTGTATAGGTTATATGTATATGTACTCATTAAGCTAATGAGTTAGGTATGAGGAAGGTAGACTTGAGAGGAAGTGTATCCGCATTTGCGTTTAGAGAGAGAGAGAGGGAACACATTTTGGGGAAAACCACCCTCAATACACCCGACCGGGATCAAACCTCAGTTTACCCGTCATCGGCAGTCTAGTTTAAAGTGAGAGTGACGCCTTAAACCGTGCGGCCATCGAAGCGGGTGATAGAAGTCATTTACACCAAAGATGTAAATCAAGTGGAGGAATGACCTTGACGAGACAGGACTGACCGGGGTCCATTGGTGAGACATACCCATATTGAGTGGATTGTAGCCGTAAAGTTTTAAAAGATATTCTCTCTTCTTACAACAGCCACCCATTCCTGTTTGAACAATCCTTATATAAGGAGACTTCGCGAAATAAATTGGAGAGGAATGTAATTAAGAAAACTGTGGATCCAAGCAAATACAAGTCTGTGGGCTTTGTTTTGATTCCAGGTAGAACCTATATTATTGTACTACTATAAATCCACACAGCTCACTTACTCACATCAATGTTTAACCACTTACAGATGAGCTAGAAACTTGAAATTTGGTAAACTTATAGCTCCTAGCCTGTAACTGACGGGAAAATTCGGAAAAGTTAATAAATTTAACCCCCGAAAAAAATAATTCAAAATGGCGTAGAAACTTTAAAAAGTCGGTGCGGACCTTTCTTTGAGGTCTCTTGTGGCTAAACGGTAAGACCTATCAACAAACGGCTCTGGAATTACATTCGTTTATATCCACCGGCAAAGAAAACCCACTGGGGGTTTGGGGGCGGAGCCCCCAACGAGCAAAGCGGGATTTTAATACATATTTGTTTACCTTGGCTCACTACCGTTTAGAGTTATAAGCATATATATATATATATATATATATATATACATTAATTACGCAAATTTAGTAGATATAAGAACGGTAGAATTTATAGGAAATGTAACCGCATTTTCGTGGAGGATGAGTGGGAAACACAATAGTAAAAAAACACCCTCAGTACCACCCAACAAGAATTCGAACCCCTATGCACCTTTCATTGGCAATCCAGTAGACCTATACTACCAAAGCGATACCTTAGCCCAATCGACCATCGATACGGATGGAACAAATTAATAATAATCTTCTTTTCTCCTGTGATTTGTACCATCTGGGTATTAGGAAGATTACAATTCCTTGTTATACGATTGAAATTTTTTTTTCTTCTCGTTTTTAAAGTACTTTGAGTTGGTACATCAGTGTGCATATTATTATTAAGATCATTTAAACTATCTGAATTTAGTAAAAAAAAAGGAAGATTAGGATATTTAATTAAATGCACCAACGTTTGCCTATAAAAAGCCAGAAATAAATTTGACTTAAAAATAAAAACACCAACGTGAGCCTATGTATATATATATAAAACTAATATTATAAATGCGAAAGTTTGTGTGTTTGGATGTTTGTTACTCAATCGGGCCAAAACTGCTGAACGAATTCGAATGAAACTTTGTACGTTGGTAGAGTATGTCCTGGAATAACATATATGACTATTCCCAACATTTGATTTTACATTAATTTTACAATACTAATGTTTAAACTTTTTGTATATAAGATATATTATATATAATATTTCGTAGTAAAATAAATATATTTTATTTAAGTTATCAATTTTTTAAAAATTTTAGTTAAAAATTAATGATTTTATTAATTATTGCGGTCGAAGCCGTGACGAGTAAAAGCTAGTATACATATATATTAATGATATAAAAATCAATCAAACCCAGCTTTACCAACAGGGACTTAATTCTAGAACAAACCTCATATCCATACACCATAACGTTAATTTATCACTGTGTGAACAGGATTAAATAAATTTATCAGTGAGACACGAACGTATAGTCCAATACACCTGACAATGTAGCAATTTTTTAACTATGTATTACTACCCATTCAGGCTATTAGCATTTAAGGTGGGAGTATTGGAAACACGAGTTAAGGGCAGTGTTTTCCCGTTTAAATATCAACATTGCTTCAATACAAACACAGAGTTTAATTTTCTTCACATGATGACCTCAACAGTTGTTGAATATCTGTCATGAGCATAGCGGCATTACTTACTAACTTACTTTATTGCATTAGGAACCCGCCTCGGTGGCGTAGTTGGCTAACGTGCTTGTAGTGTTGAGCCCGACTGCCGAGGACAGGGAGATCGAGGTTCGAATCTCGGTCGGGTGAACTGTGGGTGGTTTTTCCTAAATGGTTTCCCACTCTCCCTCCATGCAAATGCGGGTTCACTTCCTCTAATTCAACCTTCCCAATTCCTAATCCATTAGCGTAATTAGTACTTAAAGCGTATAACCCGAACGGGTAGTAAGACGCGGTGCTAAATATTATTATTATTATTGCATTAGGAACACGAAAGTTCACTACCTCACTAAAATAAGTACGCCACCTATTCCTATATTAAGCTAATACTATCCAGTATATCTCATTACACCCTATCTCTCTCAGGTCTAGCCAAATTTTATCTTTCATCTGCGTCTAGGTCTTCCCAATGGTCTCTTCCTGTTAGACTTTCCAGTCAGTACATTGAACAAGGTTATAGATACTTCCATTCACGCTGCATGACCTGCCCACCGTAACCTGCGAGATTTTACTACCCTAACAATGTTTGGTGATGAGTACAAGGTATGCAGCTCATCATTATGTAGCCTCCTCCACTCTCCATAGCATAGCGGCATTAGATAAGAAAGATTTTAATAGAAGAGGAAAGGTTATTATTAAATTCCAGGACAACCTTGGGAGATATTCAATAACTGGTGAGGTCACTATGTGAAGAAAATTAAACTATATGTTTGTACTGAATAATTATTTTGACACAAAAAAAGTTTTAATATACTATTATTCTTATTCTTATTATTTTAGCACCGCGTCTTACTACCCGTTCGGGTTATACGCTTTAAGTACTAATTATGCTAATGGATTAGGAATTGGGAAGGTTGAATTAGAGGAAGTGAAACCACATTTACGTGAAGGGAGAGTGGAAAACCATTTAGGAAAAACCACCCCAGTTCACCCGACCGAGATTCGAACCTTGATCTCCCCGTCCTCAGCTACGCCAGCGAGGCGGGTAGTTTTAATATAGAATCTGCAAAAAATTCTACCCTTAACTCGCGTTCCCTACACTCCCCAAATTAAAGAGTGACTACCAATTCTGTATGTTCCTTGTAACCGACTGTACCACCTCTTGTCGTGGGTTCCCTTAAGTGCGTGGGTCCTGTGTAATGTTAGGGTCACCGTCACCGGGCGGTACAAGCTTCCTAATAAGACTTGACTGGTCTCGTCCTTCGATACAGACTCTACTCAGGAGGTTTGTCTTGTGCAAGACTTTGGTGGGGGATGACACACACAAGAACACATACACACGTGCAAACACATACACACACAGCGGACTTTAAGGTGCGCTCAGGCGGGTCGACCTAGGCCGAACGACGCGCTAATTTGTTTTGGACACTGCAACTTGAATAGAAACTCCACCACCATCAGCATCTTGCTTTTTTTTTTTTTTTTAGCATTGCGTCATACTACCCATTAGAGTTATACGCTTATTAACTAATCACCTTAATGTCCTTAAGGATAAGGATCCTTATAATTAGATGGAGTGTACCCGCATTTGCGCGGAGGGATAGTTGAAAAATCACCCTTAGTACACTCGATCAAGATTAGAGCTTCGATCTTCTTATCATTGGCAGTCTAGTCTATCGCAAGAGTTGCGCCTTAGACCATGTGACCACCGAAGAGTGTGTACATCTTACTAACTTACTATCTTGTCATGCGTTATTCACAATAAAAGGGTATTAGCAATTTAATTGTCAATTTAGACCATTAACATAGGTTGCTATTAAGTCTGACAAGAATATACACTTTCGTATTTAGGCTTGAAGAAAGAAGAATTGAGAGGAAATGTAGCCATATTTAAATATGTACCGAGAAAGTGGACGTTTTGTTTGAACTACCGATTTTAATCAAATTCACAATGGTGAGTCCGTGTAAAGAAAGGCATCCGACTAACCTTGCCTGGTACTGGGGATTTCAGAGTTAGAATCCCAGCAGACTAAGACTGTATTTTCCTCAATGTTCAATCTGTACCTATCTTTATCAAACTTGATCAATATCAATTTATCCCTCTCTCTCTCTCTCTCAATATATAATATAAATTAATAGAGCTAGATATAGATGGATAGCTAGCTAGATAGATAGATAGATAGAACGTTAAGGGAAATACAATCTCAATACACCCGGCTGGGATTCAAGCTCTAAAATCCCCGCTATCAAACAAACCAGACAAGACTAGACTGATGCCTTTCCCCCTCCACGTACTCACCGCTGTGAATTTAAATAAAATAAGTAGTTGTGAACAAAACATCCTCTTTCCCGATGGTGGATTAAATAAAATGTAGCCACGTTCACGTAAAAGTAATACAAGTGAATCTGCTTCAGTGGTTGCATAGTCTAAAGCACTAGTCTCGCAATAGACTAGACGGCTAAAGATGGAGAGATCAAGGTTCGATCTTGGTTAGGCACACTGAGAGTGATTTTTCATAAAAGGTTTTCCATTCTCACTCCACGTGCAAATTAAGGTGCTTTTCATTTAAATTAAACCTTCTTCTAACACACTAGAGTAATTAGTACATATGTGTATAACCTGAACAGGTATGCAAAACAGGGGGGGAGTCGTAGGGGTACAGAGAGAATCTAACGGGGAATCTCGTTCCGGTGTGTTGGTATTCGACTCCAATTCTAGGGTTCTTTGATCGATTTCGAGGTATTTTAAGTTATTTGCTATTTGGATACAAATTCGTGCCACAAATTGATTAATGAAGTTCAGTTTTCGTATGAGTGGCCTTTTTTTCTTTTTTAGAAAACAAGAACATATTCTTTTACAACCAACAACGATTACATTTCACTATTTTATTGGTTCTTTTTTCCAACAGATTAGCTTAACTATCGTGTTAAACTACTAAGTAAGGTCTCCCATGTTTGATTCTCGACATGGACGAAATATATATTAGTCTATTAGTGACATGTAGGTTTCCTCTACCACAGTGATGAGTTAACAGCCGGGGGACTGGATGTTGTGTCTGTTGTAGATTTAAGTAAGTTTATTATTCATTTTATGATATGAGTTGGCTTATAAATAAAATATAGACTATTTATACCAGTTAAATTATAAAATATAAATGTATTAGAATCATTTTTAAGGAATCGATAAGATCTATAAAAGTGAAATTTGAAGAAGGTCACATAACTTTACGTATGAATATATAAAAGTGGATATAATAGTATTTATTGTAAGATAAGTTTCTTCCTTCGAAATATTCACTGTACCTAGATTACCCGACCGCTGCTGTGGACTATTGAACTATCCAAAACCCCATGTGTTATTTTTGCTAGTAAGAGAAGGAGAATTTTGGGTAATTATTGTACACCTTGCTAAATAATACCCCGACTACCTTTTCAGCCAACTTTGTAAAAGTAAAACTTTTCTGTGAAGCAGTTGTGTTCTTATCTACAATGCCACTATTCCAGTGTGTTTCTGATGATGATAATAATAAATTGCAATGCAAACCAAGCTCTTTTTTTTTCTGAACTGGTTTCTATTTCTTTCTCTTCACATATACATATATTGAGGGAATGAAAATACACTCGGCATGAATGGAAGAAACTAGAAGTACGTTCAAGATATTAACTTGCAAACCAAGTGGGAAGATACCATTGGGAAGATCTATACGCAGATGAAAGGATAACATTAGAATGTATCTGAAATAGATAAGGTGTAAGGAGGGGACTGGATATAACTAGCTCAAGATAGGGATAGATAGTAATGAGGGGGATTGGATAGGATTAGCTCCAGATAGTGATAGTGTAATAATGTGGACTGGATAGAATTAGCTCAAGACAGGGATAGGGTGTAATGAGATGGACTGGATATAACTAGCTCAAGATAGGGATAGGGTGTAATGAGATGGACTGGATATAACTAGCTCAAGATAGAGATAGGTTGTAATGAGGTGGACTGGATGGAACTAGCTCAAGATAGGGATAGGGTGTAATGAGGTGGACTGGATGGAACTAGCTCAAGATAGGGATAGATAGTAATGAGGGGGATTGGATAGAATTAGCTCCAGATAGTGATAGTGTAATAATGTGGACTGGATAGAACTAGCTCAAGACAGGGATAGGTTGTAATGAGGTGGACTGGATATAACTAGCTCAAGATAGAGATAGGTGTTAATGAGGTGGACTGGATGGAACTAGCTCAAGATAGGGATAAGGTGTATATGACTAGCTAAAGATAGGAATAGGTTAAACGAAGCATACAGTTCTACATGGATGGTCGAATGGTCTTAAGGAAGTGTTTCTTCAAACTTACAACACTTGAGTACAACTTTCATGTCCATGGCCTAGATAAAGTACCCCCTTACAAATTTTCTTTAAAAAAATGTTCTTAATTATAATAACGCTTTAGTGGTAAACTAAACAATGTCTAAATGGAGGGAGGATGTTAAATGTCCATGGCATGTTATCATATCATAATCTGCGTTAGTTTGTTTATCAGACTTACTATCGGCAACAAAAAAATTTGTATTAACAAAACTCAATGGCACATCGCGTAGGCCTACCCCTAGGGATATGCGTACCACATACACTCGTCTAAAGCTTGATTCACACTCTCACCGAAAAATAGAAAATAGAATCTGCGCAGTAATTCACACACTTTACGTTGACCCATGATGCACTGCAACGCTTTAAAACAGCTGATTATCAACATATTTATTTCCTAGTGGATAAACCAATATTTTAGATTATTCTCCCGATGGATGTTTTCAAATTATAACGCTGTGTCGTGGCACAATCTAATACATCAAAAAACACGTTTTACATTAACGGGTTATTTCAAATCTCCTCACAAAGAAACTGTCTGTCTTCTTCTGGCTGTAGAGCACATGCGTTGACAAATGAGCCACTAATTTGAGAAGGTTGGTTCTGAAATTTGATTGGTTCTCCTGTACCTAACATTTAGAGCAGAGCGGACAAAGTTGAGAATAGTTGAACCTCAGCAGAACAGCTCGCACCGATTAAACGGAAATCTTGTGATTGGTTTAGAACACGTCACGTGACCACGTGCCTGTTCTGCGCTAGTTTTTCAATGAACATGTAAATCCACATTAAGTCATCAAAGCTTTCGACAAACCAAACGGCCCCTTGGTGTAGTGGTCAGTGCAGACTACAAGTCAAGGAGTCCCAGGCTCGATTCCCGGTTGGGACCATGTTTTTTTTCACCTGAAAGGGGAATCATCCCAATGGTCACCAGGATTTGGTTGATTAGGCTTAAGTTAGGTTTAAATGGTTACACTGGCTCCACACTCTCACACTATCACCATCACTATCATCTCATACCATCGGGACATGGAAAGAGCCTCCACGGAAAAGATGAACTATTAGTACATTCGGGAGTCCCCTAGCCAACAGGATCATTGGTACTGAATAATATTTTTATAAACTGAGCTATAGATTGATGTATCCCAGACGCACTATGTTATTATTTCGATGGACCAAATTACTGCTGTCAGAGAGGTCAAGGCTCGAATCCCGACTGAGCGCACTAGAGTTAGTTTTCCATGGGTGATTAATCTAAAGGCGTGACTCTCATGTAAGACTGTCTGTTGATAACGGGGATATCAGAGTTTGAACCTGGATCAGGTCTACTGAGGGTGGTTTTTCCTAAATGGTTTCTCACCTCTTCTTTTATATAAATACGGATAGATTACCTCTAAAATGCTTCCTTCCTCATCCCTACCTCATTGGAGTAATTATCATGTGTGCGTTTAACCTGAACAGGTAGTAAGACGTGGTGATATAAACAAGATCTATCGATGTTTTTCACACTTTATCTTCAAGCTATTGCGGGTGCAATTTCTCTAAATAGCCTCTATAATCCCTACTGTATATATTATGATATTATTAGCTTTATTGGACGTGGTTTGAAATAGATTGTATGCACACCCTTGGCCCACTAAGCCAAAACTATTTATTTTCAAAAACATATACAAGTAAAGTGACTTGTAATGGCTCAATATTGGTCTACTATATTCTAACCTTTGTAGAGGTGGCATGTTAATATATTTTTATGTTATAAATAAATTTGAATACTACAATAGTAGCACACTTTCAAAAGACAATCCACAATATTAACAATTGTAAGGGATAGCATTAAAAAAATTGAGTGAATTTGATGAAGTGTTAAAAATTTGAAGACAAGACCTTTTTAAAAATAGTTATTATTATTATTATTATTATTATTAGCACCGCGTCTTACTACCCGTTCGAGTTATACGCACTTACGCTAATGTGTAATGGTAGGGTGATTGTGAGATGAAATGGAGGACCTACAGTTTAACGTGGGATCCGAACCACGGTGGAGGCCTGTCATTTTACATATTCACAAGTTGTGATTAATACACGTCTTGTCAGAGGGTAAGGAAGGGTTTGGTAATCAGATAGATCTGTGCCGGGACCAAGGATTGAACCCCAGACCCCCCAGCACAGAAATCCGATACCTTACCGATAGACCACCAGGTCACCTAAGAATAGTACCTAAAAACCATTTTGTAAAGTGTATTTATCATCTTAAGTAAAGGTAGACCTTAAGCGAGTGCTTTTGATAAATAAAAGTAAATATAATTCAACTTTTATCTCTAAATTTATTAGTCGGTATTGTACACTAAGAAAATGTATTCATTGTCAAAATACATAAACAAATCTGCCCTTCCATTATTCATAGGGCTTGTTGGTTAAGCTATCGTTTAGAAAAGTCTTTCTCAAATGACCCCATAAAATTTATTTTTAAAAGCACTCGTGTATATTGTTCTTATTCTCTAATGAATGACATCGATTATTAAACTTCAGGGTTTTCTAACGGATTTCTAAAAGGATTATTAAAATTTTCATTTCCCTAAAGAGACCTTTGACTAGTCTCCCATAAAAGGAAAATAGAAAATGTTCAAAGAGTTTTTTCCCCCTCAAATAATTCCTAAATTCATTATATTCACTAACCAAATATAAGGTAACCAGTCTAATATTGAATTTTTTTTTTTCATTATTTTAGGCCTATTCTTTAGATAAAAGGGTTTGAAATTTATTATTTGAACTTTGTCTTCAAAAAGAAAGTAGTTGATAAAAGATTTTTAAATTATGTTGCAAAACTCTTAAAAGTGTTGTAATTCTTAGAAATATCTAACAACACTAAAAACCGAACATGTAATTTGTGATTTAAAATGAATTTCGTTATAATATTATACGAACTATATTTATTTAACGAAACCATAACGTATAGAAGTATTCTTTTTTCATTTTAACTATCTAAAATTATACCTCTATCGTAGAGATTATATAAAATTAATAAAAATTAATCAATTAAATTAGAGTACTATCATTGCTAATACAGGCTTCCGTGTGATCGGTTAAGCCTCGCTTGCAGGATCACACCATAGATAAAAAAAAAAGAATTTAATTACAATATTTTCCGAGCTTTATTTATTTTACAAAACAAGAGTATTATTATTATTATTATTTGGTCAATAATATTTTAAAAATAATGCGTCAATATTCAAGATCAGTGATTCTCAAACCCATGATCGCGACCCAAATAAGGATTGCAAGGATGACGCCTTGCAATATCAATACTACCATAGTGGCTACCAATAGCGTAATCCACTACTTGCTTCATCATAGTGATTTGGCACACTGTATTGTATGTCATCTCTCTTCACAACACGAAAGAGACAATAGATAAAAGGGCAAGACTCAAAATATATCTTTCATTAATTCAAGAACATTGCAGAGCTTTTTACCAGGAATATGATTACATAAACAGATAAAGAAATCTATGTTCATACCGTTGATAAAACTAACAATATAGTTCCAACTTTCGCCGGTTATGCAAGGATTAGTCACCGGTTATGCAACAATTAATCAAAAATATAGATTATCAAAACCTTAACTGTTGATTTTTAAATAAAATCTTTTTGTATTAATTACATTAATTGTTATCTTTCTCTTACGCATATTTCCCAATAGTTATTAGGGATTAATCAGTGTAAATAATCGTAGCATGATAAATTATTTTAAACAATCGGTATAGGTATTGGCAATAGGTTTTACTGAATCGGTACAACTCTATTCAACACAGATGTTGACACATTTGAGGATTGAAGGGCTTAATAGATATTATTTATTGAACTAAAGTAAAATTTGTGAATATATTAAATGTTTTCTTTTAGTTTTTTAATCAATTCAGGAGGTGTACACCAGTAAGTATTTTACTGTGACAAACACCAATCAAGTATTCTGCTTAGGCTCAAAAAACTTATAATATTTTAGTGAACGAGGGAGAGAGGATTGTCTATGTTTAATTATTAATTAATTTAAGGTGGAGATGTAGGGTACGTGAGTTAAGAGCAGTGTTTTTGCAGTTTTTATAGCAAAATACTTTTTTTTTTTTCAAAATAAATCAAATATTTTTCCAGCAGAAATATAGTTTAATTTTCTTCAAATGGTTATATCAACAGCTCTTAGATGATAAACATTTATATGAAGATAAAAAAGTTTTCATTAAATTCCAGGACACCCTTGACAAAATATTCAAGAACTTTTGAAGCCACCATGGGAAGAAAATTAAACACTTATGTTTCTACTGAGGCAATTTATTATTTCTTTTGACCAAAAAATTTGCTTTGTTATAAAATTTTCAAAAATTCCGACTGCCCTTTACTCATATTCCCTACACTGCCGTCTTAAGATAATAATAATAATATTTAGCACCGCGTCTTACTACCCGTTCGGGTTATACGCTTTTAAGTACTAATTACGCTAACGGATTAGGAATTGGGAAGGTTTGAATAAGAGGTAGTGAACCCGCATTTTCGTGGAGGGAGAGTGGAAAACCATTTAGGAAAAGCCACCCCCAGTTCACCCGACCGAGATTCGAACCTCAATCTCCCCGTCCTCAGCAGTCGAGATCAACACGACAAGCGCGTTAGCCAACTACGCCACCGAGGCGGGTCCCCTGTCTTAAGAGGGAGTGTTGAAGTGTAAGCTATTGATTACCAAATTGTGCTCTACATTTTGTCTGATTAAATATATTTAAATTATTTATATTAAAATTATTTTGATTAATTCAATGAAGTTGATTTAATAAAAACTTACCAGGAAAATAGCATTCAATTGAAACTATAGCACAACTTTCTTACGAATGGACATAACTGGCATCTAGAAAAAGTGAATATCTACTTTTATGGATGTCACTTTTGATAGATCTTATCAATAACTAAACAATAAAAATTAACAGTAATACAGCCCAAATATTATCAACGTTTACTACTGTAAATATGTTCTTAGTCAATAAAACAGGGGTGGGAAACCTTGCATCCAATCGGCTCATGTGTTGAATAGGACATGAAAGTGTTGCAAGTCTGGGTTTGTCACCTCTCACAGTAAAATAAGATCTTTTATGACTGCGTGTGCTAGCTTTAATTTTATATTTACAGCATATTAGGAGGAAGCAATTCCTTGAGTGAGACATTAACAAAACAGTGCCATCCAATAATCCTTTCCACTTTCTTTCCCCAACACTTAACTCTATTTCTAAATTCATACAAAAGTACTGTCAAATTTCACATTAAATTGCCTTACATTTTCAATCCGAACAATGTTCATAATTTATGTTTGAGGCAATATATATGTTTTGAATAAAACTCGTTCGAACAGTGTGTGTTGTTTTAAATGTTCGATTGAGCAACCTAATTTCTCAATTTTTACATAGTGTAGAATATTTACCTTCTCATTTACTACTCCTGTGAAAAAAATTAAATATATGTTAGCCATTCTGTTTTAAGAAATGATCTAAACGTAAATCCGTAGGAAAATCAAAATATAATCAATTATTAATATGCTAGACATTTGGGTATGTTTAGTGTTGCGATAGAAATGATTTTGGAAATACTTTTCTAGATTTTTCCAGGAGTTAAGGTTTTTTTAGGGATGACCCGTATATTTCAATAGCTGTTTTTCTAGCAGAACGAGTTAGAATTAGTTATTTCTCTCTTTTAAAATTGTTTCAGTTTGCCATTAACTTTTATGAGCGTAATATTTAAACAATAAATCAAATTTAAATTCAGTTTAATTAATCACTGAGCTATGCATTCTTACGCGTTCAAAAGTAATGATAAAAGGTGAAAATTAACCTTCGGAATTCGAAGATAACACTTTATTATAAAGCTCTCCATAATTTCACGCTTCATCATTCAAAGCTTTTGCACCACATACCCTCGATGGTTCGTAGCTAGTGATTATTAGGGCGGACGAGACGTGGATAGGAATGTGAGGGAAGAAATAATTTATAACTTGAATAACATCATGAGAAAAAAAAACCCTTGGTACTGTGAACCGCACTGAATTTCTCTCTTTATTATCTAAAAATGGAGCAATTTACTTAAAACTCGTGTGATTTGTGAAACGAAATTCTTGCTGAAATATAATTGTTTCTTTTGGTTTTGAAATTTGTAACCCTTCCCGCTCTATTCCATTTAAACAACGAGTACTTGTAAATTTCTAATCCAAACACAAATAAGTCCTTCTATCTGCCTGCCAAATTTAAATTTTCTACCACACCTAAGTTTTTTTCCTTTTTTTTACCCCCTCCAACTTTTACAAAAATCAAAATAATCTCTCTTTCTTTTTAACATTTTAAGCCCTTTATATTTAATTTAAGTGGTATTTATTTTATCTACATGTTGAGTTTAAGTTTTCTAAGATAATGGGACGTAATATTTTGTTGTTTTATTATTAATTTTTAGCATGTTGAACCCCCCTACCACTCCCATTTCTTCAATGCACTCTTAAATTTCAAATTTTAAGATTTATTTGGTTATCAGTAGTCTCTCTACCAATCATCCAAATTTTAATTTTCTAGTTAAAATATATATATATATTATTAAAAATAATGATGAGGGTAATAATTTTAAAAATATAATTAAATTCACAAGATAATGTAACCCTCACTCACATCTTTTCCAGTTTTATTTACACAGAAGCAAACATGTGGTATGGCAAAAAAAAAAAAAAAAAAATGAAAAAATAAAGATCACCTTTTATTTTTTCTCTCTTGAAGTAAACATTATTTATTGAACACAAAACTTTTCAACGTATTTTAGGTACGGTTATAATAATTATTGTTCGAATAGAAGTTCCCGAATAATCGAATTAGACTCGCTGTGTGGGGCGTGAAAGCGGGTGAGAGTTTTGTCGGGTTAAAAGGGTTTGAGGGTAGATGGGTGGGACGTATATTTACCCCCTTATCGGTCTCTCTCCAACCCACTTCCCTCCTACCTCCCTCCTCTACAAACATCATAGTTCCCTTCCAAAACATCGCGTTATGACAGAGGGGTCGTTATGAGGATGATGTGTGAGGGATGAATTAGATGGGGAGGGGGGGGGGTGCAGAGGTGATCAATTTAGATTTAGTTAGCGATGAGTATGCAAACACAGACGGGCCCGTAACCATGGTAACGGAAGGTCGAAGCACGCTGCCGGAATATCGTGGTTTATCCCCTAGGCGTACTATTATAACTAGTGTCGAATCCTAATGTGAGCATGTTCAGCAATTTTATTTTCATATCTTATCTTATTATTAGCACCGCGTCTTACTACCCGTTCGGGTTATACGCACTTACGCTAATGTATAATGGTAGGGTGATTGTGAGATGAAATGGAGGACCTACAGTTTAACGTGGAATCCGAACCACGATGGAGGCCTGGCATTCCCCACATTTTCAAGATGTCTTGTCAGAGGTGAAGGAAGGGTTTGGTAATCAGATAAATCTGTGCTGGGACCGAGGATTGAACCCCGGACCCCAGCATAGAAGTCCGACACCTTACCCCTAGACCGCCAGGTCACCCCATTTTCATATCCCATATCCGTTTAAAATTTTTAACATTTATTCTTTTGAAAAATACTAAATACAGTTAAATTTTAATAGTAAGAACCGTATTTGATAGAAAAAAAAATTACTAGACCTACTTTCACGTATTCATTCATTCGTCAAGTTTTAAGATCTGAAGCTGTCACTTTTGATGAATATTATCAATACATTTAAAATAAATTTTATTTTTTAGCACCGCGTCTTACTACCTGTTCGGGTTAAGCACTTGTATACTAATTACGATAATGGTGTTAGAGATTAGGGAGGTTATATTTATAGGAAGTGTACCCACATTTGCGTGGAGGGAGAGTGGAAAACTATTTAAACCACGGTCAGTACACCAGACTGAGAGTCAAACCTTGTTCTCCCTGTCATCGGCAGTCTAGTCTACTGCGAAAGTAGCGCCTTAGACCACGCGGCCACGAAAGTGGGTTAAAATAACATTGATTACATAGTGAACTTCCTCTTGCGGTCAGCTTCCCCTGAGCAAAAGATTCCTGGTTCAATTCCCAGTGGTACCATAGGTATTTTTCCTGGAAGGGGAACTGTTCCTATGGCCACCATGGTCTGGTTATTTTAAGATGACCTGGCGGTCTAGGGGTAAGGTGTCGTCGGACTTCTGTACTGGGGTTTAATCCTCAGTACCGGCACAGATTTATCTGATTACCAAACCCTTCCTTCACCTCTGACAAGACGTGTATTAATCACAACTTGTGGATGTGTGGAATTCCAGGCCTCCACCGTGGTTCGGATCTCACGTTAAACTGTAGGTCCTCCATTTCATCTCACAATCACCCTACCATTACACATTAGCGTAAGTGCGTATAACTCGAACAGGTAGTAAGATGTGGTGCTAATAATAATACTAATTTTAACCTATGATGACACAAGCAATCCCATGCTAGAGTCCACTTAGCATACACTTAACCTAGCTCTTGCATACGTCTTCCACTGGTTGAACACCTGGACAACAACTACCATTACTTCATTGCATTAAGGCGCGTTTACACGAGGCCAGTTGATAGGCAGGTTCGACTGGCGTCAGTTAACTGACAGCACTGACTTGATTTTTCGGGCAAGTAACGAATGGACTGGCTAGGCAGGTTGACTTACCCGAGGAGTAGGTTTTGAGCCAGTTGGTCGAGTCAGTGGCTTCCCCCACCACTATATTTCTTGACTGGCACCTCAATCGGCGACGTGTAGACGGTCCAAGGTTCGACTGTCACTTTTAACAAGCCAGTTGTAATCGGTGCGTTTATAGCGGGTTAAAGTTGCAGTGTGCATTTTATTTATCCTCCTCAGTCTCGAACCCATGGCTTCTTCTTATTAAGTTCTTCTATTAAAATATTATACGACTCGGACACAAACTCGTAAGTTAGATTTTGAAATATCTCATTTAATTCATCCAGAGGCAGTAATGATGATCCACACTTAGACATATTTACACGCAAACTGGCCCTCAAACCTGCATGGCTTTAACCTCCGTGTGGACAGATCAAAGAAAATTTACAGGTCAGTCACTGGCATCAGTCAAACTGACGCCAGTCGAACCTGTCTGTCAACTGGCCTCGTGTAAACTCACCTTTACGGCTATGAAATGTAGACGGGTCTTCGGCCCGCGATGCAAACTGATATCGGAGTTGGCCCTAGGGATGAAAATCTTTGTACCACCCTGGTCTAAGGCGTTATTCTCGTGTTTGACTGGCCTGCTGATGATGGGGAGATTGGGGTTTGAGTCTTGGTTGGGTGCCCGGGGGGATTCCCCCCCCCCCCCCAGAATGTGTTCCACTCCTCCAAGTAAATGTTTGTACCCTTGCTCTATATTCCTACCTCAGTCCTAACACATTGGTGTAGTTAAAATGAAGTATTTTACTAACGGTTGAAATTTTTAGTTTATATAGATCAATTTTAATGATTTTCTATTAGATTCTATAATCCTTAATACATGCTGATATACATGTTACAATTTAATTTTAAAATGAACCACAATCCATGAAGAACAAATTCGAGAAAAGGTGATAAAAACTCTTACTGTCTTTTGTTTGGAAAGTGTTTTTCTATGAATACAATAAATGTATGTAAAATTGAAATTTGCCTTCGTTGAATCCAAAGGAAAAAAACTTAAAATGAAAATTTTTTTTTTGCTCTTATCTGGGTTACAAAATAAGTAATTATCTTATATTTAGGTAAATTACGTCTTTATAATTTTGTCAAAATTTATTGTACATAAGATGTGTGGTCTTATGAAGAATCTGTGAAGTGGAATGTAGTCTTATAATGTCCAAAGGTTCCCACCTTTATATTAGACCATTCATCCACTGACGCGGGTTTAAAAAAAAATCATGTGCTTTCAACATAGTTGAGTAGAAATAAAATGATTATTATTATTATTATTATTATTATTATTATTATTATTATTATTATTATTATTATTAAGCAGCGCGTCTTACTACCCGTTCGGGTTATACGCTTTAAGTACTAATTACACTAATGGATTAGGAATTGGGAAGGTTGAATTAGAGGAAGTGAACCCGCATTTGCGTGGAGAGAGAGAGTGAAAAACTATTTAGGAAAAACCACCCCCAGTTCACCCGACCGAGATTCGAACCGCGATCTTCCCATCATCGGCAGTATAGCTCAACACGAAACTGGCACGTTAAATAACTACGCCACCAAAGCGGATCAATTTTATTAGTAAGAACCTTATCTGATTGTTAGAAAAATTATTAGATCTACTTCCACGTATTCATACGTCAAGTCATAACTCATAAGATTGAAAGATGTCACTTTTGATGGATATTACAAATACATTAACATAATTCTTTTGGCACCGCGTCTTACAACCCATTCGGGCTATATACAAGCTGATGTACTAATTACGATGATGATAGGGAGTAGTAAGGTCTAAGACAGAGCATATTATGTGTGAAAGAATAAAAAGGTTGAATTTAGATAAGTGTACCCACATTTTTTTAGAGAAACGATTAAAAATAAAACACATGCTTTCAAAATATTTCAGTATAAATAAATAATGCTTGTGTTTGTTGATTTTTTTCCTTACACCTCGGCCCGGTTTAACTCTCTTTACGATTTTTTTGTTAATGCTTATAGGTGTCTGAATTCGCAACCCCTATTGTGAGAGATCACCCCCATCACCTACCCTCGCCACCATCTCATTTTCATATCTCCTTCCGCAGCTAACGAATTAAATTAAGGGTCTCGTCTAGCACAGCCCAACATTACACAGCGCGGTGACACTGAAGTGGAGGATTAATTAGAGCTAATGGAAGCGCACACATGCTTCACCTCGTGGCTAAGTGGTTAAAGTGGATGAACCACAAGTCTATTGCATCCTGGTTCGTTCCAAGAAGGTATTTTATTTTTTTGTTTAATTGTAACGTCAACACGTTAGGCGGCCACCTAGGTCAGTGAGAAAATAGCAATCACATGTTTCGTTTTCTGGAACTACTTTTATAATCTGTCTTGGCTTATACTTCATTTACTCTCCCTTCACCAACAACCACTCTTTGTTATGTCAATAATAAAGAGGGGAAGGAAAATTATGAAAGTTCTTATCTCAAGATAAAGATGAAATTTCGCTGCTATCTGTTGAATATTTAAAGATTTCATGTTGTGAGCCTTTATTAAAATGACTATTTTTTTTTAGAGGAAGTTTAAATATAAAGCTTTTTTTTCATCTAGCTTAGTCTCATAGCTTCGCAGGAAATACGTTTATAAATTCGTAGAAAATGAGTTAATAATACATTTGTACAAATTTTCTATATTAATACAAAAACAATATAAGGTTGTTAAAGAAAAAGAGCATTGTCGAAATATTTCGACTTTATTTGGGCTTGAGCCATATTTTGAAATAAAGCACCGTATATTTTTTTTTATTTAGCACCGCGGGTTGATACCCGTTCGGGTTATACGCTTAAGTACTAATTACTCTAATAGATTAGGAATTGTGAAAGTTGAATTTAGAGAAAGTGAGCCCGTATTTGCGTGGAGGGAGAGTGGAAAACCATTTAGGAAAAACTACCCCCAGATCACTCAACTGAGATTCGAACCTTGATCTCCCTGTCCCCGTCAATCTAACTCAACACGACTAGCATGTTAGCTAACTACGCACTGAGGCGGGTACCGTATAATTGCTCGGAAATTTCTCGCTTAGTGAGGCGGCTCCATTATGGGCAGTGCCTACCCGTGACGTAACAGCAAGTCAATATGGGATTCAATATCTTAATGTATTTACGTTTTATTCTATGAGTTTTAAAAATATGACATCGAAATAAAAATAACACGTACTTTAAGTGCTTACTTAAAAACATTCTTACATTGCTCAAATAAATAATATATTTTTGAAGTAGTTTTTTTGTAAATGTATTTTTTAAAATCATCTACAACTCAGGTTATTTGGTATTTTCAGAAAAATGGGCTGTGGGAATATGCCTACTTATATCTGTATTAAAGTCCATGGAAGCATGTCTATCTATAATTATATATAAAAAAAAGAGAAAGTTGAAATTTAAGTAAATTATTTCTAGGCGCAAAATGTAGGGTGAGTGTGTGTACTCGTCAGCGAAATAGCGGAAGTGTTATCAACATATAGATAAAAAAAAACTTCAACATGCGATCTACTAATTGTCTTCCATTCCTTTCTATTTTGTGATTTGGTGTTGAAATATCATGTTAAGATGCAATAAGTTTTGTAAAAATAGCTTCAAATTCACCAAGTTGGCAATGTCGCTAATGGTCTTTATTTAAGGTCTTAAGTGTAAATTTTGAATTAATATTGTTTTTAATTACATACCCGGTATATGTGTTGTTGTGAATCCAATTTTTATTCTCTCTTGACTTATAAACGTTTGTCTAAATATTTTTATTTCTTTAGAAAAAATAATACCATATTTATTGAAGATTTTAATTATTAATCAGTAACTATTCAATAAAACTCAATAAATCCATTAAATATGTTTTAAAACAATGACAATGCTGAAGAAAGCTCTCAGCCATGCTTATTTTAGAACAAAAGTTTGTTAAACACAACTAATGGTTTTCAAACGCAATTATTAAAAAACAACGGAAAAATGAAAATTTCTGTTAAAACCTTAAGGTGTATAAATTATAAAACTGATGAGAAGGCCATACATTCGCATTAGTGAGATTAATCCCGTATTTAAACCTCTCAAAGGCACCAGGCCGAGATTCAAACCTTGACCTATCTGATAATTTACCCAATTTAATATTTTTCTTCAAATGACGAAAAAAAAAAAAAAAAAAAATGGTTACGTTGTTCGAAAACAATATGCTTAAAAGATAAGATATTTGGTCAAAAAGGGATGAGGCTGCTGGAGAGTGGAGAAGGTTACGTAATGATGAGTTACATAAGCTGCACCCATCGCAAGACATTGTTAGGATAGTAAAGTCTTGTAGAAACCAGTGGACAAGACGTGCGTCGCGAATGATAAGACTATAGAAGAACAGTGCTCGGGGTATTGACCAACAAACTCAATGAGAAGACCTAGACCTAATTGGGAGGATAACATTAAAAGAGACATAGCATAGATAGGTGTAATGAGGTGGACTGGCTAGACCTAGCTCGAGATAAGAATAGGTTGTAAAAAGGTTGACTGTATGGAACTAACTCAAGATAGGGGTAGGATCTATTGAGATGTACTGGATAGAACTAGCTCAAGATACGCATAGGGTGTAGTGAGGTGGACTGGATAGAACTAGCTCAATATAGGGATAGGTTGTAGTTAGGTGGACTGGATAGAACTAGCTCAATATAGGGATAGGTTGTAGTGAGGTGGACTGGATAGAACTAGCTCAATATAGGGATAGGTTGTAGTGAGGTGGATTGGATAAAACTATCTCAGGATAGGAACAGTGTATAATGAGGTATACTGGATAGAATTAGCTCAATATGGGGCTAGGGTGTAGTGAGGTGGACTGGATAGGACTAGCTCAAAATAGGGATAAGTTGTAGTAAGGTGGACTGAATAAAACTAAATAAATATGGGTAAAGAAAACGTATTGTTGTAAGTGTGGCCATAAACTTGCCATAGAGTAAGACGAAGGTAACACATCCCATTTAACATTCCATGGTGTATCACAGGTAATAATACCGCTTGACTCGCAAATGTTTGCGCACGTAGAGAGAGAAAGGGCGCATTGTCAAACACAAGTATTGTATCATGAACTAACCGCGTCCCAGAAAGCTCCCTACGACCAAACCACACACAATCGGCGAGGAGAAGTGGGATCGTTGTGACGTCACAAAGAGTCCGTGCGTGTATTGAATCCTCGTCACAAGGAGGGAGGTGTTGCATTTTCATTATGGGTAGACGAGACAATGGCGGGACGATAATGAACCGTGACCATTAGTAGCCTACTGACGAGCCACAAACGAGCTTGAGAGGAAAGGTATTGAGGGGTTGGGGGGGAGGATGGGGGACAAAGGGAGGCAGTCATACATGTATTAGCAGTGCAGCCGGTGTTCGATCATTTGAGAGTGACGGGAACGTTTGGGTTGGAGGTTAACGGCCTGACTTTGACCTTGGCACGAAGGGAAGGTTATGAGATATAGATGGCGCTTAAAGGTGTTGTAGGATCTTGATAGGATTTTTTTTTAGAAAATACAAACTTTTATTTTTGCTTTCATCCATAAACCATAGTAACATTTCACTATATAATTAGCTTGGCCTAGAATTTGATGAACTAAAATCGATAAAAAAAAGAACTTTATAATGACCTAAAAATTCCTGATATATTTGTTGAAATTCACAAAAATTGAGCTAAAAATTAACAAAAACATTTGAATAAATCAAATACGCACTTTAAAATTTAAAACTATATAAGCTAAATGGTATGACACAATCGTTCAAACTTTCTCCTATTATGGCTACAAATAAAATTTTCAAAAATAAGTTTTGAGTAAACTACGTTTAAGTAAGTTTTATTTATTCTAACAAGATGAGTTTTTGTTTTTATAATCAATAATTATATATAAATTTTAAACCAAATTGTTCAATATATTTAAAGAAATTTAAATTTTCAAAAATAAATTAATTATAAACTACCCTAAAATTATTTGTTATTTGTATGGATAAAAACGTATTATTTTGCATGGAACTCCATTGCAAGATTCCCATTTTCAAGATCAATTTTTTTCTCTCTATATATTGTAGTTAGGAAACTAGCCTTAATTTATTTATTTTAAATAAATATATATTATATAAATACATATTTATTACCAATGATAATGTAAAATACTCCCCAGATATCAATTTTTAACCAAATCTTTAAAGACATAATTTAAATATTAACATTTTAAAAAAGATTAATCAATAAACTATATAAAAAAGTAGCCTTTACTGATTTTTGGGGTCATTTTCAAGTCAAACACTTCCCAGATAAACACTTTAGACAAAATAATTATAGCCACTTTCAGAATAAATCAAATTTAAATAAAAAATCAGATATTAGCAAATGACCCTTTATCGAATTTTTACCCAAAACCAAGTAAACAGCGTTATTTATCTTGTTGAACACTCCAAGATACCCATTTGGAACCAAATCGTTAGAGCCATTTGTAAAATAATACAAGATTTAAAAAAATACGTATTCATTAAATTACCCACCACACAAAAAGGATGCAATCCATGAAAATATGACATAAAAATCTTAAATAATAAGAAACGACCAAAAAATGACGTAAAAAAAAGATTCATCAACCAGGAAATTATGACTACAATATATGTACACAAGAGCATTATCTGTGATATACCATAAAAAAAGATGACATGTCATCAAAATCAAAGCCCTGATAAATAGTATCCTCTTATAATTTTTTAATTTGAAGTATTTAACTTTATATTTCTAAACCGATAAATGATATCAGCACGACTAATAAATTAGTTTATATTTACAACAGTTACAGCACCCATTCCTAGGTCGTTAATTCACCACTGTGAAAGAATACCACATTCCTCAAATAATAATTTTTTCCAACCATGTCGAGAATTGAACCGGGGACCCTTAACTTAGTAGGTACGCTACCGACTTTGCTAAGGTGTCAACATTGACAGCTGAAGATTACATGAATTTACGAATTATATATGAGAGTAGTTTATTATCATTTCTAGCTGTCAGATAAGGTTCTTGTTATGAAAATTGAACTGTACTATACATTTCAAGTCATGAGATCTGGAGTTACCTCTTTTAGTAGATATTATCAATGCCTACAAATAATATTAATATAATAAAATGTTATAAATTCTGGCATTGATCTTGGTGGTTTTGGGACCCAATGTTTTCGTGGGTTCAAACCCAACCGGGGTCGATGAATTTTTCTTGAGCGACAATAATTAATAGCAAAACTTCCTTTAAAGGGGAAGAAAAACCACCATTCTCATGTCATATAAAAGAATAATAGAAGTTATGTGTAAATTAATTTCCTGTCAAAACTAGTCGTCCCTTTCGCTCTCGTTCAGAAAGTGCACGTTAAATACGGCCCCTCAAATAAATAAAATATAAATGTTGGCTGCAAAATAATCTGTTTGTGTTTTCTTAAAGATGCTCCAAATATCCATTCGACCATATGACTTTAATTATGCATATGTGAAAGTCGATCTAATAGATTCTAGCTGTCAGATAAGGACGTTACCTTGCAAATTGAACTGTAAAAGTGCTGGTAAAAGGAATATTCTCCATATTATTATCATTATTATTATTATTATTATTATTATTATTATTATTATTATTATTATTATTATCACCGCGTCTTACTACCCGTTCTGGTTATACGCACTTATGCTAATGTGTAATGGTAGGGTGATTGTGAGATGAAATAGATGACCTACAGTTTAACGTGGAATCCAAACCACGGTGGAGGCCTGGCATTCCACACATTCACAAGTTGTGATTAATACACGTCTTGTCAGAGGTGAAGGAAGGGTTTGGTAATCAGATAAATCTGTGCCGGGACCGAGGAATGATATGATTACATTCCTTGTAGGTGGAGTTTTTATAGTAAAAATAATCCTTGTCACAGCTTATTAGGTCAATATTACTGTCATCATATGATCCATCTGTCTTATGTGTTGCCATAGTGACCATAAATACTTTCATCCTAATATTCTTCAGGACATTATTTTGACGTGCATTACGTCTCACTATATGCACAAGTAGTTTTAGATTCTTTTTGGGGATAGTATGTCCCAATTAACCGGGAGGGACTTACACGTCCAAGTTCTGTCACCTTATGTGTAGATTATTAGTCACTCCGCTGGCACAGAACCTTGTCCATGGTCAGGGTACACCATCGAGGATGTATACACATCGTACTCGCAATGAGATTAAATGATTATAATTATTATGATATTGTGGAGCCGGGGTGAGTATTAACCTAATGTATAAGCCTAATTAGCAAAACCCAAGGGATTATTGGCATTATTCCCCTAAAGGGAAAAATACCAAAGGTAACAGCCGGGAATATAAACTGGACCCCTTGGCTATCGTAGTCAGGTGGACTGACCACTACTCCATGGGCCCGGAAGTTGTAGACTAATAGGACAGTGATGAATAAGGTGAAATTTAAAGGAAATGTCTCCATAGTTTCATGTGTGAGTGAGTAAGGTTTCCTCCCTTGATTTTACGTAAAAGAACCTCATTACACCTAAATTGTATTTTTAAACAAAAACTAAACTAAAATTTCAAGTGGAAAAAAAATCATCAATTTTTGTTAATTTTACTTGTGGTCAAACTACTTTGATTTTAGGAATCAAATAGCCAAAGCTATTATTTATGCTTTTTTCTATTATTGGGGATTACTTCATATAGATATAATATTCTGAAAATTGAAAAGTTACACCTCTAATCACTGAGCTATCCAAGTATCATCCCGTTCCCAGGGTCATTCTTCACTCATATTTGAAGTCAGTATGTGAAGGACGTACGGATATCGTCGGCTACAAATTTGTGATTTTATTAAGATCGCGAGCTATCAGATAACGCAGCCATCTTCGCCTCGTTAGTTGACATATTACTGCCACTTGTACAATTATTATAATTGTAAGGGATCGCATATTTAAGAATCAAATAGCCAAAGCTATTATTTATGCTTTTATGCTTTATTCTTTCTATCTAGATATTATATTCATTGTATTTTTTCCTTTAGGATTCTAATCTACGAGCGTGAATATAGCAACCATATGTATACTTCCCTGCTTTATCCTTATATTATTATTATTATTATTATATTATTATTATTATTCTATAAGAGCAATTTATATAGATTACAGCTCAGGACTATATAAGGTTCAGAAAGTATTTAGTATTTTTTTATTTGATTTGATTTAAAAAAAATTCATATCTTTTTAGAAAAATCTTCTAGTAAAATCACAAATCTTTGATATGGACTTATATATAAAATGTTAGTGATTTTAATATTCATTTGCAGACTGTGGGACTTGGGAAAGACGTAGGGGGTAGGAAATGACTCATCTTACAAATTTTAAGCTCAGATATTGAGATAAAATAAAAATTCATTTACATAGAAAGCTGTTTTAAGTTCGCCTCTGTAGAAAACGCGACTACAGTATTTACTAGAGAAAGGTTTCTTATTAAAAACCTCTTTTCTTAACCAGTATTCCTTAAAATGGTGCTTTCCCCATTCATTATTTTTATAGTTTAAAAACAACACAGAAAAAGTAAAGCATAAATTCTATTCGATTATCTAACTTCATTCGGGTGAAGGTAGAAGGATGTAAAAAGAGAGGATGGCAAAGAAAATGTTGGAAAGGAAGTATTTAGGAAAAAGACCGCAAAGAAGGCCAAAAAAAAGAGCTGGGAGGAGCAGATAACGGAAAATTTACAAGGGAGAGGAGAAAATTGGAAAAATTTAAAGGAGGAAGAATAGTGGAAGGATAGAGGAAGATGGAGGCGTTTTACTAAACTGACCCGTGCAAAGGCTGAAAACCGTTGATGATGATGATAATGATGATGATGATTCGAGTGATGGCAATTTACATTTTTAAAATGAATAATCAATGTAAAACGAATATTAAGTACCTATGGTGTAGCATAACACACCCCATCTTAAAATAAAAGATGACGGGTCAAGATAAAAATGGTAATTGAATATTTTTTTTTCTCGTGTTCAATTAAAGATGAAATTGTATGATGTTAAGTGACCATTAATTTTTGCATAAAAAGGGAAAGTGAGAAACATAATTAGTTTTAAAGATTGTGTTTATATTATGTACATGTGAATGTAATCAATTTTTCACTGCGATAAAGTAAAGTATTCGTTAGGATACATGTAGGATTATTTTAGGAATGGCTTTTAATACCCATCAGCTGTACCCTATGCAAACCAACGGTTTTCATAACATCACGATCGTTAATCAAGGATCGTATGGGATTGACATTGGGATTCAAATGGAATGTATAAAGGTATTGACCTATTTTTTAATACAAAATATTCTGAAATTATTAGAGGAGAAAAAAATAAACTTTAGTCTAAAATATTACACTCATTGTATATTTTATCACCAGTTTTATGACATCGAGGAAATTAATATAGCTATATATAATCAACCTCAGTGGTCTTGAGGCAAGGTTCTCGCCTCAGGAGCCGATGGTCTTGGGTTCTAACCCAGCCGAGGTTGACTAATATTTCTTGAGTGATAAAAATCCGTAGCACAACTTCCTTCGGAGACGAATTAAAGCCGTTGTCCCATATAGATTATGGAATGTAAAAGAACCCTGGAAGGTATGTGTAAATAATTTTCCCGGCAAAATTGGTTGTCCCTTTCGATCTCACTCATTGAAATTCTCGTATGCTGGTATAATCAGTTGGTTCATAAGGTGCACGTCAATTCTCACACCTCACCCTAAAAAAGATATTTTAAAAAAAAATATCTACAAAGACACATCTATTTTGTCCATGATAAATAGATATAAAATTAATTAAAAGTATTTTATTTACGTATCTTTTTTATAACGAGGCTACTATGGGAATACACTGCTTTGGTACAGTTGAAAACATTTAATAAAACGATAAGTGCATAGGTGGATACGCAGATTAAATGTCAGGCTCATCCATTCTCACGTAATGGTGATGGGGAGATCAGGGTTCAAATACAGACTGGGGGCACAAACAACTTTTTTTTTTTTAAAAAAGTGGTCTTCCACGATCCCACTTCACAAATACGAATGTCTTTACTATTTTACCCTAACTTTCTCATAGGTCCCTAATTTGGTGACAAAGAAAGCATTTGAGGTAATCTACCCGCATTAACTTAAAAGGTGGGTGGAAAGACCTTTTAGTAAAAACTCCCCTCATTGCACCCTGATCTTATCGTCATCAGCAGGCCAGTCCAACACGAGAGTAACACCTAAGACCATGCGCCACTGAATCAGGTGTCTGCCTAGTTAAAATATGTATTAGTCCAGGTGGGTAATAAGACGTGTCAGGAAAAATAAACTATTTAATCAGGTAGAATGATTATCAGGTTTCGTTACTACTAAATGTGACGCATCCATCCAAAAGCCTCTTCTTGATTGGTCTTCTTACTGAATTTGTATCTACTTTGATGTTTTTAGTTTGGTTGATATATCATGGAATGCCACGACACAATGGCCTAATATTACCTTTGAAGGTCAAAATTTGATCATGGTCCGCTAGTATACCTTGCGCGAGTTGTTAATTACAAAACTCGAGAGTAATTGTGTTTTAAGTCCGACACTTTTTAATTCGATTGATGTCTGTCTTCTCTGAAGTTGGGGAAGCAAGTATATCAATTGTTCTATTGCTCTTAATGCCACTGTTTTCTAAATTTTAATAAAAAAAACTCATCCGGTTCGAGCGATATTAACTACCTAAGTTAAGGTATGTTATTCGATTACCACCATGGAGGAAATTTTAATCAATGTTAGAATTTTATTCTCCCTTTTTATATACAAGGTGTTCGGAAACTCATAACCCAAACTGCACATAAAGTTTGTTTGAGCCAAAAGTAACACAAAATTCCTGTACACTGATATCCGAAAAACTATGCTAATACCATTCAATTGTGTTTAAAGTTTCGGTGTATAACGCCTGGAGAACAAGGCTGTGCAAGCATGCGTGTGCAACAGGTTGCATAGGAGTTAGGCGCGTGGCATTACACACCTTGTCATCTTAGAGCACGGCAGCAGAACATACCACAATTAATAGTAAACCACACACCAGTACATCTTAAAATTTGAATACTTTCTGAGGGTCATCATTAACGGTTGTACTTCACAAAAAGTGTTTGTCATTATTACATGTGCAGTGCCACGCGCCTAGCTCCTATGCAACTTGTTGTACACACATGCTTGAATCACTTTACTCTCCTGGTGTTGTACGTCGAAACTTTGAGCACAATTTAAAGGTAGTAGCATAGTTTTCCGTATGCATGTGTAAATGGATTTTGTATTACTTTTGATTCAAACAATCTGTATATGTAGTTTGGGCTATGAGTTTCGGAAGAGCCTGTATATTGACTGTTGGAGAAAAGTACTTGTTGTTATATCCGTTCTAGAGCTAAGAGAGGAATGAGGTGCGTTGCAGACATTTATAGATCACGAATTATTTAAGAAATCATTTGTTATTTTAAAATATGGTTGCCACCTAAATGTAGGCGAAAACTATCAGCAGGTTTCTGATGAATAAAAAGTTTTAATTTAGAGTTTAAAGTTTGAAAAAATATTCAACAATGATTTACACGAAAATGTATACCTCTAAGATTTAAGCAAAAGGTTATAAATAAAAATGTAGCCTCTCTTCATCAAATAAAATAATGTTTTGATAGGGTCACAATACAATTTTAAATAATGTGTTAGTTATAGAGTTTTATCCAAGCTCTCATTCATTACAAAAAAAATCACCTAAAAATTTTAACTTTTTTTTTTCTTACTAGTCAGAACTTTCACCTACATTTTGGTTAAAATATTAGGGATTTCCAAACGTCTTCAAATTTTCTCAGTGATCTCCCATGTAGCAACATTAAGTTAGTTTGTAGGTCGAGTGCTGATATCATTAATTGATTCTAAAAGTGTAAGTTTAATACCAAATATATATATATATATATATATTTATATATTTTAATTCTTACATTATTTTATTCTTTTCCTACGGGAAAGAATTGAGATGGGTATTTATAGTACGTGCACTCGTAATTATGCAAAGAGGATTTTTAAACAACAGATAAAACTAATCCCTAATATACCCATCTGAGAACTAAACCTAGACCTTCACAACATTGGTAATTCAGTCTATCGTGGGCCTAAGGCCTTATACCATTTGAGCATCGGTGCAGGCCTTACTATAACATAATTAAAATTAGTGCTTAGCGTCGCACTTAAATTTGCTCCTAGCCTGCTTCAGAGGTCGAGTGGTCTAAGGCATCACTTACGTGAATATCAGAGTTCGAATCCCACTCGGGTAAAATAAAGATTTTTTTCGTAAATTTGGGTACATTTCCTCTAAATTCAACCTATTCCATCCTTAACAAACTAGCGTAATTATTGCTTATACTTATAATACGAATGGGTAGTAAGATGTAGTGTTAAAAATACTCCAAGTCACTACTACTACCTTCACATAGTTTTCGCACTACATGAATACAAAACTTCACGCTGACCGGGATACGAACCTAATTCTTTAAGAGTAGGTGGGTCATAGTGTGAAGCACAACGTTTCCGAACGAACCAAGTTCTGAAGACATTGTTAAACTGATTAAAAATGTCATGACAATTTAGAAAATCAAGCAGGTTTTACATTTGTATCTGCATTAATTAACTTTTACGTCTCACTAATATCTAAATTAAATATTGTTTGGAAAAATGCTTTACTCTAAAAATAGTCCTATTTTAGTTAAAATTTCGTAGGCAAAAATAAATAACTAGCTTAAATTTGAGCACATATACCTCATATAGTATGTATACCATTTAGTTTTTACAAGTTGTAAGACCACGGTGGGCACACGGAATAAACGTCAAACTCATCTAGTCTAGTTTTCCCGTGACATGAAGGTTTGGGTTCTAATCCCCAGTCGGGTTTACTGAATGTGGGTATCCTTAAATTGTTTTCACTCTCCCTCCACGCCAATGCGGGTATATTTCTTCTAAATTCTATCTTCTTTATACCCTACTCCGTCAATGCGTAGTTTCCAATGGGTTGCGGAGAACTTTACCTTTGCGAGAATGCGAGTACACTTATTCTAAATTCTACCTTCTTCCTCACCTTCCCCATCAATGCGTAGTTCCCAACGGATAGTGGAGAACTCTCCCTTCGCGCCAATGCTGGTACATTTATTCTAAATCAGACCTTATTCATCCCCTACCGTCAATGCGCATATCCTGGACGGGTAGTAGGACTTTGTGGGGAAACAACAACATAATACCTATATGAACCTACCTGGTAGTAGCCATATCCTCGGCGTCCTTCTGGCCGGGGGACGCCCCGCCCCCTCCACCAAGAGTCGTCGGGACGCTCCTCTGCTGCTGCCAGTTATTCTCCGGGCTGGGACTTGCCCTCACTTTCCCACCCCCGACACTCCCTCTACCCCCACTGACACTCACACCCCCGACACCGAGGACACCTAACCCCAGGTTTGACTCCGGGCTAGTCCTCAACTTAACACTCGATGACGACGACGATGGAGGAGTAGGCGTCTTCGCAGCCGCCGATACCTTCGCTTGCCCGTGAAGGAACAGTAGGTTACGACTCTCCTGAGGACTGACGCGAGGTTTATTTGTCGACGACGACGATGACGACGTTGTTGGTGGTTCAGGTTGTTGTTGTTTGTTCGCGTGAGGTGGCGGTTGTGGAGGATCCGGACTGGACCTGAAGCTGGACTTGGCCGGCTCAGGACTCACTCTGGTACTGGAGGAAGTCGCGGTGTTAGGCTCCGGACTGGCGCGGACCTTGAGGTAATGGTCCCCTCCTCCTCCTGCTCCTCTGACTGGTTCCTCACTCGCCCACCTCCTGGACAGAAGCAGACCTTCGTAGCGGCCGGAGGAGGTGGTGGGGGGAGGATGGGATACCTTGCCCGACGAGACGGACGAAGATGGAAGGGCGGGGATGGCACTTGAGGCGGTCGTCGACTGGAAAAAGAAGATACATCTTTATTTTGGATATTTAACCCGCACTTTCTAAACATACTTATTATATTAGTCCAAGACCAAATCTAAAGAGACTCAGTACCTGACTTCATACCCACCAATAACAATAACACCCCTTATTTCAATTTGTAATTTAGAAGGTTTTCTAAAATACTTATTAAACCAACTTAGATCTAGAACAGACACAACACAATGGCCGTTAATCATTACCAGAGCCCGAATTTTGCTAAAATATATTTTATTTTGCTCATCCCATACAATGCTCGTAAGTATATAAACTCTGTTTATGATCCCCTTGTTACAAAAATGTATATCTTATAGCTTTATTTTTTGTCAATTTGGAATATAAGCCCTTATTTTCCTAGTTTGCGTAATTTTTAGTCAGTTTTAAGGGATTGTTGAATCATTCTAAGGCACTGCGGAGTCATTTTGAGACATTCATGTTGAATTAGTATATTTTTTAATACTATCGTCAATTTATAAATACATAAATTCTAACTTTTTTTTTTCCGCCACACAATTGTTGGAATGTGACTATAATGTAGACAATGAAGTTTGTATCCTCTTGGTTTGTATGGTCGGTAAATACAAATTCTTGGTGTGACACTGCAACTAAGCTGGAGGTGGTTGCATTGGGAGGGGGTAGCTGTTACTCATGAAGCACTTATTTGTAAATATATGTTATATTTAGCAGAAAGCAATAGTTTAGTTCTTAAAGGCTCTTAATTGAATTCTAAATTTGTAAAATTCATGTTTGATTTAGTCATTTGCACCTAGTACCTCGAGATTTTTGTTGTTGAAAATTTGAAGTAATTTTTTAGAATTTTGAGTAATTAATTTTATAGGCCTTATTTAGATCTTTTTGATCATAAAAATCCGGGCCTTGTTCATAAACGTGAAAGGGAAACTTCCAGGCTACATTTCAGCAACGATAATTTTTTTTTTTGCTATGCCAGGAATTGAACCTTGGCCCCTTAACAATATTATTATTAGCACCGCGTCTTACTACCGTTCAGGTTATACGCACTTACGGTAATGTGTAATGGTAGGGTGATCGTGAGATGAAATGAAGGACCTACAGTTTAACGTGGAATCCGAACCACGGTGGTGGCCTGGCATTCCCCACATTCACAATATGTCTTGTCAGAGGTGAAGGAAGGGTTTGGTAATCAGATAAATCTGTGCCGGGACCGAGGATTGAACCCCGGCCGCCAGCACAGAAGTCTGACACCTTACCCCTAGACCACCAGGTCACCCCCTTAACAATAAAAATATTAATACCAGTACCACTATATTTTCTCCATCATATATTAGTATTCGTTCGGGTTAACTCTAATGGAGAATAAATAAGTAAAAGTAGTGTTTTAGAGGATATTTACCCGCATTTGCTTGGAGGGAGAGTGGAAAATACCTTTAAGAACATTTGACCTGGATTCGAATTCATTTTAAAAGTATGTTGGTTTTATTAGTTATGCGTTTAAACTTATGCCTACCCCTTTTTAAGTATTTTCAATATTAGTTATATAATCTAATAAAACATTCGAATTTAGTCACGTGACACTATTTATAGATGACAATTATTATACGGTTCAGAGTTCAAATTAATGCGCTATCCCATCAGATTTTTTTCTTAACTATCAAGTGACCGCAAGGATGAGGAAATAATTGCGTCCCAAATTTGGCTTGATGTTAGATCTTTCTGAGATTTCTCCCCCTCGGGGCAAAACTACGTATTCTCCATCGTTACGTAAACCTAGACTCTAGAGAAAACAGAACGATTTGCTATTCATTCAATTTTTATTCATGGCACTACATATTTTGTATCGTTCTGACACAAGTTAATTTAAGATTAGCTTCGGAAGTTACATACTACTTTAATAAATATATATAATATATATATAGTCGGTGACCTGGTGGTCTAGGGGTAAGGTGTCAGACTTCTGTGCTGGCGGCCGGGGTTCAATCCTCGGTCCCGGCACAGATTTATCTGATTACCAAACCCTTCCTTAACCTCTGACAAGACATCTTGTGAATGTGGGGAATGCCAGGCCTCCACCGTGGTTCGGATCCCCCGTTAAACTGTAGGTCCTTCATTTCATCTCACAATCACCCTACCATTACATATTAGCGTAAGTGCGTATAACCCGAACGGGTAGTAAGACGCGGTGCTAATAATAATTTAATAAATAGACCTATGTTCAAAAGCCGCCACTTTTGGCAAATGGCATCAATGCCAGTGTGATAACAATAATTTCAATTTCCTTTATTAAAACAGGCCAAAACTGAAAAAAAAAAATTATGGATATTTTAGGTACCTAATTTGGTGGCCACATGGTCTAAGGTGCTACTCTCACAGTAGAATTGTCTGCCAATGACGGGAGATTGAAGTTCGAATCTCAGTCGGGTGGACTAAGAGTGGTTTTTCTGAATTGGTTTTTCGCTATCCATCCATGCAAATGTGGGTACCATTCCTCTAAATATAACCTTCCTAATCTCTAAAATCATTAGCGTAATTAGTACATAGGCGTATAATACAAACGAGTAGTAAGATGAGATTCTAATATAGTCTATATTCTAAGTATTTCACGTGCACTATCTAAAACAGCTGATTATATTAGTACGTAGCTCATAAACTAACTTAAATCTAAAACAGACACAACATTCGACCCCTAGTCGTTAAATCCTCACTTAAAAGGGGAAACTCCAATTAATGATAAACTGTTAGGCCATTCCGGGATTCAAGCTCGTGTCTCTTAGCTCAATGGGCAGACACGCTACCAACTGAGCTAAGCTTTCAGTTTTTAATTATACACCAATACATAATATATACATAATATATAAGTAGTTAAATAATTATGTAATTAAACTAAACAATATATAAACTCACTTGTATTAAATTTAATCTCCTTCGTATCTTCGTGGCTTCGAACCACTCGATCACAAAATTTTAACTTTTAAGAGTACACTTCAAAAGTTGATATTTTATTTTCATTAAAAATTAATTTGAGAAATGTCTGAGGTACATCAACGTCATTATATAAAAGTTATTTTTATTGATGTGCTTTATCGGTTTATAGAACATTTCTCAAATTAATTTTTAATGAAAATCAAATATTAAGATAAATCTTATCTGTTGAGGCTTGACCTTAATAGTAAAAATCTTGTAACTGCGTGGCTCGAAACCACAAAGATACGAGGTGATTGAATTTAATACAAACGTATTTATATATATGTATATTTAGTAAAATTACGTGTATATATATATATATAATATTATTATTTAATTTTTATATTATTATATAGACTATTACTATATATAGTGAAATAATGTATAGCTTACTATATATATAGTAAAATAATTAATATATATATATTATTATATATACATCCCAATTCTTAAACATACGGCGATATTACTTAGATCAAATATTTTCTCATAAAACTCTATTTTAAACATTTTTTTAAATTTGACAGATTTATTTGCGTTCTATAGTCTATTATATAAATCTAAAATAACTATTATAGACTATAACGTGTAATTTTTTTATCTTAATCGCTTCGGTGGCCGCGTGGTCTAACGTGCCATTCTTGTAGCAGACTATGATGGATGACTAAGAGACCGAGGTTCAAATCGGGGGAACTGAGTATTTTTCAAAATTGTTTTCCCCTCTCCCTGGACGTAAATGCTAGTACACTTCATCTAAATATAACCTTCATAATTCTTAAAACCATTATCGTAATAAGTACATAAGCGTATAGCCCGAACGGGTAGTAAGAAGCGGCGATTAAAAAATCTTACATTTATTATAAATACAAATATTGTGTGCAAATTTTGTAAAATTATTTAAATAGCCCAATATACGAAGTAAAACAATTCACTTTAACATCCATACACAAGTAAAAGCTAATTAATTTGAATACGAAGCATCCACAATCGATTTTTAAAATCTGTTTGAATGTTTAGTTTGAGAGTTGATTGAGGCTGTTCGACGAGGACTTCAATGGCGACTCATTCCACAAACGCATGCGTGGAGGGCCACTTTGACATAATGATGCGGGCTTTTATGTACCTTTTTGATCGTCCGGACCGTAAAAAGAATGTTCCTCTTAATTTTAGAGACATGTAACATGGAAGTACACACGTTAGTAAGACAAAACAACCTTTGAGAACACAATCGTAAATATCACACCACGTCACGTGTAGAGGACTACTTACTTACAAAAAAAGCAGTCCTCAATCTTCAACCTATTTTTGTGACCACCATTAAACGTTACATATTTCATAAGCAACTTCTCCCAATTTTAAAGAAATTTCCTCTCCGGTACAATACATTTCGGCAGTAACGTGTCGTAAAGTGTTGCAGAGTAAGCAGTAATTTAGTTATTATTATTATTATTATTATTATTAGCACCGCGTCTTACTACCCGTTCAGGTTATACGCACTTATGCTAATGTGTAATGGTAGGGTGATTGTGAGATGAAATGAAGGACCTACAGTTTAACGTGGGTCCGAACCACGGTGGAGGCCTGCTTTCCCCACATTCATAAGGTGTTTCACGTCTGTCAGAGGTGAAGGAGGGTTTGGTAATCAGATAAATCTGTGCCGTGACCGAGGATTGAACCCCGACCCCAGCACAGAAGTCCAACACCTTACCCCTAGACCAAGCATTTAGTTTAAACTGTTCCTTTCAATTGTTCACTCCCCTCAGTAGAACACTCATTGGTCGAGAGGAATATATTCCCATGTGAGGCATGCAGAGCAGATCATAATATATATGATTGGTCAAATAGGGCCCTATGTGGGTGAGTAAATATCACAGGTACAGTTTTAACTAGGTCTGCTTCCCTTGAAACAATACACGACACGCCACTACAATATTTCATTTATTTTCTTTTGTGGAATCTGATGGGTTTTTTTCGTTGTATTTCCGTAACATTGTTCTATTAATTTTTTCACATTTCTTACGAGTTTTAAGTTAATGTTTTCAATTTTAGATACAACTTATTTAAGTTCTTTTTTGATAAATTTTTATAGTAAAAAAAATTGTTCTCTCATACCATGATAAATGAGACAAGGTGTTAAAAGAAGACGAGGAAGAGGAATGGAAGGGGTTGAGTAAGTACTTACACTGGAAGCAGACTTCCTGGACCCCCCTAAGAGCCGACTGCCCTTTCCTCCTGAAGAAGACTTGGCCGAAGTCTCCGAGTGGGTAGGGTGTGAATGATGGGCGTACCTGTACAAAGGATCAAACATGAATCAATGGTGACTTATTGAAGCCTATCTGACAATTTCAACAGTTTTAAAGAAAAAAATAATATAATAATATTTAGCACCACGTCTTACTACCCGTTCGGGTTATACGCTTTTAAGTACTAATTACGCTAATCGATTAGGAATTGGGAAGGTTGAATTAGAGGAAGTGAACCCGCATTTGCGTGGAGGGAGAGTAGAAAACCATTTAGGAAAAACCACCCCCAGTTCACCCGACCGAGATTCGAACCTCGATCTCCCCGTCCTCAGCGGTCGAGCTCAACACGACAAGCGCGTTAGCCAACTACGCCACCGAGGTGGGTTTAAGGAAAAAAAAAACTTTACCTCTTAGGGTTAGAAGTCCCCTTTTTAATATGAAGCGAATTTAGAATCTCATGAAGTCAGATCAAAGCCGAAGTCAAAGAAAAGGTTTTTTTATTACATAACACTAATTTTGTTTGTTTATTGTTATTATTATTAGAACCGCGTCTTACTACCCATTCGGGTTATACGCACTTACGCTAATGTGTAATGGTAGGGTGATTGTGAGATGAAATGAAGGACCTACAGTTTAACGTGGAATCCGAACCACGGTGGAGGCCTGGCATTCCCCACATTACAAGATGTCTTGTCAGAGGTGAAGGAAGGGTTTGGAAATCAGATAAATCTTGCCGGGACCGAGGATTGAACCCCGGCCGCCAGCACAGAAGTCTGACACCTTACCCCTAGACCGCCAGGTCACCTTGTTTATTGTTGACCTCACTGATATTGGGGTAAAGCCTGTTGTTAAAGACCTGTTGTTTGTGGGTTCAAATCCAACCGGAGGCGATGGATTTTTCATGTGCCATAAAAATACGTAGCGCAACTTCTTCTGGAGACGAACTAAGGTCGTTGGTCCCACTCAGATTGTGGCATGTAAAATAACCTTGGAAGTTATGTGAAAATACCTTTCCCGTAAAAATTGGTAGGACCTTTTGCTCTCGCTCTTAGAAATTCTCATGTACTGATATAATCAGTCAGTTCAGGAAGTGCAAGTTAAATATCACAAATAAATGTTAATTTGTCTTTAGCACTACGTCTTACTAATCGTTAGGTTTGTATACACATGTTATTGATGAAGGTTGAATTTAGAGGAAGTGTACTTGCACTTACGTGAAGATAGAAAGAAAGGAAAAGCATTTATGAAAAAATTGAGCTTCCCTACACCAGACCGGGATTTGAATCCCGATTTTTCCTTCATCGTAAGGTCGTTATATTGCGAGAGTGACGCTATATCATTTGATGCTGATATATCGGAACTTATCCAGGCTTGCGTTACGTCTATTTATTTATTTGGGGTATTTTAAATGCACTTTCTGAACCAACTGATTATATCAGCAGACAGCTTATAAATAGTTTAAATATAAAACAGACACAATACTTACTACCCCCCGGCCGTTAATTCATCACTGTGAATAGGGGAAATCCACATTTTACCAATGATAAATGTAACGGCCATGCCGGTGATAAAACCTGGGACCTTAAGATCAGGAGGCAGACCTTACGTTATAGATGCTATTTAATTACTAGTCGGTGTTAAAATACTGTTTAGTAGTGGTTATAAAAATAATTTTATTTTTGAAATATGTCATATTTAGTGATATATTTGTAATATTTGTTTAATAATTAAAGTTTACTCTTACTTTGAAATTTCACGCAGATGCAAAGGTTTTTGGACCTTTAACTTCGTCATTTCAAAGATTCGCACACCTAAATTTTTTTTAATGCCCTGCGTCTTACTACCCGTTCGAGTTATACGGTTCTGTACAAATTACGCTAATGGCTTAGGGATTAGGAAGGCTATATTTTAGAAGAAGTGTACCAGTATTTACGTGGAGAAAGAGTGGAAAAGTCACCCTCGGTACACCCAACTGAAATTTGAGCTTATATCTCCTCGTCATGACAGTCTATTCTCTTGCGAGTGTGGCGCGTTAGACCATGCGGCCACCGAAGCGGGTAACACCTCTATTACTTATTAATAAGTAGAAATATACATATGTTAATGTGAATAAATTATAACTATACTGTATAGAAGTTGGGAAATGACATGGGTAAAAAAAGAAAGGAATGTAACATACATGATTTTGCTAGGAATAACAGTAGAAGTTAATTACTAAAGTTACAAAAAACAATTTTAATATATTCGTACATCAAGTCATGTTATCTGTATCTGTAAATTTTTATAGTTATCATCAATAGCTATAAAAATAACACAAATAATATAGTAAAATGTTATCAATGTTGGCCGCAAAGAAATATGTTTGAATTTTCTAAACTGTCCTTGCGACCAAAATATGGGTAGTCACTTTTTCACTTCAAAATGAGTTTAAATGTAAACGCTACTATTTTTTATTTGAGTTAAGATGAAATCTTGTATAATTTTTGAAAAAGCTCAGTGATAAACAAGGTTACAATTTTTTTGGTGAAAAATTTAATGATAACTTAAATTCAGATTTTTTTTAAACTAAATTCAATAGCTCAAATTAAATAAAGTTAACTGTATCGGTACTAAAAACTTTCAAGTTTTCTAAAAAAAAAAAAATCTGAGTTGAGTTCTAACAATACTAGAACTCTATTAAAACTCGGAATTTTATAGTACTTCCTCACTCTTAATAAAACCCAACCTCAAGGTATTTGAGTGGATTATTTATATACAGCCACTTTGGTTAAGTTCAAAACCACTGAAAAACCTATCTATGTCGGTTGAAAGCTTAATAAGATCGTTCAGTGGCCGAATGGTCTAAGACGCCACTCTTGTGTTAGACTGACCTGCTGATGATGGGTAGATTGGGATTCGATTCTTGGTCGGATCTACTGAGGGTAGTTTTTCCTAAATGGTACCCACTCTTATTCCACGCAAATGCGGGTATATTACCTCTAAAATGCTCCCTAGCACATCCCTACCCCATTAGAGTAATATATCATAGCCTATAAATGTACAAGCTGAACTGGTGGTAAGACGTGGAAATAAAAAAATAAAATTAAGAGGATTACATTTCCCCGTCGGATTTTTTTTTCTCTTTAAAAAAACTCGGGCCTACCTGCTTAGCGCAAAAACCTCCGCCAGCCTGGACCGCGTGGGCTTGCCCCCTCCTCCACCACCCTTGCCTGCCCCTTTCACCGCAGTGGGGCCGGCCCCCGAGGTCGGCGACCCCACGGGGCTCGGGTTGCTGTTCCTCCTGTCGGGGAAACCGAGGTGCTCGATGTTAGGGGTGTAGCTCGGGTCGTTCCGGACGTTCCCCAAGAGGAGCTTGCCAGAGGAGGCCGAGCCGCTCCGGGAGCCGGAGTAACCCCGCCTCTTCCAGCTGCTCTTGGAGGAGGAGTTGGACTCTGCGAGCTGCAGCAGGCGGCCCCGGTGGCGGACGACGTCGTCCCCCCCGCCGCTGCTACCGCGACTCATAGGGGGGCGGCTCTGGTCAGACCCGCGAGACGCAGCGTCCTCCCGCCGCCACCAGGACCATCAGCGATCTGTGGACAGACACTTGTCATTAGAAGGGGAGAGATTCATCCGATGACTCAATGAAAGAGAGCATGAACATATAGATATGTAAAGAAAACGCGCAAATGGGGTAAAATAAAAACACAAATTAATATTAATGAATATAATACTATACATACCCGCCTCGGTGGCGTAGTTGGCTAATACGCTAGTCGTGTTGAGCTCGACTGCCGAGGACGGAGAAATCGAGGTTCGAATCTCGGTTGGGTGAACTGGGGTAGGGGGTTCCTCAATGGTTTTCCACTCTCTTTCCACGCAAATGCGGGTTCACTTCCTCTAATTCACCCTCCCCAATTCCTAATACATTAGCGTAATTAGTACTTAAAGCGTATAACTCGAACGGGTAGTAAGACACGTTGCTAAATAATAATAATAATAATATACATTTATGTATAAGGTGAATCTGGCCTAATTGCTAGTAAATTAATAGAGATAAATCATGTTAATACAATGTATTTTTGTGTTGCATGAATAAAAAAACCAAGGTTAGGCTAAGTTTGAATCGATTAGAGTAATTAAATTTAAAAAAAACCTCACGTGTCTTCTATACTATCAAAGTTATTTTTAACAGCGAGCCTTACTTGACTTTCAGATTATCAGTTTATGTACTAATTACGTTAATAGTTTTAAGGAATTAGTACGGTTATATTTATAGGTAAGTTTAACCGCATTTGCGCCGAAGTAGAGTGGAAAAATCTTTTGTAAAAAAAAAAAAAACACCACAGCAGGTTACATCACACCAAGATCCAAGCCTCTATCTCCCCGTATTCGGCATTCTAGTCTAACACGAGAATAGCGCGTTACAATCACGTGGCTACCAAAACGGGTCCCACCAATTTTATGGGACCGGTCAAATCTATATTAATAAAATAAGGAGTTTGTCTGTCATGAATATTGCGTGACATCTACCTCATGAAGGGGATCCGAAATCCTAAAATCAATAGCGCCTGTGTGGTCTAGGGGTAAGGTGTCAGACTTTTATGCTGGCGGCCGGGGTTCGATCCTCGGTCCCGGCACAGATTTATATGAATTCCAAACCCTTCCTACACCTCTGACAAGACATCTTGTGAATGTGTGGTATGCCAGGTCGCCACCGTGGTTCGGATTCCACGTTAAACTGTAGGTCCTTCATTTCATCTCACAATCACCCTACCATTACACATTAGCGTAAGTGCGTACAACCCGAACGGGTAGTAAGACGCGGTGCTAATAATAATAATAATAATAATAATAGCACCTGTGCACAAACTTGTGTATGTGCAATGAAATGCATGGCTACCCCAGGCAACGTCGGGTTGTTCTCAAAGTTTATTATAAGAAGCGTTTTAAAGATATCTAAGTATCAAGGACAATCAGTTAATTTTTAGTTAAGAGTACCTTTGTAGCTGTTAGCTTTACCTACACTATAGTGAAATATTTTTGTACACTTTACTTATATACCAAAACTAGATAGCTGTTGCCCGCGGCTTTGCTCGCGTGGAAGTTGATTATATACAAATACGAAAATATACATATGTATTTACAGATTAATTTAAAATATTACGTTACGTTGATGACCATAACTTGACCTCAGATCAAAAATAATGCAAGTCCGATACAAACTTTCACCCCCTTTTTCATCCCTTATTAAATAAAATTTCCAAAATTCCTGAAACACGTATTTATTTGTTTTACGTCAATAACCGAAATACAAAATTTTGTTTATGTAACTTTCAAAATGACGGACTTTCATACATATTATCATACATATTATCATCCCCTATTTTGACCCCTTTGGGGTGGAATTTTCTAAAATCCTTTCTTAGTGGGTGCCTACATAACAAAATGAATATACGGTCCGAATTTCATGCTTGTAGCCTTGATAGTTTGCGCTCGGCGATGATGAATCAGTCAGTCAGTCAGTCAGTCAGTCAGTCAGGACATGTTATTTTATAAGTATAGATGATGAAAACTATCTTCTCTAGTGCACTTTCCTATAGCAGACAGTTAATTAATTAATTATACTTTCATTAAGGCCTGTAACTAGGAGGATCAATTTTTCTCTAACATATAGAAATTAATCTTTTGAAACATCGCAAGCTATATATCGAAATTTGCGATGTGTCGATCAAATCATACTGATATCTGAGTGATTTCCGATATATTGAATCGCATTGCTCTGGGCGAACTAGAACAGTGATTTTAAAGATGGTTGTTGTTCTGAAATGCTGTTCTTCGCCTCTTTACAAGTTTAAATGTTTTATTTAGCTGTTAAAATAAGCAGACATGTTTATAAAAAAAATAGTAAAAAAAAATAAATCTGTTAAGTAAAAATAGATAAGAAATCGTTCAGTTTATTTTGATTCATGAAATATATCTATAAAATAATAGATGTAGCGAATACTAAAATACGTATATAAATGTATGATGCTTTTATAAATATATCCATATATTTTTCATATCGATATATAGTTGCCATCTTACCTTTAACTCGTACCAGTGGGCATTCGATCTAAACGTAAAACTCATTTAGCCTGATTTGGCAGTGACGGAGAAGTTGGGACTCAAATCCCGGTCATGTGTACTTAGTTTTTTTAAATACAATTTGCAGGAAAGTATATTGATTATACTGTTTTTTTTATTCTACGCATCTCACTATCCGTCCAGCTTTATTTAATCAGACAAAAGGACTTTTTATTTTTAAATCAACAACACGAAGGTTGTTTTTATTTCTATCCATCCGAAGTTGGGCGTACACTTTGACCTTTGGATGGTTACCTGCACCATCTGGTATAAATCCAATGTCTGAGGGGGAGTTCCCCACAATGAATTTATATGAGCGAGTGCGAAAGGAGCTATCAATTTTTCCGGAAAGTTATCTTCACATACCATTTAGGTTTCTTTTAAATGCCACAATCGACATGGGACCGACGTCCTTTACTTCTCCTCCGAAGGAGGTTGAGTTATGGATTTTTATCGCCCAAGAAAAATCCGTTAACCTCGACTGGGTTTGAACCCAAGACACAGACAAATAATAGAAACAGACTCTCAACCATACGGGGTTTTCGCTGCACTCCCGTTGCCAGCTTGAGTCCTTCAACACTGGGCTTCGCTAGTGTCAGTGCTGGGCGATAATAGGACTGAGCGCAGCGATTCTAGTGGTGAAGGACTCAAGCTGACAAAAGGAGCGCAACCATTTAAACCTGAAGGCTGAGTGTCTAGGATTATTTGTCTGTAACCCAGGAACATAAGGTCCTGAGGCAAGAGTTTTACCTCAAAACCACCGAGGTCAATAATAAAGGACTAGGTATTAGTAGAGTATAATTTAAAGGCAATGTAATGTATAAAAAAAAATCATACATCCAGTTGAGATTCGAACCCTGACCCCTTGTTATTAGCAATAGTAATAAATGCAAATATTTAAAAAAGAATCTAAACTAAAAAAAAGTGTTCATGAGGAAATTTTCATCGATTACTTAATCTTTTTAATCGCAGCTATTTATCTATGAGTGTTTTTTTTTTTTTTCTGTACGAGATAGATTATTAATCTGAGTTCTACAGTTTCGTTTGAAAGAGGTTTTTACGTATTTTTATGTTTTAACGGATGAATGGTCACATAATAAAATATTAGTCATACGCTGGTATAAAAACATCAGATTTTAATAGCAAAAGGCTCTTTAGTTTGTATTTTACAAATAAGATTTTAGTCCTATATATACAGAATTAATTAATAATTTTACTAAAAATTGTCTTCTCTTCCACAACACTCATATTATTTGATTAATCGTGTTCCATATTTAAATATTACAATTATATAAAAATATGGCTGATTATTTTTTCTTTAATCTTCTAGCGTTACCGGATTATAAACACCCACCGAACCACATTTATATCCGATCTCATTATATGTCATGCTTCTAATTCTCAAACACCATATTCAAGAAAAAACCTTAGTGATCGAGTGTAGCGTGGTCCTGTTTCAATTTGACCATTTGTAATTTCATTTGTCTGTCCGGATGTTTGTCCCACATTAACTGCCATATTTGTGAACAAATTTTAACGAAATTTGCAGGTATATTATTTGAACCTAGCCTGAACGATGTATATTCATAGCTTTTCAACAAGGTTATCCATTTAAAAATGGCAGCTGATCAATTTTTTCATTTTATTTAAATGCTCATTTCAAAGTGATTTGAATTTTAAATTCCAAGCAACTGATCGAGTACCTAGTACGTTTTATTTTTAACGTTGACATAAAATGCGAATCTAACGTCTTAGACCACGTGATACACGGTTATTATCTATTAGTATGATATATTGTTTTGTTTTTTTCTGTATAGCTTGACTGCCAAATGAAAATATCACATTCAAATCCAAGGAGAAATTATAAGAGAAATTTCCACTTAAAATCCAAAGAGAAATATTAAGACTATGGTATCGTTTAGAACGTGACGTAACCTGCTTCGGTTGCCGCATGGTTTAAGATATCACTCTCGTGTTAGACTAAAATGCCGATGACTGGGAGATCGAGGTTTGAAACCCGGTTGAGTGTATTGACGATAGTTTTTCCAAAACGGTTTTCTGCGCTTCCTCCACGTAAGTTAGAGTACACTTCCTCAAAATCCAACCACCTTAATCTCTAACTCATAAGTGTAATCTATACTTATAAAATAACATGTCCTGACTGACTGACTGACTGACTGATTCATCATCGCCGAGCGCAAACTATCAAGGCTACAAGCATGAAATTCGGACTGTATATTCATTTTGTTATGTAGGCACCCACTAAGAAAGGATTTTAGAAAATTCCACCCCAAAGGGGTCAAAATAGGGGATGATAATATGTATGATAATATGTATGAAAGTCCGTCATTTTGAAAGTTACATAAACAAAATTTTGTATTTCGGTTATTGACGTAAAACAAATAAATACGTGTTTCAGGAATTTGGAAATTTTATTTAATAAGGGATGAAAAAGGGGGGGAAATTTGTATCGGACTTGCATTATTTTTGATCTGAGGTCAAGTTATGGTCATCAACGTAACGTAATATTTTAAATTAATCTGTAAATACATATGTATATTTTCGTATTTGTATATAATCAACTTCCACGCGAGCAAAGCCGCGGGCAACAGCTATCTAGTAAGTACATAAGCGTACAACTTGAACAGGTAGTAAGACACGGTGCTAAACAAAAAATTACATGCTTCTGAACATGACAAACTCAGTATTTTTTGAACTGAAGGAGCAAATTCTACTGTTCAAGGAACTACTAATGTATCTAGTTATTAAATATAAAAAAAAAATGTATATCCATCTTTAATTGAAAAGGGAACGGTTAGCTTTATGGTATGCACAAACATCCTGAATTAGCCTGTGTTGAGCCTTAAAATTAATTTGCGTGTTTCACTCATAAAAAAAAAACCTTTCACGTCAAACCGAAACAAGAAGGAAAACCAAAAAGTGTGTGTGCGTGTGTGTGTGTGTGTGTGAGAGTAGGATAACAGGGAAAAGGGTTGGAGGGGGAAGTATAGAATGAAAGTATGCATGTAATAAAAGAGCGTAAAGTTTTCCACTAGTTCTCGCTTTGGTTAAAATAGGCCCTAATACTTTATTTTTTTAATATAAAAATCTACACACAGACGATGAATACGATTCGTATTTTATTAATGTTGACAGGAGGTATATAAGGAAGAGAACGGGGGTAGAGGGGGTGTTAGAGATAGAGTTTTATATTCGTGATTTTTTCACTTTGTCCTATCATTTTTATATATATATATATATATATATATTATATATATATTATATATATTATATATATATATATAATATTTGTAAGTGAGATAAACCAAACTGTGACCCTCTCCCCCCAACCTGCGCCCCACACCACGCCACTGAATGTAGTGTGTGAATTATGGAGGTGATCAATAAGTCCTATTCTGTTTTCATTGCTTCTCTTTCGCTCTTAAATGTAATGTAGAATGAAAGGGTACGTGAAAAAGGGCCAGTGTTTTTGCAGTTTTTTTTTATTGAAAACATTTTCTTGGCCAAAATAATTTTCTTCACATGGTGATATCAACAGTTGTTGAATATCTGTCGTGAGCACGGCGGAATTATCTAACAATCTTTTAAAATGAGGAGAAAAATGTTGTCATTAATTTCTAGGATATGGGGAATGCCAGGCCTCCACCTTGGTTCGGATTCCACGTTAAACTGTAGGTCCTTCATTTCATCTCATAATCACGTTACCATTACACATTAGCGTAAGTGCGTATAACCCGAACGGGTAGTAAGACGTGGTGCTAATAATAATAATAATTTCTAGGACACTCTTGAAAGATATTCAAATAAATGGTACGGAACTTCGCACGGACTTTCTCGCTCTATTGTTTAAAAATAGAGATATTTAGACTACTAAAATCTCGTAATATATGTGACACGAAAGAATATAATGTAGATACGGGTATTATGGAATAGTCTGGCAGAACGGAATACCATTGTTTCTTATAAGTTATGTGTCATAATTTACCGTTAACTATTTCAACTATTAAAGAACTCAATTTCGAACAGCTAGTGACGCCTTCACTTCAACAGATAACTGATTTTTTAATGAGAGACGATTGTTTGTTTTGGCTGTAACAAAATCTTTTGCACGCTAGTGTTTGTATATTTCTTTACTTTACTGTTCTTATTAATTTTAATCAAATTATTAAGTTAAGGCTAACTCATGCTTATCTTTGAGTTAAAACATTATTTTACTATAATTTTACTATAACTTAACAAAAAAAATTGTTTTCCATAATGGCGAGTCGGGCAATAAGGAAAACTACTATTCCATAATGCCTGCACATTTTTCAAGTATTTGGCAAGTTATTTATTTTGTCAACGTAAGCTTAAACATTTTTCCTAACATCTAAGAAATCTATTAAGATAATAATGTAATTTGATACAATATTTTAATCTATTATATTTTAATAATTATTATTAAATCCTGATTTATTAATTAATTATTTTTTATTATAATGAATTATTTCAATGATTCGTTACAATTACTATTTTATTGTTTTACATATAATATTTGCATATTTCTTTTACACTTTCTTATGAAATATTTGTTAGTTTTAGTAATATAAATAGTTTTATTTATAAAATATGTAGTATTCCATATTGCCTCATTTGTTCCACATCTCTTTTCAGAGCTCCTACAGGACATTAAAAGTTATTAATTTTGCTTTAAACACAAAACATAGTTAAAAACATATTAATTATAAGTTTAATATGGAACTAAATGACAAATTATGAACATACGCTTTGATATTATTTAAAATCAAATGGTATTCCATATTACCCGCACTTTCTCTACACTAGCAAGCCCAAGAATAAATTATACTATACTTTAAACATTTTTTAAGTCCCGGTTTTAAATTTCATAATTTTATTTTTAAAGAATGTCCTCATTGGTATGTTTAGACAAAAAAAAAAGATCGAATTTGGTTCCACAAGGGTCAACACTTGTATTAAAATTTTAGTTTCCGGTTAAAATTTTAACATTTTATTAGATGTTTCCCATCTTTAGTCAACGCATTGCTATTCAATTACTCATTTATAAATTTTGACCAATAAAAAATGTAAATATTGAATATTGAATCTAAAATGGAGATATATAATTGTTGTACAAACATTTCCCCTAAGAGGTTTATGGAAAAACAAACTTTTTGAGAGACTTCCTTGTATTTAATTACTCTATGGCATTGTAGAATTATTGCGTTAAGACTTAAGTAATATCTCTTTACAACTAAAACTCACAAAATTGCATTAATATATTTGCCAATATTTCAGAAACTGTTGATTTAATGAAAATTTATTTCAAATAAAAGTTTTTTATTTTTTATAGCAATACAATTTTTCAATTACAAGTTTTTAGTATCTCAAATAATTGCGGAAATACGGAAATTTACGCTTCTGTAAAGAACCCTAAAATTCATTCTCATAAGAAAATGAAAATAACCAGTTTATTTATAATCTTGATCAACGCCTAGATACGAATTTTAATCAAAATTGTTATGGCCGATTTTGAGAAAATTGGTCCTTTTCCGCTTTTTATTAATCTACTATTAATTTTAGGGCTAAACAGACGGCACTGCAAAAACCTTTTTTAGGGTTCAGGGGGTAATAAGACGTCGACATCCATCAACATTTAGGTTTAAGATTTTTTTACGATCACAATAATTTACCTTTAGTATTCGAAAGTTAATATATATATATATATATATATAATATATATATAATAAAATGCGTATAGCTTGAAAGTTATTGGTTTTATAAAATATTTATATTATAAATATAACTACATATTTGTATTGATAAGTAATTTCATATCTCAAAGTGTACGTAGATATTATGATAAATAATAATAATAATTTACGCATTAGACCAGAACCCTTAAAGTCTTTTTGCCGAAATATTGAGGGTAGCCATTTTGTTTGGAATATTTATAGATGTTCATAAATTAATTTTAATCAAAATCGTTAGAGCCGATTTTGAGTAAATCAATTTTTTCTCTTTTTGCCCTTCAGTAAATCACCCTTAATTTTAGGGTTGGATATCCAATTCCAAAAAGTACTTGGGGAAACTCTATGAAAATCCTAGATACCAAGTTTAAGTCCAATCAGTAAAATGGTTTAGGTTCTAGTCTGAAGTACAGAGATCCTGAAAGATGGAAATTCAAAAACCACTTTTTCGGATTTGGGAGTGGGGGGTGGTCATGAAACGCCAACATTAATCAAAATCTCGATTTCAATTTTTTTGACGATCAAAATACTTTCTCTATCTGTAAAATAGCGAGAAAATAAAAACGTGGATGTCAATATCTGAAGAAAATTAAATTCTATGTTTGTACTGAAGCAATATTTTAGTTATTTTGTCCACAAAATTATTTTGCTATAAAAACTACAAAAACGATGGCTTTTTCTCGCATCCCCTTCCATAGCACCTTAAGTATCTTAATGTCCCTCTAGAAGAGTAACATTTCCTAAAACATTCTCAGGTGATTTTTAGTAATTTAATTAAAAATTTTTCTTTAATCTTCTTACTTCCCGGAACTCCTCCCCAATTTTTTTTATTTATTCATTTTTTTATTAAGTAGTCTTTATAGATCTTTACGACTAATAGGGACTAAAGTGTAGCTTATATAATACAAGAAAAAGGGTGAAATTGGAGAGGACCAAATATATATATATATATCTGTTAGTAGCACATCAGCTGGATCTTCAAAGAGTCCCGAGTTCAATTCCTGGCAAGGCCAAACGTTTTAGTCTTTGGTTCACCATGCTGAATGGGTGATGAATGAACGTAATATGTATATAATATATTTTAAGATAGTTTCAAAGTCGTATGATGATATAATCAGTTTGTTCATTAGAGGCAGATTAAATACGTAATAAAAAATTTGGGATATTTTAATAACGTCGACTAATATTAGGGTAAAACTTTATTTGAGAAACATAGGATACAAAAAAAGAGCATTTGATTAAGAATCGAAGCCAATACTTTCAAAGTCAGTGAAGGACTTTAGCGAGCACCCAAAACTTCTATTTGGAGTTTGCGGCCCCTATAAACATTTTCAGGTGTATCATTTAATCTAACTTATCCTAGTATACAAAACCTAGTCACCTGCAAGGTGGGTCATGGCAGGGGAAAGGTCTGGCTGCAAAACCCACGATCAAATCTCTATCCGCCGCAATAACCATTGGCTGCCAAAACACCACGACCAATCTCTATCTCAGTACGCAAGTACCATTAAATGACCAAAACCACTATCAAATCTCTATCAGTCACAAGAACCATCGGCTACCAAAACCAGTATAAAATCTATTTCAGCCACAAGAACCATTGGATGCCAAAACCACTATCAAATCTCTCTCGGCCAAAAGAATCATTAGATGCCAAAACCACGCCACTACCAAAACTTACGATCTAATATTCACAAGGACTTTTTTTTTTATATAAACCATCAATGAAGAATACACTATATAAAACAACGAAAAAACAAAACTCGTAGAAAGTAGTAATGAATCAGCGGCATCTAAATAATTAAAGCTCTTGTACTGACGTACATTAATTACACTAATAGCATGTCTCATCGCTCTACTCTGTTGTAATTTATATGAATAATCCACTAACAATTTTCACTTTTAGAATACATGGACTACTTTCTTCATCCGAGTCACCAGAGAACAATAACTATAAATTAAAATTACCTGTCACTGGTGGTAGTCAGGACTAAATTGTAATAATTGAAATAGCCTGGATTTATGGTGAAGCATAAGGTCAAGGTTTGAGTCTTTGCTGGGCGCGTTGAGGTATGGAGTTTCCCATGAGATTTACAATAATGATTTATCTAACTGTTTTCCACTTAAATTTGGGTGCCATTCATCTAAAAACTATTATATCCCTATCCGTTAGATTAAGCCATTGAAAACCTTGGTGTCGAATGTACTAATAAGTAAAAATCTAACTACACACGTGTGCTAATTTATATACTTTCTTAATGATCTAGTAATTTATTGAATAAAATCAAATAAAAAAATTAAAGGAACAATATGATTTTAATTTTTTTAAATCCATGACAAAAAATACGGATACCAATATAGTAATGTTATTTAAACTAGAAAAATAATCCATATTTCTTTCTAGATGATCGAAGAAGATAAATTAAATTTCTAAAGATCTCTCGTTTGACTCCAACCATGTAGATTATAAGTTATTATTATTTATGTATAATTTCGTCCAATTACTTTGATATTAGATCTTCTGACTCTAAGATTATGTGTGTATAAGATTTACTATTTGTAGAGCAAAGGATTAAGCTAGTTTGTAAGTACATAAGGATTCAAATATAGATAAACTTAAAAAACCGTAAATTTTTTCTTCTCAACATTGATAATATTTTACTATATTATTAGTATTATTTTATAAATATTGATAATATCTATCAAACGTGACATCTGAATATCACGTGACTTGACATATAAATATATTTGTAATTGGTTTAAATAATTTTAATATCTGTCAAAAAAAGTTATTTTATATCTATCTGATATTAACTTATGTTTAAAAATTGTTGTTTAAATTTGTTTTAACTATTCATTTGTTATACTACTATAAAGAAACCTGGCTCACCGACATTCATGTTTACCCATTTCCAGATGAGCTAGAAACTTGAAACTTATATCTTCTAGCCTGTAACCGACGGGAAAATTCCAAAATGCTAAAAATTTAAATTTTTAATCCCCCCCAAAAATATCAAAATGGCAGAGCAACTTTAAAGTCGGTGCGGACCTTTCTTTGGAGGTCTCTTGTGGCTAAATGGCAAGACCATACAAAAAACGGCTATGGAATTTATTAGTTTATATCCACTTGCAAAAAAACCCACAGGGGGGGTTTGGGGTGGAGCTTCAACAAGTAAAGCAAGTTTTAGATATACAATGACATACATTTGAAAAGGGAATTTGTAAACGCGGAAAAAAGAAAACACTAGAATTAGGCTAACAAGTAGTTTATATTAATGAAATATTTTGTCAAGTCCTTACAGTGAGTAGATGGAGTGCTCAGTTACCTAGAGCTGAAGAAGGAGAAATTTCGACACTGAATAACTTGAAAAATGCAATCCCCCTAAAGCGTCCACCTAGAATCCAAAAGCATGATCTGAAAGCTAAAAGAGCTAATGTATCTACTTTCATGCATTCATACGTTAAGTAATGTAATTTTAAGTTGACACTAATAAAACTAATGAAATATTAAAATATAATTATTGTTGAATGCAATATTTTTTTTGTTAAATTTTATTTAAAGATTTTCATATAAATATTAGACCAACTACACAAAAGAAAGTTCATGTCGTATGAAGGTTTATACACTTTTATGTAACAGATTGTATTACCTAAAAACTCGCGTGCTTCACTATATATACGGTAGAATTTTATATATATATATATATATATATATATATATATATATATATATATATATATAATTCTCCACTCACTCATTTAAGCTTCACATTCAAAGCAAGTAGATTTACAGCAATCACGTTGGCTTGGGGGAACAGTAATAGCTTCCATGTTTATCTAATGTGAAATGTAATGGTAACCGGAGATGTAATTTACACACACAATGAAGGGGCTTAAAACATACATCTTTCTTTGTGCTATTCCAAATAAATCACCGCTATCAAAGAAAAAGAAAAGCTGATGTATATAACGCGCAAATCAACAAAGCCGGTTTATTATAATAATATATTTAATCGACTTAAGGTTGTAATACTTATTTTCAAAAGTAGTTTCATGTATATGGTCTTTAAAAAATGACGTTAGAAAAATTAAAACTTCCACACAACAGTGGGAAGGCCGATCAAGTCGTCAGTCTCGCATTTTATGGTTTGAAGAAAGAAGTTTGAATCCCGGTTATGGTTTATTTTTTCCTAAATGGTTTTCAATTCTAATTCGAAGAATATGCGGCTATAATTTGACTAAATAACTTACTCATCCTTCTTCTATTAATTAACATATTGGGCACACTTGAAATTCAGAATAAGGTATACCTGTTGGCAAACATTCAATTATGACTCACTCGAATTGCGAAACAATCTGTAATCCCATTCAACGCCTAACCACTAACCTAACCTAGCATAGCCTAGCATAGCCTAGCTTAGCCTAGCTTAGCCTAGCTTAGCCTAGCTTAGCCTAACCTAACCTAACCTAACCTAAAATAACATAACCTAACATAGATTAAATTAGGTAAGGCTAGGCTAACATAACCGTGCCTCCATGTTACATTTTGAATAAAGTCATTATGAATTTAATTTTTACCCGCAGTTCATGTAAGGGTATTACCAAGCTCGGACGAATGGTTCCGAAATTCGTGTGCACCGAAAATATTTAATAAATTGTTAATATTAATCAAAATATGGACGAGTAAGTAGACTTGAAGCTCTTGTGAATGTACACTGCTCAGATATATAAAGTTATTTAAACTAAAGTTTGTTGTGTAGAATTGTGTGTTATCTTAGGTGAATTAAATTTGAAATCCGTGTTTAATATATTTAAATCTCATATAAAATATCACAAAATAACAATATTAATTGCAAATATGCTATTAATAGTATTAAATCATGATCCTAATATAAGTTAAAATAATTAACCCACTTCAGTGATCGAATGATCTTAACCAAGGGTTTCCAACTTAAAAGTTCCCGAGGGCCACAAATGGATCCACGAGTCTAATGGTGCGCCTCATCGTAGTCGGATAATGGGGAGAGAGAGAGGAAATAGGACTCACGCAGATACACAAGTTATTATAAAAATATAGAACAATCAAATTTATTACTGAATTTGCATCAGTCGGAGCTTTCATAGATTTTCCCTCACGCAAGTCAAAACTTTCCCTTCATCGGCTAAAAGCGTCAATTTTACGACAGTAGATTATGTACTTTTCAAGAAAACTTCATGGGCCACAAAAAAGTATTGTGAGCCTCAGGTGGTTCGTGGGATGCCAGTTGGAAACCCTTGATCCAAGGCGTCAATTTTGCAATATACGGGATGGCTTATGATTGATATATCGGGGCTAGAATCCTTAGGGTGGTTTTCCACTTTCCTTCCACACAAATGCGGGTTAGCCTCCTCTAAATTTAGCCTTCCTCCTCCCTGACACATTAGCGTAATTAGTACATAAGCATAGCCAATAACCCGAACGGTTAGTAATAAGCTTAGCTATTTTTTTATATAATCAATTAAAATAATGAAACTCGACCATCATTACAAATTAATTTACTATGGATATTAAATAAAGGATGTTTCACAGATTCTAGGGGTGGTAAGGTATTTAGAGAAAGGGATATGTAGATTATAACATAACATTTGCATCCAAACTTTTCTTTTAAATTTTAATTTTAAAAGAGTATACAGTCTGAAACTAGCGTATCATCACATTGGCGATAGCCGATCATATTAGTCTGCTAGCAACAGCTACAAACTGGCGGATAATTTGATGAGAGCACCCTCCCTCTACCGCAACATGTTGCAGACAGCCGCCCACGTCTAATTCAAAATGAAAACAACACGTATAAAAGGTGAACAAGTAATTAATAAACTGAATAATACCACCCACGGGTTAATATAATAGGTTTCTAACACAATGTGTTTATTTTACAGCTTAAGTATTGAATAGTTTGAATTACTGAATTACCCGTTCAAGATATACACATATGTACCAAATGCACGTATATATTTGGGGCGGACGGAGTTGGATTAAGAGGAGATTTTAATAATAATATTTAGCACCGCGTCTTACTAACCGTTCGGGTTATACGCTTTAAGTACTAATTACGCTAATGGATTAGGAATTGGGAAGGTTTAATTAGAGGGAGTGAACCTGAATTTGCGTGGAGGGAGAGTGGAAAACCATTTTGGAAAAACCACCCCAGTTCACCCGACCGAGATTCGAACCTAGATCTCCCCGTCCTCAGCGGTCGAGCTCAACACGACTAGCGCGTTAACCAACTACGCCACCGAGGCGGGTATTAAGAGGGAATGTTCACACATTTTCGTGGAGGAAAAGTGGAAAATAAAGTAAAAAACCTTAACATATCTGACTGGGATTCGAATACCTATGTCCCTGTCGTTGTACAGTTATACGCTTACATAATGTGTGTAAACGATCGAATTATGCATGTCAAGATTGCAGTCTATAGGATGTAGGAAACGCGAGTCCAGGAAAGGGTTTTTGCAGTTTTTATATCCAAACACTTTTTTGACCAAAATTAACAAAATATTGATTCAGTAAAAAAAAAAAAAAAGTTTAATTTCCTTCACAGGGTGATATTAGTTGTTGATTATCTGTAATTAGCAGAGCGGCATTAGATAACAAACTTTTTTAATGAAGAGGAAAAGTTGTTATTAAACTAAAGGACACCTTTGACAGATATGTGAGAACTTTTGAGGTCATCATATGAATACAATTAAACTATTATATTTCCACTGGATAAGTATTTGATTTATTTTTGGCAAAAAAATTTGTTATAAAAATTGCAAAAAAGCCCTGCCCTTTTCTCGCGTCTCATACCTCAAAAAGGTAGAGATGAGGAGGGTAATTCATAAGAAAAAACATTCACCAAGCATGAGAGAGAGAGAAAAAGAAAAAAATATTAGAGAAAATCATAACTTTGAATATTTTATTCAAAGCGCACCTACCTGTGAATCGAACACAGACCTCCCGGTCAACCACAACCGAGTTTAAAATAAGTCTTAAACCATTCGATTATCACTGAAGTTTACTGCGAGATATGAAAATAGACTTGTCACTATATTTAATCAATCAACAACAAATGTGATCTGAAAATAGGTAACCTGGGGGTAAGGTGTCAGACTTCTGTGTTGGTGGTTCTGGTTTCAATCCTCGGTCCCGGCACAGATTTATCTTATTGCCAAACCCTTCCTTCACCTCTGATAAGACGTGTATTAATCACAACTTGTGGATGTGTGGAGAATACCAGGTATCCACCGTGGTTCGGATCCCACGTTAAACTGTAGGTCCTCCATTTCATCTCACAATCACCCTACCATTACACATTAGCGTAAATGCGTATAACCCGAACGAATAGTAAGACGTAGTGATGATAATAATAATAATAATAATAATAATAATAATAATAATAATAATAATAATAATCTGAAAAAAGTGTCTGCAATAAAAGATTGATACACTTATTAATAAAAATGTTCGTTGTTTAGCCAGTCGTGGTCCGGAAGCCTATGACTAATTATTTGGTTTCGTTCCATGTTTCCTAATGTGGAATTTATCGCGTGGTATAAATATTTCGCAATCTTTCTCAGGACCATTTAAAGGTGCGGTTATGTGAACGCCAAATAGACATGTTCCTGTCTCGCTACGCCTTTAACGATCCAGAAGAGGACTCTTTAACACTTAAGGGGGCCACCTAGGGGGCCACCTCAGTTAGTAAGATATTTTCGTGTAGACGTTCAGCTCTAACGCAATATTAAATTCTACAACGTATAATTTAAAAATATGGCTCACACCAAAATAAAGTCGAAAGAATCCAAACAGTGGTCTTTTTTCTTAACAGCCCTTTGTTTTAAGTTTAACTAATAAAAAAAAAGTGTGAAAATGGGATATTAACTTATTTTCAACAAAATTTTAAGAATATTTACAGAGCTATGAGACCAGACTAGATAAAAAAAAGGGCTATAGATTTTGCTTTCCTCTAACAAATACAGTAATTTCTTGGTAGGCTCACAATATAAATTTTTAAGATATCTGGTAACTATCAGTGAGCTTCCTCTTTATCTTTAGATAAGAAGCTTAGTAATTTTCTTTCCCCTCTTTTATATTAACATGAAAATGGGTGGTTTTATTATTATTATTATTATTATTATTATTATTATTATTAATATTATCATTAGAACCGCGTCTTATTACCAATTCGGGTTGTACGCACTTACGCTAATGTGTAACGGTAGTGTGATTGTGAGATGAAATGGAGGACCTATAGTTTAACGTGGAATCCGAACCACGGTGGAGGTCTGGCATTCCTCACATTCACAAGTAATGATTAATACACGTCTTATCAGAAGTGAAGGAAGGGTTTGGCATTCAGATAAATCTGTGCCGGGACCGAGGATTGAACCAGGAATCCTAGCACAGAAGTCTTGACACCTTACCCCTTGACCACCAGGTCACCTGGTGGTTGTAGTATAAGGGCGAAAGGGAGTATGGGCTTGAACAGAATCGAGAGGTAGTTCCAGAAAACAGCACAGACCATTGTATTTTGAGCCGTGTGACCTTGAAGTGGTTGTTATTCTTTCGTTGACCGAGGCGGTCGCCTTAAGAGAGGTCTTTGCTCGCCACACCCTGACTGTACCACACCAGTCATACCGCTTGGATCAACATCTCGGAAGGTTCAGTGTTCGATGGGAGATGAGGCAGGTGACCTTAGTAAGGGAAAATCTAGTAATATCAGGAAATATAAAGTTCTCAAGGAAATGTCAGGACATTCATTTTTATTAATTGACCAGGGAGAATGGTGTATAGAGTTATGGTGAAAGGGAGTCTTAGCTAAAAATCCGCATTTTAATAAAGATTTTTAATTAAAGAATATTATTTGGCCAAAACCAGTAAATTGTTTCAGTATGTAAGTTTAAAAAAAAATCCTATGATGGAGAGATCAGGGTTCGAATCTCAGTTGCATGTACTGGTTTTTCTTAAATGATTCTCCATTCTCCCTTCACGCAAATGTGAGTACACTTCATTTAAATGCAACCTTCCTTTTCCCTAACACATTAATGTAATTAGTAAGGGTATAAACCCAACGGCTAAATTAATTTTTATTTTCACAAATGCAGTATAGAATTTTGCTGCGGGTTAATTACCCATAGTTTTCCAGTTGGTGCGTTCATATTCAAATATGTTTCCTTATTAAAAAACAAAACATTTATGAATATCGAATATTAAAAAGATTCTAGTCATCTCGTTTATAATTAGAACAATGAGTTTTAACACAATTAAATCGAGTCACTTTATTTTTTTTTGTAAGTTTGATCTATAAAATATGAGAGATAATTCATAATAAATACAATTTTATCAATATAAATAAGTACATAAATTCACGTTAATTTATTGTTTTTTTAGATTTTGGTATAATATTTTTATTTTATGTTTATCTTAGTTAGTATTAAAAGTTCATTGAAAACCCTTTATTATTATTATTATTATTATTATTATTATTATTATTATTATTATTTAGCACCGCGTCTTACTACCCGTTCGGATTATTCGCTGAAAACCCTATAGAAAATTAAAAATAGCTCAATCTAAAGAAAAGTAAAGTTTATTTAGGGTTTAAGGATCACATTTCTAATTTACTAGATAATTAAAAACATTAATACATGTGACATTTGTTATTTTTAATAATATTTAACCTATGAACCTTTTACTCTAAATTAGTTAAATTTAATTAAAATCATTATAAACATTTCTTATAGTAAAATCGTTTGATTGATATTGTTATTTCAATTAGTTATATTCATTTATAGGCCCTATGTTTCTACTTATTTATTCATCATACAACTAAATAGGATGAAAACATTATTGAATACAAAATTTGAAAAGCGGGGGGAGGGGACCTGAAAGATCTGCCCGTTTAGGATATACATATATGTGCAGACAGATATCCATCCATTCATACATATATTTATTAATCACAGTCCACGAATACACACAAAAACACATATCTTTACATACATATATATATATATATATATATATATATACATATTTACATGAATACAAACAAAACCGCAAATGATTACACCTACATGCGTACATACACAGAGATGGCATGCCAAAAATATTTTTTAATAACTACAAAAGCACATACAAAAATATATATATTTTTTCGTCAAAATGTACTTTTAATTAATGTAGGCTTACTCAATATCAAAATAAAAGTTACTAGATCAACATTAATTTAACGTGAATCAGTGATTACGTGGTATAGACGTCAGACTCATCTAATTTTATTTGCCTGTAATGGGGAGATTAAGCTTCAATTTTAGGCTGGGTGAACAAAGGATGCTTATTTTTTTTTTAATCAAAGTTTTTTCCCACTCTTCTTTCAAGCAAGTATCAGTACATTTTCTTTAAATTCTACCTGCTTTACCCCTTATCCCAATAGAGGGATTAAATGTGGATAGTTAATCCGGATGAGTAGTAGTCCTAAGATTTGGTGAGGGGGAGGGGGGAAACCTAAAAACGTTGTGTGCATTAATACGCCAAGCCATGTGTTATGTAGTAAACTCATTATTGTGACTTTTTACCAATGTTGTATATTTTACTCTTTTTTTTACATGCGCTTAAAAGGAATTTTATGATGACCAGACTATACCTTTCTTCAAGTATCACAACGGGGGTTTTATGAAGACATAATCCAAAATGTCTTTTTTTTCTTCTTTTAGAGGATTTTTGAAATAGCTGATGCCTCATAATGTGTGCTTTTAATGGTTGTACAACTTTGTCCTCATTGTTTGGGTTATTAATATAAATGTCGGCGTAAAGTACTAAAAGGTATTTCTGAAAAATAAAAAAAAGGGGGGGGGGGTCGTAATCCATAAGACCGCAAATAATAACACAATAACTGGAAGATGCCATACCGGATATACATTTGACAACTCTGCGTCTTTGGTTTTATAAGAGTTATATAATATATATTATACTATATAAGTTAACACTATTAGTTTTTTCCATAAAAAAATTTGATCTACTACTTTTATTAGGATTCGAACAAAGGCAGATTTTGACTACACGGATAGTGTGCTCTATTTACATCTAATATAATAGGGTCCACTTACGATTAGCTGTATTTTAAGTTATTTTACATATGTCGTTTATTTTAGTTTTCCTCCAAGCAAATATCAGTGTAATTTTTATTTATCCTCTTCAACCCTTTTTTGTTAAATGAAATATGGTTATTAAACTTACTTAGTTTGGTGGAAGGTACTCCTAACGCTCACTTGGGAGGCCGAGATCAAATCCAATCAGCGGTAAGGTTTTATTTATTTATTGCAAACCATTTGTTTTATTTTTTCTTTATTACAGACACCACCCTCCTAATTCCTTTCACTTGGATAAAATAGATTTAACTCGATAGTAGACATATTGAAAACATAGCGCACACATTTAAAAATGGAACAAATTTTTTATTATATTGTGTTTAAAAAAAATTGCACTTAGAACGATTTTCGTTTTATTAAGTTGCCCGAACGAGAATTCCCCTTGGTAGTAATTTTTTAGCACCACGTTTTAATACCCAATCAGGATATTCACATTTGAACTAATTAAGTTAATTTGTTATAAATGAGGAAAGTTGAAATTAGAGGTCGAGTACCCACATTTGCGTGGAGGAAAAGTGGAGAACCATTTATAAAAAAGCACCCTCATTACGCCAGACCAGTCTTTGAACCCTTATATCCCCGTCATAGCCAGTTTAGTCTATTGAAAGACCGACGTATTAGACCATGCGCCTACTCAAGCGGGTTTTAGCTATAATTGATGTTTTATAAATGCCATCTGGCCAAATGGCTTAATCAAATGGTTAAGTTAAATACCCTAATAGGGGAAAATAATGCCCTAAATGAAATACAAATATATATATATACACATTTTATTGGCGGTTGGCTTTTATGACTTAATATTAAAAATTAAGTGCGTATTTTATGTTCGGGGTAGTAGCATCTTTCTTTTTAGTCTACAATGTCGAATTAAATAATTCCATGTTGTTTCTAATTAAGTTAATTAAAATCTTATCTAACCACCTCGGTGGCCACATGGTCTAACACGCTAATCTCGCAGTAGATTAGACCACCAATAAAGGGGAGATCAAGGCTCGTATCTCAGTTGGGTGTAGTGAGGATGGTTTTTAGGAAAAGATTATACACTCTTCCTTCACGCAAATGCGGGTACATTTAATATAAATTCAACCTTTCTCATCTCTATCTCATGAGCGCAATTATTACATATGCGTGTAACCTAAACTGGTAACAAGACGCGGTACTAAAAACCCCTCAAACTATTAATAAGTTTATTAAGTAAAAATAACCACGTTGGAATCTTTCGACTTGCGAACAAAAATATGAAATAACACATAGTATAATTAAATAATGCGTTAAAGTTGAACGTATGCGTGGTAATTTCTTGCTTACTGAAGTGACCCTCTTTAGATGTATTTTCAAACTTTCAATTAACTTATATTTAAAAAATGCTTGTTGAAACATAGGTGAAACGTTATCACTTATCAGTTATAATTTTATGTGACCTTGCATCGATGGGCACGTGGATTCAACATCAAGTCTAGTTTTGTTAATAGATGACTGGAAAGTCGGGTTTGAATTCCGGGGTGTTCTAGGAGTGTTTTTCCTTTTTTTTTTTATTACCAAGCACTATACTAAACAGAACAGTTAAAATAACAAGTTATTTTTATTCTGATTTACGTGTGCGCATTTTCTTCTTAATTCTACCTTCTTTGTTTCAAACACAATGGTATGATTAATTGAAAATAGCCCGTACTAGTAGTAAGACGCGGTATAAGAAACAAAACAAAAAAAACAATACCGTGAGAAAATATTCATCTAAAATTAATAACATAAATATAAGCTCCCACAAAAATGTATCTAGTTCTATATTTAGTATTTTTCATAAGCCGTTAAGTTTGTTTAGCGAAATAAAAATACAGTTATTGTGTTCATTGAAATTCTGAAAGTGTTACATCATTTAACATCAAATAAACGTACACAAATTGGATACTTTATTTTTAGCGTATGCCACGTGGGTTGGTCGGCTAGATATTCCTGGTCTTCTACCGCAGTGGCGGATATGTAGCTTACCATCTTCTGAGGTTGGGACACCATATAGAAGCGGTTAGTTCGTCCGATGAGAATATGAGGATTATGATGATGTGTCAGTAGAAGTCTTAAGTCAAATCTAAGCTTAAGTCCGTATCACACGACACTAGCTCGTACTTGAAATCCAGTGTGCTAGCTAGCACGTCATCATCTAGCGTCGTGTGAATCAGAAAAAGTATACTGGTTCTGCCACTTGGTACTGGCTACCATACTAGTTGTGAGGATAGAACACGTGCTATTTTCGTATAGTTTCGACACTAGTCTGTGTAATTCAATCAATCATGTGCGCTGAGACTGTTTTGTAGAGAAATGGTATACATGACGCCAACATGGTCATTGATGTGATTTTGTTGTTGGCAAAAAAATTATTATAAAAACCTTGTTTATATAATATCAAATTGCCACAGTATGACAATAATTTATATATATATATAAATTTAATTTAAAATATGTCATCTAAAAACGACAAACTATGTTCCAGACCAAATTTTAATCTAAATAAACTTGATAGCATGCCAACCTTGGGCGTTTTTTTTAAGAATTATAAAGTGTGCGTAGGCTTAAAAGACATTTGTTTATCAATGATACTGTACTTGAACACCCATGGGCTTAAGGACCCTGACCACATTGTAAATAAATGAATACAAATTTAGGAGATACTAAACGTTTGTGTAACCTGAATGTATATTACCTAACCTCGAATGTATCAATATTAGCATCCTGCGACATTATTTCGTCTTTCCCAACGTTCCCGTGTCTATATTCTTTTTCCTACGCTCTTCTCATAATCTTCAATATTTTATTAGTAATTAATGCAGCTGCTGCACTCAAAATTAATCTCTGACGTTCGATAAATATTTGCACTAGAACCTAGTACCAAACTAGCAGCGTGTGAATACTCCAGTCCCATTTTCATTGTACTAGCTAGTATACAGGTATTTAGGTGCTAGCTAGCACACTTGATTTCTAGTATAAGCAAGTGTCGTGTGATACGGGCTTAAATTAACCAGACCATGGTGACCATAGTAACAATTATTACTCTTTTGGGAAATATACATATGGTATTGCTAGGAATCGAACCCAGGTCCTCCGGATTAGTATCCAGGAATTCTAACCACTAGACTACGAGGCCGGCCATAGTACGTTTAACATGAGCTTATGAACTCACAAAAGAAAGGATCAATAAAGGTGGGTTCAAACCCTGACCTGGTATATTAATATGTGTTTTTATTAGCTTCGTGGAGAGTAAATGTGATACATGTAAACAATAAAAAACAAAAACATAAGATAAATTTTAATTAAAATTTATTTAATATATTTTTTAGCACTGCTTAATACTACCTCTTTGGTTTATACCCATTATGTAGGGAAATACTAAATACGCCAATTAGATAGGAATGAGTAAAAGGTTGATTTTAGAGGAAGTGTAACCACATTCGCTTGGAGGAAGAATGGTAAACCATTTAGAAACCATCTTCCGTACACTCGACCAGTAATCGAACTCCGATATCCCTATTATCGACATTCCAGACTATTAAGAGAGTGAGATGCCTCCGACTATGTGACCACCGAAGCAGGAAGTTGAAATTCTAATGGTTTAATTAATATAATCCTTTTTTTTTTAGTTATTAAGTTTGAACACTAGGGTTGTTTAGTTTAAATCTTATATATAATTTGATAAGTCCGTTTCTGGTAATAGAAATTACGATAAAATGACTGAACAGATTTTGACAAACGAACACTAATTTTAACGGTTAGGGGTCCAGGATGTCGGAAAAAATAGTAGTTTTCCACGAAAACCCGATTTTCACAGATAATTTTCAATTTTTCAATCTTCGTTTAGTAACGATGAAAACCGTTATTTGATGCATGGCTGTACATCTCTAAATAAAATATATCTCTTTGGCTAAAAAAAAAAAAAAAAAAACTCAATCTTTTGTTGTTGGTCCGAACACATCACAACTTTCTCTTTGGATAAATATTTCTCTTTGGATGCTGGTCATACATTTAGATGGAGATGTCTAAACTGGGAAATATTTTTTTTATTGGAATGTTATCGTGAATTTGCATTTAAATCAGTAATATTCAAAATAATTCCAAAATTAAAAGGTTAAGTTGTTAAGTTCATGAAAATATTGTGTACGTTTTGTTTCGCGCAAGATAAAAGTATGTTTAAATGTATTTTGGTATGTATTATATGCTCAAAAACAATAAATAATCTTGAATAATGTTTAGAAATAGCCATTTTAACTTTCTATCTATGGGTTTTGATGTTTTTTTTCTTTCAAATAATGGGTTTTGATCCGTAATATTTTGTGTACCAAATCTACATTTTCACATTCTCTCTATTTCTCTGACATTTTCTCTCACGCTCTAACACATTCTTTCTCATACTTTTTTCACTCACACACAAACACAATCTATTACACACTCTCTATCATATTATCTTCTCTCATTCTTTGTTTACATCACCATGGAAACAATGATTTGTGTACATCTGTATATTGGTAAATTAAATATTTGTCTTTGTTTAAAAATAATATCAGCACAATCGTTAATTTAGTGGTTTGGTGCAACGAATAGATAAAGATCTGGTAGAGGGGTCATTTTAAAGTTCTCATTGTGGTGTGAAGGGGGAAAATATACGTTTTCATCCAAATCACACACCAAAATATAAATGTATAAGTAAATTTGGTAACCTATGAAGAGTAAATTTTTAACAAAAAAGTGAGAGAGGACTTATTATATAGCTCCTTTCCCAATAAAAAGTTTAAATATATTTTAGTGCAATAATCTGCAGCCATCGCCGCAACGACCCACTAGTATGTATTTAAATGTTTAAATATGGTTTAGGGGCTGGAAATATAGTTAGGATTTATTTTTTGAAAAAAAGGAAAAACTTACACATTTTCATTACATGTGGATAATGATCTTTAGTACGCTCAGCCGAGATTCGAATATCAATATATCCAATCCCACCTAAAGCTAATCTATTTGCAAACCTAAAACTTTTAAACACGTGTTTCATTATACGTAAATGTCAACTAAAAAAAATGTATAAAAATGAACACGTATCATACAGGCGTCGAGTGTCGTCAAAATGGCTCAGGAAACTTCCACCAAACCTCACCGCTCCATTAAATGAACTTGGGATTTAATATAAACGATTACTTTTCAAACAAAGAATACTGCCAGCCACACGAGGACTGGCTTTGATTGACGATATTTATTTCGGACAGAAATAGGTAGCGGTTGGTTGACAATAGAAGCCCCCCCTCCATCGACACTACCCTTGTACAGTAGTCCTATGGCTTCTTTGGTGCTGATTGACAGCTCATATCTGACTTCTGACAGTCAACATTTAGGTATATACCTAAATGTTGACTGTCAGAAGTGAGAGATGCTAAACACATGTTTTTGTAGATCATATGGTTCGACGTAGGGATACATAATTTGGTCTGGTAACGTTTCAAAGCCGTTAGCTGTGCGCTGTGAGCTGTGAGCTGTCGGTCCGCACCAAAGAAGCTATGGGCCTACTGTATATATACTTTGTTAACATAAGAAATATAAACTCTTTCAGAACAGCTGCAGAAAAATATGTCAGAATTATTTTTAGTCACGACCAATTTTGATGCTTAGGTGATGGTGTTTATTATTAGTCTATTATTATTATTATTATTATTATTATTATTATTATTACATCAATGGATGTATCCACTTAGTGGCCGCATGGCCTAAGGCGTCACTCACGCAGTAGACTATATTGCCGATGAGGGGGAGATCGGGATTCAATCCCAGTCAGGTGTACTGACGATGATTTTACCTAAATGGTTTCCTACTCTCTTGATACGAAAATTTGGGTACACTTTCTCTGAATTAAACCTCCTTAATCCCTAGCACATTTGCATAATTAGTACATAGACGTATAGCTTGAACGGGTAGTAAGATGCGGTGTACAAAATAAAACTAACACAAAATTGGATGAAATAGAAACCAGGAAATTGTAGGTAATGGTTATCATAACGAGAAACAGGATTAGGATTACATTAGGTAGTAGAGAGAGCAAGGTTGAAATAGTATAGTTGTAATGAGAATGTAAAAGAAAATAATCCAAAGGATAATGACAGGGATTAAGTATGCAGGGAATATACTGACAAAAGAGGCCAATAAACAGATGGGATGAGCAGATAATAGCAAGTGTGCGAATGAGAGGAGAAGAATGGAAGCACATAAAGAAGGAAATAAGGTGGCAGGAAAGAGGAAGGTTGTAGCATTTTACTAAACTAACTCAGAAAAAGGCTGTAAAAAGTTTTAATAATAATAATAGTATTATTATTATTATTACGTTCAATACAAAGGCTATTGACTTGATATAATGAATAGGGATGATTAGGTCAATTAGAGGAAATGCCTCCGTATTAGCGTGGGGATAGGATGGTTTAAAAAGCATTGCTAAATCATATTTGGAAAACTATATCCTCTGCCCAGACAAATGTTGGTTGAATTTTGATTTTAACCGGTTTATTTAGGTTAGAAAGTTATAATCGTTAATAAGCAGTTTTACTTTATCATTTTGTATTATTGAAAACTTCAGACCACTAAAATATGGTGAATCTTTATATTTTAAAGTTTGATTTTACAATTATGTCTGTCCCCAAGTCTGTCCATATATCCACCCTTTGGCATAGATATGAAGTGGCTTAATGAATTTTGTTCAACCTTGTATTCAGATGTTAACTGGCTATACCTTAGGACATACTTTTTTATTTTGTTCACATTCTTTGAAACTTAACAGATTTCATGTTAGCTACTACATAATTTGTAAGTTCAAGTTTTCAGAATGACGTACTGAGTTTCGTTTTTTATCTCACTTCCACAAACCAGAGTCACAATGCCTATTGTGTTTCGTAGTATTTACTATTCTGACATAAGGAGTAGCAGTTAATAACAGGACAATCTTTCAATCTTTCAAGATCTCTCATATCACGCGGTACATCTTTTTTTTTAAGGAAGTGAAAAACATCTTAATCTATTTACATTTAGGAAAGTAGATGGACCATATGGGGCGGATCTTTCTTTGGGGCAACGGGGGTACCAAGAGACCTCATGACTCATCGGAGGAACACTTGCGGTCAAGTCATGAACCAGAATTAACGTAGTCAATCAGTGCGAAGGTATGGGTTCAATGGATTTTTCTTGAGCGATTAAAACCCGTAGTATAACTTCCTTTGGAGGGGAAGTAAAAGACGTTGGTCCCGTGTCGATTGTGAAATGTTAAATAACCCTGGAAACTATGTGAAAACACCATGCCCAGCAAAATTGGTAGGCTCTTTCTCTCTCGTTAGTAGATATTCTCGTATGCTGAGATTAGATAGGTTCAGAAAGTTACATGTTAAATACCTCAAATAAATAATTAAAAAAAAAACAATTACGAGGGTGACATAATCATATTCTCGGGTTTAACATAAATGATATAAATAAATAGTAGCTCACAATATCTTGAGAGCATATTTCGATAAATCTACTTAAAATAATAATTATTCTATGTTCATTTGGTATGTTATATCTTAATATATTAATAAGCAATAATGTAACCATGTACAAACTTAGTTAGGACCTTAAATACCTGGCACCCAAACAAAGTAATTAATATAATACCGATTTAAAACTAACAAACGAGAATAAAGAGCCATCAGGTTGTATAACAAACTTGTTATGATCCGAACCAAGGACGTCGGAGGAAGTTATCTCACGTCCTTTTAGACCATTAAATTAAGAGTAATTTACTATTGATTGATTTTTTTTTAAATTACAGATTTTTCGAAAATGGCTTTAACGATTTTGTATATCTGGGTATTGTTTGACATGACAAATACAAAAGTGGACTTTTTTTTTATCAAGGAAAAATTAGTTTTAGGGATTTATAAAACCTTATAACTATCATTGCAATATATAAATACGTTTTTTTAATGGTTCCTCTTACTTCTATATTTTCTTTCAGCTAACCAAATATCGAACATCATCGGTTGGTATGTCGGGACACGTACCATTTATACCACTGGTAGTACAAATATTTTAATTTTCAAACCTGTATATTCGTGGAACTTTACTAGTCGCGGTATCACTTTAACTAACTCTCTTATTTAGTACCGCGTCTTACTGCTTGTTCGGGTTAGACACTAATGTACTTATTACACTAATGTTATAAGGATCAGAAGGTTGAATTTAGAGAGCGTGCACCCTCATTTGAGTGGAGAGAAAAAGAGAGAGGGAGAGAGTGTGTGTGTGTAAAAACATTTAGGAAAAAGCAATCCCCCAATACACCCAACAGGATCGAACCCCTATCTACCCATTTTTGACAGTCTAGTCTATTACGAGAGTAGCGCCTTAAGCCATGCGGCAACCGAAGTGAGTTTTAACTTTTTTTTACTTGTGTATTTATTTTATTTGCGGTATTTAACGTGCACTTTCAGAACTGACTGATTATATAACACACGTGAATTTCTATGAGTGAGAGTGATAAGACCCCACCAATTTTTTCGGAAAATATATTAACACTTACCTTACAGGGATCTTTTAAATGTCACAATTGACCAAATGGAACCAACGGCTCTACTGCTCCTCCTAAGGAAGATGTGCTATGGATTTTTATCGCTCAAGAATGATCCGTCGATCTCGGTTGGGTTTGAACCCACGAACATCGGGTCCTGAGGTGATAAATTTACCCCAAGACTACCCAGGTCAACTTCGCATACTTTACTAACGATAGTAAAGTAGGGGTGTAAAAAGGTAGAATTTTAGAAGTAATGTCACTTCGCCTACATGGAGGAAGAATGTAAAACAATAAAGGAAAAAACACTTTCAGTACACCCGAACTAGTTTTGAACCTCCATCTCTCCATCATCAACAATCTAGTAAAACTCAAGGATTATGTTTTAGACCATGTGGCCATCTATGCGTACTGATAATACTATCCCCGGATAATCGGGGCTCTTGCATAGGATAGAGGTCACCTCTAAACGCACTCTCTAGAAAGTGAAAATGATTACCATAGAATATGAGATAGAGTGGGCGTGGTCGACCTTTAGCAACTCTAATTTTCCAGAGGACACAAGGACCACCGCCTCCCAAATTATACTTCCCTAACACAACTGGGTTACATTCCTAACCCCTTTCCTTCCTTTCCATTTTACTCGTTTGGTTTGAGCATTTATTAAATTATTTTTTGCAATCAACGAATTAAGAGAAAGTACATATTAAACTCGTCCTTACAATAGACACACTTAAAAAAGATAAGAGAGTATTTTTTAAACGTTTTTAAGGGACAGTTGAAACGTTTCTCCCCGCAAATAAACCACAGCACTACCATAAAATTGAATTTCCAGTGAGGTTTATATCTTGTTTGGTTTATTAAGAGGATTTCTAAGAGTCTACCCCAACGCGTGTGGAATTGTTCCAAACTAAATTCTGTTCATAGTAGGAATTGTTTTCTGAAAAGGCCTTTTTCTCTACAAGAAATATATTATATAGTAAGATATTGATAAGAAAACATATCTTTCGGAGAGTAATTCCTACCGTAATAAGGTGGACTGGTTATAACTAGCTCAAGATATGGATAGGATGTAATGAGGTGAAATGGATAGAATTAGATCAAAATAGGGATAGGGCGTAATGAGGTGGACCAGGTATAAATAGATAACAATAGGAATAGATGGCGTACTTTTGTATGCAATGATCTTTCGAGCCCCCAATGCCATAGAGTAAATAATAAGTAAGGCCTATATATATATAGTTTTTCTAATGGTAATTTGACTCTAATTTTTCCAGTTTATAAATAGGTCATACTAAGGTCAAAAATCACTAAGGCCGACTTCTTCCTTTTACATTTCACAGTGTTTGAAGTAAATCCCAGCGTCATTTCTGAAGTTTTGTGATGTTTGCGTATAAATCTGTAACTCACTCTTATACAGAATACGGCTTCACTAATGAAAGTTTGTAAACTCTGATGTGATTATCCTTTAAGTAAAAGCTTTCATTAAAAATACATAAATAATAATTTGTTGGGTAAAACTTGAAAAATTGCTGTCAAAATAAATTGTCGTTTGCTGAAATTACTACTTCATAATAGAATTGTTTAAAATATTTGAACACATTCTTGGTTTAGAAGCTGTAGTTTCAAGAAAATGAAAATAGTTCGGGTATAAATTCGGGGTCATATTATAAAGGAATCACTTTTCTTTCCAAATATATAATAAAAGCACCAAATTGTATTAAAATTAAGTTTTGAGATTTTCACAGTTATTAGAAAGCTATTTTGAAATTAAACCACAGCTTTCCTTTGTCCTCGTACCTAATTCACGTCCATCTCAGAAATTGACACGTTGAGATGATAATATTATATGTGATGGAAGATAAACCCAATTTAGATTATTTTAAAACATCTAATTTCCTGTCAGATAGCTCTATCTTTTAAAAGGGAATGTTTAGGAGGAATATCCCCAAAGGTATTAGTGGGAGAATAAGAAAAAGGAAAGTCTGACCACGTGACCTTTGCTGACCTACCGCCGCTAGAGGTCAACTGTGCCGCTCGCAAGGTGAGTTGAACCATCTGACAGCGTGCTTTGTGGTTTCAACTAGAAAAGAGGGAGCTGGTAATTACGTGACGTTCCCTTTGGGCGGCCTTGAGAAAAAACAAACCTTTCTGACATGCGTTCGGTTATCTTTCTTCTACCGACCACTAATTTGAATTCATATTCTAAAGAGACATGGAAAAATATCAAGAAATCTACTTTAGGAGTAATTGGGGCGAGGATAGGCTCATAAAATATTATTATTATTAGCACTGCGTCTTACTACCCGTTCGGTTTATATGCACTTACGCTAATGTGTAATGGTAGGGTGATTGTGATACGAAATGGAGGACCTACAGTTTAACGTGGGATCCGAACCACGGTGGAAGCCTGGCATTCCACATGTTCACAAGTTATGATTAATACAATTCTTGTCAGATGTGAAGGAAGGGTTTGGAAATCATATAAATCTGTGCCGGGACCGAGGATTGAACCCCGGACCACAGCATAGAAGTCCGACACCTTACCCCTAAACCATCAGGTCACCCATAAAATATTATCATAGGGTAACTTTTAATGTCTATAGCAACCACTTTGGTAGCCACTTGATCTATGGAGTCACTTTCGCAATAGCATAGACTTCCAATGACGGGGTTGATTGGCGTTAAAATCCCAGTCGGGTGTACTGAGTTTTTTTGCCTAAATGGTTTTCCATTATCTCTCCACGCAAATGCAGGTACACTTCCTCTCAATGCAACCATACTCATCCTTAACACATAACCGTAAATAGTACATATGCGTATACCATGAACAGTTAAGATGAAGCTGTGCTAAAAATAATCCATAATACCTTTTAAATATGAAGCTATAACTTTGCTCTTAAAATGTGGCCTATTTAGATGCATTCTACATTTCTCTATGCTCCATATTTTATTCACAATCAATATATTTAAATCCCGTTCCGGTGGCCACATGGTCTAAGGTACTCATCTCCCAATAGACTGACTACCACTGAAAAGGAGATCTGGGTTCAAATTTCGATCGGGTGTACTGAGGTTGGGGTTTTTCCAAAATGGATTTCCTCCACACAAATATGGGTACAACTCCTCTATGGTTCAACCTTTTTAATCCCTAACACATTAGTGTAGTTAAAAACATAGTGTATAACCCCAACGGATGGTAAAATGTGGAGCAGAAAAAAAAAATTCAAGCTTTTACCAAAATAACTGTCTAAGTGGTATCAAATGTTGCTAATTAAATACATCAGAAACATGTTTTAGTAACATATTGGTTGTCAGTAAATACCAACATTTCCAAAGAATACATACGACTCTGCAAATAATTAAAGGTCTAAAAATGCTATGGAACAAATTGTACAATAAAAAACCGTCTATATTAAAAAAAACTTGTGTTTAATTTCATCATACAATTAAAATTAGCTTCTAGTTTATGGCACCATCCTGGTGAAATCCACGGGATTGTGTTTAAGAACATAGTTTTTCCCTGATAATACAGGGTAGCCCACGGAAATGTAGCCCGCCTCCTATAACCAGCAGGCACCTCACTCTGAATTGGAGGAGGGTCAATCCCCTTCTACAAATATTTTGACATGAAGGATGAGTCAATAAAGCTTTAGACAAGAAGCTCACTTGCTCATTCTTCATGTCACAATATGGGTAGAAGGGGATTGACCTCCTCCAATTAAGAGTGAGGCACCTGCTGGATATAGGAGGTGGGCTACTTTTCCGTGGGTCACCCTGTACATTTATTATTCCATACTAGATAGCTGTTGCCCGCGGCTTTGCTCGCGTGGAAGTTGATTATATACAAATACGAAAATATACATATGTATTTACAGATTAATTTAAAATATTACGTTACGTTGATGACCATAACTTGACCTCAGATCAAAAATAATGCAAGTCCGATACAAACTTTCACCCCCTTTTTCATCCCTTATTAAATAAAATTTCCAAAATTCCTGAAACACGTATTTATTTATTTTACGTCAAAAACCGAAATACAAAATTTTGTTTATGTAACTTTCAAAATGACGGACTTTCATACATATTATCATACATATTATCATCCCCTATTTTGACCCCTTTGGGGTGGAATTTTCTAAAATCCTTTCTTAGTGGGTGCCTACATAACAAAATGAATATACAGTCCGAATTTCATGCTTGTAGCCTTGATAGTTTGCGCTCGGCGATGATGAATCAGTCAGTCAGTCAGGACATGTTATTTTATAAGTATAGAAATCCAATATTACATACTGACAATTAACACTAATTGGATACTTTATTTACAAATACAAATCGGTGTTCAAGAGATTGAAGTCTCAATAGGTTCGTAGCACATGTAAAAGCATTTTTTTAAATAATATATACTAGTAATTTTACTATAATTTTAATACATACTTTTTCATAATATGTTGTTTGTAAAACAGTGACTGAATAAAACACAATTTTTTTTGAAATTAGCCAAGATTAAAACATAATTTTCTAAAAGAATAACTAAAAATGATTAAATGAATTATGTTCAGAAAGGGCAACTAAGGTGGAGTCGAAGGGGACGCGAGAAAAGACGAGTATTTTGTGCAGTTTTACATAAACCCCTCTTTTTTTTTTTTTTGCAAAATAATTGAATTATTGATTCAGTAAAAACGTGGAGTTTAATTTTCTTCACATGGTGATATCAACAGTTTTTGAATATCCATCAAGGAAGTCCTGGAATTTAATGACAACTTTTTGTCTTAACGGAATTCGTTGAGAAACATTTTAAATTATGTTCATGGTAGATATTCAACAACTGTCGATATCACCATCTAAAGAAAGTCAAATTTTATGTTTCTACTGGAGAAATATTTTATCTATTTTGGCTAGAGGGTTTTGCTATAAAAATTGTAAAAACATTGAGCTTTCCTCGAGTTCCCTTTCCACCCCACCTTAAACAAACATGGTTTTCTAGTAAACAGCATCGTATTAACTCTGGTAACTAGATTACTTAACTGTCAATAAATAAAAATAGCTCAATGAGAGATTGAAAATCAATACGAAAAAAAAATAATTAGAATATGAACCAAAACATCGGAGTTTGTATCATTATTTATTTAAACATGACATGTCTAATTTGATCTTATCACGGATGTGGAACGCAGTCGTCCAATTGATTCCTAATTGGTTAATTTTCTTTAGGGTCATGTGTTGCTATAAATTGAATTTGAAATTGATAAATGATACGTGTAATCAAAATTGTTCGGAGTAATTTGGGGATTGAGAGTATGATTAGCGATATCCATACCTTATATATATATATATATATATATTAATATTCGTGTTAACTTTTGTAACATTTAAATAGGCTACACTTGAACAAGCTAAGACAAGCATGTTTAGATAGATTAAAACAAAATATATTTATTTATTAGTTGTAATTAATTAAAGCAGTTTTTTATAACCACATTTGACTACCCGTTCAACTTATAAGCATGTAATTTATATTAATAATTATGATAATATTTTAGGGATGAGGAAGTAAACCCAAATTTGTGTGGAGGGTGTGTGGAAAAAACAATGAGGAAAAACCACCCTCATTACACCCGACCAAGATACGAACCTCAATCTCCCCCGTCCTCGGGAGTCTAGTCAACTGTGAGGGTAGCGCTTTATACCCATGTGGCCACCGAAGCGGGTGTCAGATAGTTATTTAATCCTTAGATTAGATAAATTTATTCATTTTAGGTTGAACAAAACTTATTCTCCCTTTACATATTTGAATATAGTTTAGTTGGCACAAAAGTGGTTTTAGTTCGTAGCACACTGTTTTAAAATGATCCATTAAAATTAATATCCGTTGTATTAAAAATCTTTCTCTAACTAATTTGTAATTAAATTATCTCTCTAACATTTTTTGTAATGCTGGCGTATCATATGCACTCTCTTTTGATTGCATCGAAGTTTTTGACACAGTTAACCGCTACAACAACACAAGATAAGTTAGATAACTGTTGTAATGGTTGATGGATGGATGGATGGATGGCAGTGTTGGCGGAAGGAATGTTTGGGGCAGGGGCTGGAGGGTGTTGGGAGTTTGTGAACTGGAGCTTGAGAAAATTTGTTGGGTTGAGATATTTGGTAGGAGTATGAAAGAAAATAACGAAAAAAATAAAAAAATTAATGGATAATCTTTCAAAAGAATGGTGATCAACAGTATTGAAACTAAAACGTTTCTCATCTGGGTTAATAAACATGCGCTTTCTGAACCAAGTGATTATTCTATTAGCCCCTAGTACATGACTTACAAACTGATGGAACTCTAGAAACGACAAATCATAAAATTCTACTGGGGATAAATTCATCACTGTGAAAAGGGAAACTTTCATGTTTACTAATAATACACTTTTCGACCATACTGATGATTGAACTTAGGACCCGTAGCATGTTAAAAACATAAACTAGGTGTAGAATCATCATATACCTACGCAAATATACATATGTACCTTTTAATATAGGGGCATATGATGAATATATACTATATATAATATAATGCATATTCCCTCTTTAAGGTCACCCGGCTGGGGATTAAACCTCAGATTGACTGGATAAAGTCAAGAACGCCATCTTACATCTACGAGTACACATCGACCAATTTAATTTAGCTAATTTATAGCCATGCCAAAATACTAATCAACAGTTTTCCACAGCTTTAAAAAGTCAGCTCATAATTTATGCGTCGATGTATTTTTTTATCAGTTCCACGCATTAAAAATGCAAGTTTGTACAAACCTTGGGACAGTGGCGTAATTATGGCAAGTCAGATGGGGCACGTGCCCTGGTCTTTAAATTTATTAACAATATAAATTGCATTAAAACAAAAATAAATGTGTATTTTGTTTTTTATTTTTTAACTGATATTATAACGATTAAGTTTAAATACCGATATAAGAATTCAACCAAATTTTAAAGAACAATTTTTAACGATCAGCATTTTTATATTTTCCCTGGATTCCATCAACTTTGGGCAGGCACTGAAGATCCAACGATTAAACTTCTAGTCCCGGAGTCCAACACCTTAGCTCACTAGGTGGTAGCGTGTCTGTCTATTGAGATAACGGTCCCGGGTTTGATTCTTGGAATGGCCAAAAAATGTATCGTTGGTGATCTGTGAGTTTACACTTTCACAATGATAAATTAACGGCTGGGGTGCTGGGTGTTGTGTCTGATATAGAGTTAGGTTATGTTTTAAAGTATCGTGCTGTTATAATTAGTTGTATCATAAAGTACACGTTAAATATATTTAAAAAAAATATTCTTTACCCAGATTCACTAAGGAATGCCAATCTTCTCCATCACAAGAAGTATAAAACTGACGTAACTTTTCTCCCAAGATACTTCCCAGCTTCCTGTTGGTTGGTTTCATTTCTGTCTTCTCTGATGGAAAGGACAACGGTGACATCACCATAGACGTCCCTCCCTATTTGCAGTTTCTTCAATCATTCTGTGTGAATAATTCACTTCAAAAGTCGATACTCTATTATTTATTTAAATATCTATTGAAAATGGTGGAAAATACGAATAGGCCTAAGGCTAAACTTATTCTATCGTTAGCAAATAAAATACAACAAAGTTTATGTTTTAATGCACAGGGGTCCGGGGTTCAATCCTCGGTCCCGGCACAGATTTATCTGATTTCCAAACCCTTCCTTCACCTCTGACAAGACATCTTGTGAATGTGGGGAATGCCAGGCCTCCACCGTGGTTCGGATTCCACGTTAAACTGTAGGTCCTCCATTTCATCTCAAAATCACCCTACCATTACACATTAGCGTAAGTGCGTACAACCCGAACGGTTAGTAAGACGCGGTGCTAATAGTAATAGTAATAATTTAATGCACAGCTTTCGTTACACTATCAAAGTATTTTTGGACCTTTAAAAACATGTTTTCGGTATTTTGTTGTTCCTGGTAAGGGTCTTATCTAAGCGGGCAATCATTTCAGTATGAGTATGAGTATTATCTTAAATTACAATAAAATACCCTATTTGGGGTAGCACCTAAGCTCAAATTTAAAAACTATACATAAACGCTATATTACCACCAAGAGTTTGCGCATTTTTTTTTTCAAGATTTGGTTTGAATGGTTCAAAGTTTGATTTTTGTTCCATAACTCTTTTTTTTCCACCACGTCTTTAACCCATCAGGTTTATCCGTATATTTTATACACTAATCGGCTAGAGAGTAAGGTATAACTTAAAGGAAATTCACCAGAATTTTCGTGGAGGGAAAGGGGGGGGAGGGTAGCCAGTCATGATACTTACACCTTCTCTAAACTCAGTTGGGGTTTTAACTCCTACCTTCCCATGATCCTTATACCTAATTAGACAAGTTTGAAGCTTAGTTTGCTTGTCCATCGATGCAAGTTCTGGGAGATGCTTAATATAATATAGTTACGATTTCACCATAAGGCTATGGCCATACTTGCGACCAACAGGATTATTATAACCATTCGACGCAAAGTTAGTTAATACCGCTAATTAGCTTCACTTTCGAGGAAAGGATAGCATTTGGGTTACTATGACCACCACACTTTGTATCGTCCGCTAGTTTTAGCTTCGCGTTTGCTTCTAGAGTCAACGCACAGAATAAAATCAGTTTGCGTCAACAGTTGGCAACACTTTCCCAAAGAATATTATTACCTTTTAAGACGTTAAAGGCTGGAAGTTAGATTATTTATTTCAAGAATGTTGGTATTTATAATTGAACATTATTCATATGTTTCTATTTTCCCTAACAGCTAATCACAAGTCACATTATTAGCAAGAAAGATTTAACCTAGCTTAATTTAATACATCTCTTGCACAATTTTGTTTGCCTACGGTTTGAAATGAAAAAATACTAATCCTGTACATTATTCAATACACACAACATATTTTAGTCAAAAAATAATAATGTGAAACATGCATTCAAATAGTAATGTCACACGGGGAAATGAATTAATATGAGACGTTGGCCAATAAAGAAACAATGTTTTTTGTAATATGTATGCTTTACGACCAAATGCTTTATTAATTAAGATTAATTAACGACCCAATAATAGCGTTTTTATAATTTTTCTCCAAAATATATTTTTTGTATGATATCATGAATTCTGGAATATATCTCACGTTTAAATATATATATATAAAGCGAGAGATAACCAACCTATATTACATTTAAAAAGTGTTTTTTTTTTGCATTTACCAAATAATATAATAATGATAGTATTCTTAATAATTTCTTAACTAAAGAAATCTTAAAGGGAGGCCGTAATGATAAAATATTTTATGTTGGAAATTGTATAGTTAAATGGAAAATAAAAATACGACAATCGTGTTTAGAAAGGTCAGTCTTTGCCAAGTCGAGAACTTTTGCTAATGTTAAATAATTACAAACTGAATCATTCGTGCAGAGATGATGAAACTAAAATAATTGGGACATGCTCTCTGCATGGATGGATATACATTTTTTTTAAAAGAATAAAGTTTAGTTTTTACAACTTTAGATTATTTAAACACCTAAAAATAATGACTTCCTAGCGTTAGTTCTGTTTGTACATCCCATTTACTCTGAAATGTAAGCAGTCTTAACTTGAGGGATTACACTATAACACTATCTTATAAGCTGTAACACAGTGGGATAGTGCAAGGTAAGCTTATACATTATACGTCAAATTTAGGGTACAGTCATCTCAGAATATAAAGTTAAAATTTTCGATATCACACACAGAAAAACTTAATAATATTAAATGTCTCATTTGAGTGATTGTTATTTCAAATATAGTTATTATCTATACACCCACATCTGGTTCAGGCCTACATGTTCTCCGTTTCATACTACATGCAATCGTAATAATTTTTTTATTTTATACATCACGTTAAGTTAAAGATTTGGGCTATTCCAATATTTTTACTAATGTAATAGCAACGAGGAAGGTAGAATTTAGATAAAGTGCACCCAAATCTTCGTGGACGTATGCAGGGGTGGATCCAGATCATTTTCGTAGGGGGTCATAATTAAAAATAACATAGTTACTTACAATGTTAGATTTCTGTTTAAGGCCATTTAATAGTTTTTCATTCATATTCGATATTATGTATGTTTAAAACCATGGTCATCCTCTCCCATTTTTTAAAATCAGTTTTTATAAACTATTTGGAGCTGCCCTCCTTCAACAATTTTTTGAAAAATGGTTCACTCTAGAAGCTGGGAGTAGTCTTCGCCTTGAATTTTTTTAAAATTATATTCTTTTATGAGCCATTTAAAGTGTTCCTCACCTAGACATTTTTGGAATTTGGATGCCTCTTGAAGCTATTTAAAGGGATCCTCAACTTAATTTCTTACGATAGTTAAATACCTCTAGAAGATATTTGAAGTGGTTTACCACAGATAAAATTTTGAAAATTGAATTATTTCATAAACTAGGCTATTTGGGTGGTCCTCGCCTGAAAACTCTTAAAAATGACTGCATCTAGAAGATATTTGGAGTTTACCTCCATTATACCTTTTTGAAATTTGGATGACCTTAAAAGCTATTAAATGATTTCCTCCCCTGACTTTTTGTGCCAGTTAGATTCCTCTGGTCTTGTAGTTATTCTTCTCCGACAAATTTTTGACAATAGAATGCATCTGGAAGTTATTTGGAGTTTGATTTAAGACCATACTTCAGCTTCATATTCGATAATATCAGAGGATTTGAAATATATTTAAGGGGGAATTTATTCCAGGAAGGGGCAAATTATTTCCAGGGGGCAGAGCCCCCACAGTTTCGCTGCTCCTGCTGTCCACACATACTCTATATTCGGTATTCATGGATGGTCAGCTGTTCACAGGCAATTATCAGTCTTCTTTGATGTGGGGAACAAAGTTCGTTACTCGCTATGCGCGACAAATATTTGTACATGAAAACGAATATTTTGTCCACATTTGCGTGAGTCATATCGAACAGTGGATAAACTTGCACGAATAAAGCACGTGTTGTCCCGGCTTAAGAGGTGTCTGCGCGTAAAAAAAGACAAACAAATGGTATAATTAATTCTAGTTTTATTTTCATTCTAAAATTTGAACTTTAATTTTGTTTTTTGTATTGATTTCCTAACTTTCACAAAAGGGTCAAAAGACCCTTTGAAACCCCCCCGACCCCTGAATCCGCGTCTGGACGTAGGGTGAGAAACAATCGAGATTAAAAAAATCACCTGGCCGGGGTTCAAACCGCTGACCTCCCCCGTCACCAGCCAACCAACCAAGATGCCTCTGTTCCACGTGACCGGTGGTGTAGGTACTAAACTATTTTCTTGAGCATCTTAAGAACGAGTATCCGAGGAATATTTAAGGATACTTCCCTTAAAAGTTCTTCATCTTTGAAACAGGTTTCTTCCTCACGATAAACATTATTGGTACAGAATAACCTTCGCCTTGGTCGAGTTCTTCTTTTTCACGTTTACCTTGGATATAAAATGTTGTAAACAAGTAGACACAAAGTTTATTGACTGCAAGGCGTTAACCTATCTCTCTCTTTATCTCATTTCCTATATCTTTGTGTTACGTCCTTTTTTTTTTTTTTGTCTTTGCTCTTTCAGTATTGACGTGACGTGATCGTGTTTTCACACCTCGCTGAGGTGTGGAAGAAGATGTTTGCACACCAGCCGCCATGCTAAAAGGCGTCGGAAGCTAGGAGGACTGGTAAACTCTACCTCAAACCTCTTCCTCCACCCTCCTTTCTCATCTTTCCTCTATTCTCACCCATAAAACATTCTAAGCGTCGTCGACACGAACAAGCGTCGTACCCATACCACGGCGCTAAACATAAAACCGAGTGTCTTTATTTTTTAACATAGCGCCCTTGACAACTGATCGACATTTTCATTTTATTCTACGGTCCTATTGTCTACGAGGAAAGAGCGTGAAATATATTTAATATATATAAGGATATCTTCGTGATCCGACATGTCGAAGCGCAATAGGTTTTTACAAATGTATTTTTATTTACAATTTAATGTTGCCACGAAATATTTTTATAGGTTTATTCATTTTAGCTGTGAAAAATGGTTTCTTATCTTAAATGATGAGAATAAACTCTAGAATATTCGAAAACAATCGTCCTTAAAAAAAACTATTTGCTCCAAAAAGAGATGAAAATAATGGGGAGTGGAGGATGTTACATAATTATGTGTTACCGTGTACGCATAACCTAATATTGTTAGGGTAAACAAACCTTGCAGGTTATGGCAGGCAGGACATGGCGTGCGAGTGGGAGAATCTAGAACCGTGTTCAGGGTATTAACTGGCACACCCAGTGGGAAGAAACCATTGGGAAGACCTATATGAAGATGGGAAGATTGCACTATAATGAACCTAAAAGAGAGCTGACATGTATTGAGGTGGACTGAATAGAGATATTTCAAGATAAGGATAGGGTGTATTGAGGTGAATAGGATATAACTATTTGGTTATAGCGATAGGGTTTGGATATAACTAGCTCAAGATAGGGATAGGGCGTAATGAGATGAACTGGATAGAACTAGCTCAAGATAGGTATAGGATGTAATGAAGTGGACTAGACAGAACTAGTCCATGGTAGGTATAGAGTGTAGTGAGATGGATAGGATAGAACTAGCTCAAGATAGGGATAGGATGGAATGAGGTGGGCTAGACAGAACTAGTTCATGATAGGGATAGAGTGTAATGAGAAGGATAGGATAGAACTAGCTCAAGATAGGAATAGGATGTAATGAGGTGGACTAGACAGAACTAGTTCATGATAGGGATAGAGTGTAATGAGATGGATAGGATAGAACTAGCTCAAGATAGAGATAGGATGTAATGAGGTGGACTAGACAGAACTAGTTCATGATAGGGATAGAGTGTAGTGAGATGTATAGGATAGAACTAGCTCAAGATAGGTATAGGATGTAATGAGGTGGACTAGACAGAACTAGTCCATGATAGGGATAGAGTGTAGTAAGATGGATAGGATAGAACAACTCAAGATAGGGATAGGATGTAATGAGGTGGATAGGATATAACTATCTCAAGATAGGTATAGGTGACGTACTTTTATAAGTGCTGCAATGAACTTTCAGGTTCCTAATGCTATAGATAGAGTAAGCATGTTATAGAGAAAAAGTCTTCTAAATAGTTAAGGTGGGGTGGAAGGATCGTGATTTAAACTCCCCCTTTTTTCAGTTTTTATGTCAAAACATATTTTTGGTCAGGATAAATAAAATATTGGTTCAGTAGATACGTTTAGTTTTATTTAATATACATAGATAGTTCTTGAATATTTGTCACGGGCATTGCGTAATTTTACAAGTATTTTCCTCTTAGTTAATAATATATTTTTAAATGCCAATGTGCTCATGATTAATATTCAAAAGTTATGATATTATTATGTGTAAAAAAATTTCAACACCATATCTTTCAAGCATTATTTTACTTATTTTGACACAAAATTTTCTTTTTTTTGTCCCAAAGACTAAAAAAATATGAACCTTAATTTGGGTTTCGATTCTATCACATCTTAAAGTTAAACATCCTAGCTCTAGGTAGCGCATCTGTCTGCTGAATTTAAAAAAATAATTTAATTTATAGCACCACTTCCTAATACGCGTTTGGATTATACGATTAAGTACTAATTACACTGCCGGGTAAGGAATTGGGAAGATTGAATTTTAGGAATTGAACCCACATTTGTGTAGAAGGATAGTGGAAAACCATTTATAAAAAACACCAACTCTAGTTCACCCGACCGAGATTCGAACCTTGATCTCCCCGTCCTATGCAGTCTATCTCAACACGAAACCAGTGCGTTAGCTAGCTACACCACTGAGGTGGGTGTCTGCTGAATTAAGCATCACGTGTTTGAATGAAGATATGATCACAAAGTTTATTATTGTTGAAAAAGGGGGACCCTTTTCTTCAATATCACCGAAATATTTTTTTTTACATTTTTTTTATTTACATAACCCACGATGGCATTAAGTTAAATTTATAATTATAGTGCAGCTGGTTTTTTTTTAGCACCACGTCCTACTACCCATTTGGGTTATAAGCTCATGTACTAATTACGCCAATGGTTTTAGATATTAAGAGTAAGTGTACTCGGATTAACGTGTAGGGAGTGTCTAAAACCATTAAAAAAAAAACTCAGTACACCCAACTGAGGTTCAAGCCTCGATCTTCCCGTCAATGGGGGTCAAATCTAATGCAAGAGTAGCACGTTAGACCACACAGTCACTGAAGTGGGTAGCTGCTTTATTAACAATTAATATATGAAAATAGGTATAGAAACTTCTTAAACTCTTTTCACATGGGAATTTGATTAAATACATTCAAAACTTGTGCCATTTATTTTTTGGGTCTTTCTTGCGCTCTTTTTTACTACATAATTCATCTCTACCATTTTCCTTGATATTCTTTCCGTTTCCATCCTCACTATATGACCATATCTCCTCCTTTCTTCCTCTACTATCACATGTAGGCCTACTCTTTTACCCTAAATATTTCTCCGACAACTTCATTCATAATACTGGTTCTCCTTCTGACAACTTGTTTATAAACATACCATATGAATGAACCATTCGGAGATCAAATATAGGCCAATGTTATTTCACTAATAATAGCATCTAGGGGTCTCTAGATAATTGACAAAGCCCCCTTGTTGGTACGCTCCACATACAACATGAATGCTATGTAGGGCTGCGTCCAATGCCCCTGTGGATATTATGTCAACAAGATCTCTAACTCAACTTGACCTGGCATGTGCGTCATGTCAAGAGGTACAAATCATATTAGTTGCATATATACATTGAGTGAATATACAGAGATACCGGGGTATTAATGAAATAAAATGACAATCACATCGACATTATATAACACTTTATATTACGATTGCGTACACGTGAGGCTGAAACTTAACTCTTGGAAATAGACTAGATTCCTGTGGATGGACAACACGTGCATTTTATTTATTTATTTGAGATCTTTAATGTGCACTTTTTGAACTGACTGTTACATCAGAACACGAGAATTTCTATGAGCGGGAGTGAAAGGGACCATCAATTTTGCAGGTAAAGATAATTTCACAGCGTTTCCAGGGTTATTTTACATGCCACAATCGACTTGAGACTGACGGCTTTACTTTCTCTCAGAAAGAAAGCTGTGCTACTGATTTTTAACGCTAAAGAAAAATCCGTTGACTCCGGTTGGGTTTGAACCCTCGGGTCTTGTGACGAGCACTTTACAAATCAGGGTATAAATCCCCGCTAGGTGTAGTGAGGGTAGGTTTTCCTAAATTTTTTCCTACTCTTTCTCTACACAAATGAGCGTACATTTCTTCTGAATTCTACTTTACTCACCCCTACTCAGTTAATGTGAATAAATGCGGATTTAATGGTAGACATAGCGAGAAACACACATAAAAGTTAGCATTAAAAAAATCATTTTTTGTTAAGTTTGTAATCTACACGTTCTGTGCTATGTCAATTTTATGCTTTACCATCTGACCAGATATTGCTCCAGACAGTTCAAATGAACTACTTTTTTTTTTTTTTAGAACCATGCCTTACTACCCCTTTGGGTTATACGCTCACGTACTAATTTATACCCACCTCGGTGGCGTAGTTAGCTAACGCACTAGTCATGTTGAGCTCTACTGCCAAGGACAGGGAGATCGAGGTTCGAATCTCGGTCGGGTGAACTGGGGGTGGTTTTTTCCTAAATAGTTTTCCGCTCTCCCTCCACGCAAATATGGGTTCACTTCCTCTAAATTCAACCTTCCCAATTCCCAATCCATTAGCGTAATTAGTACTTAAGCGTATAACCCGAACGGGTAGTAAGACGCTGTGCTAAATAATAATAATAATACTAATTTCGCTAATGGTTTTATGGGTTAAGAATGTTATATTTCCACGGAAAAACCATTTTGATAAAACCACCCTCAGTGCACCCGACTGAACTCCCGTCATCGACAGTCTAGTCTACTGTGAGAGCAGCGCGTTAGACCACGTGGCCACCGAAGCCGGTCCGAATCACATATTGATTGAGCATTGAGTTGACGTCTAGTTAGGCTCGGTGTTATATTAGAGTAACCAGACACGTATCTATGATTCAATTTATGGCTGACCCACATCGGTGGACGCATGGTCTAACGCGTTACTCTCGCAGTAGACTAGACTGCAGATGATGGGGATATCAAGGTTTGAATCTCGGTCAGGAGCAATGAGGTTAAAATAATCTTTTTCCACTCTCCCTACACTCGTGTATATATATATATATATATAATATATATATGTGTCCCAGCCTTCCATTTATATATATAAATATATAAATATATATATATATAAATATATAAATATATATATATATATATATATATATATATATATGAGTGTAGGGAGAGTGGAAAACAATATATATATATATACATATAAATGGAAGGCTGGGACACGTACGGGAATCACCATTTTGGCTTTAATCTCAGACTATCAACAAATAACAAAGCACATATTTTATTGTTCTTTAGCTATATTTATATATATAGCTATATACAAACAAAAAGTACCGTTTTCAATATTATTTTTACTAGTAACCTTTTCGATCATTATATAATAAATAATATGTAATAAAAGATGGCAGGATGAGAAGGACAAATTATTAAATAAATTTACTCGCATTTGTCTGGAGAAAATATGGGTGGAAAATTGCCTTTACTCCTCTAAATCACACAGCCGGGTATATCAAATCCCGGACTCCAAGATAAAAGTAAGGAGTGGTAACCACGACACCAAATATATCTGGTTTACAGTTGTGTCTACTGAATTCTCTTTATCGCACTAAGCCTCTAAATATCCTCGTCTTTCCACTTCTGCCAAAGTTTCCTGTTAACAAGAGATGATATAAGCGCACATAAGCTTTGAGAAGAAATTTTGGACGCGACAGAGGTGACAAAGGGTGGGTGGAGGTTGTCCTTATCCCGTTAATTCCCACGTGGTCCTGTACTGTCCGGGGAGGCTGAGTGAGGATTCTCGTCCTTTCTCCCTGGAGGATGTTATCGCCTTGCTGATAAAGAGGGCACACAACGCGCTTCACATCCCTCAAGGGACATCTTTCGACCGGACATTGTAGACGAACAGGAATATCATTCGCGGGCATGAAGGGCATAAGTACGCGTCACATATATCTGAGCAAAAATACCACAACCACACACAACTATATTCCATACACGGTAGGAATTACTCTCTGATAGATCTTTTTTCCTACCAATATCCTACTATATAATAGATTTATGGTAGGGAAAAAGACCTTTCAGAAGTCAATTCCTACCGTGAACAGACATTAGGACTGTTTAGTTTACTATGTTGCTGTGCTAAACCATCTTAAATAATTTATTTATTGTAATTTGTGAAATTATTTTAGTATGTTTTTATATATATATATATTTTTATTGTCCATTTAATGTGGTATTAACTATAACAGGGGTTTAATTTATACTATTATCGCCTATAATATTTTAATATGATGTTTGTAAAAGGCGTTAACGACTTTTTTTTTGTGTCAATGCGCTTCAAAACGGAAACAATATTAATTAATTTCACTCTTAATAAGATGTTCTTATAAAAACAAGAATTTTGAAGATAGGGAGATCGGAGTTTGATCTCGGTCGAATGCACTGAGGGTGGTTATCCCTAGATGTTTTTTTTCTCAATCTCCTTCCTCTCAATTAAATCATCATAGTCCCCAAGTTATTATTGTAATTAGTACATAGGCGTATGACTCAAACAGGTAGTAAGACGCGGTACTAATTTATATATATATATAATCTTTATTATCATATAAAACACTGATACAAATTTTGAACGAATGTGTTTTAGCAATTTCTAATTTTTTAAAATTAAGACATATCAGTCTTCAGTAGACTACCATTAATTTGAGGGGCAAACAAAACTTTGTAAGAACTACTTTTTTTTGTGTGTTTGAGTGTACATAAAACGTTAATATTCGTCATAATACCAAGGTTGAAATACCAATTTATAGTAAAGTTTCTTCATTATTTACAGTAAAAAAACATGCGGTGAATTTATAAAAGGCTCTTCTATCGAAACTTGGAATGTAACATTATATTTAAAAAAAAAGTGTTTTAAAGGCATTGCAAAATTTGATACGCTTATATTTATCCTCCTTCCAAATTAAGATTTTTTTTTTATTTGTGAGAGATAAAAATATCTAATTATAAGTATTTAAATGTTTTGATGGTAAAATAATACGTTCCACATTTTAAATATTTGTTTAACAACTAATGGTTTTCACACAAAATTAATTTCTCTACAAGCCCCATTAATTTCTTTGTCATGTTTTTTAAAAACAAATTTAAATGTAAATATAAAATATTTACTAAAACACGTAGTGTATTTGAATTACATTTGTTAATCATTGCTGTAAATTCCATTATGATATAGACCTTATGGTATTTCAATTATTTTGTAATTAAAGTAATATTTAAACTACGGGAAAATATGCTTCAATTGTGCAAACTATTTTAAACCGTAATTAGCTCGGTATTTGTATATTTTATTTGGTTTCTTTTAAGCCCCTTGGACCTGTCGAGTGCAAGTATAAAACCTATTTTATGGAATGGTGGGCGGGAGGGTGAAAGGCGTGGTATCCTTCCGCGCCAAAAAGAACAGATGGATCACGGAAACCGTAGCTACCAAAGAGGTCTTGAGGAAAAGTCCTACGTTTGGAAATATAAGTTTTCTCGAGAACGAGTAAAATGTTCATGTTAATATTTTCAATGCTTCTTCTAAGATGATGTATCGATGTTTATTAATTGTTAGATTTTCTTAATTTTTATTAATCCGGCAGTTTTATATTTAAAAATGACAATTTTATCGATATTTGATCATTGTTAAAATTATAGAGGAGGTGTATGTATAAAAAGTAGAACTTGATAACCAATCTTCTATTCTTGAACAAACCGTTTCCTAAAATAAAATTGCAAAACAATAAAATTCTTGAAGATAACCGTTTGTTCCCATGGCTCTTTATTTCCACGCCAAATGTAAAGGGCCAAATTGCCTTAAGAATGTGCTTGGAGAATTTATTCGATGTGAAATGAAGTAGTTTAAGTGAAGCTAGTGAAATTAAAATCATATACGATGCATACAATATTTTGGAGATTTTTTTTTTGTCGGCAATTAACACTAACTATTATTTTCAAATTTTACGTTAAATGAAGCTAAATTTAGAAAATAGTGTCAAATCCACAAACATACTCAACACATCAACATTTATATATAAAATAATGAAACCAAAGTATACAAAAAATTAAATTATAATCTGGCACTTAATAATAATAATAATAATAATAATAATAATAATAATAAAAATATCTAATAATAATATAGTACTTAGCACAATGTATTACTACCCATTCGGGTTATACGCTTTGAAATTAAAGATTATTTGAAGGTGAACAAAAACTAGAGAATAGTCGAATAGCCATAAGAATGATTTTTAACGTATTAAAATATAAACGCGCTGCTACCATGTGAAAAATCACCTAGCTCAACTTTCTTACTTGTAAAAATCACAGGGCTAGTAGAAAAGCCCATAGTAAGTGCAGAAGTTTTGTGATATTTGTTAAAAGATGCAGCTACAATTTTTTTTTAAAGACCTAAATCAATTTTTGATGACATCAGGAAACTTTTCATAAGAGCATCAATACATCTAACGATTAGTGTAGATTGACTATTACGGCTTCACTATTGAAAACTTGCAAACTTTGTTTGGATAATTTTAGAATTACATGATTTTATTTTTATAAAAAAGAAAATTAAAAGTAGGTTTGGTAGAATATAAGAAATTGCTCATAAAATAAATTGTTGTTTTATAAAATGCGCCTTTATATTTGAATATTTTTGAAATCTTTATGGCAGCTCCTAGATGTATAATCTTTAATTAAAAAAAACTAATAATGAAAATTGTCCAGGTATAATTCTAGGAATCATTGTAAAAATAATCGCTTCACACTTTACATACATAGAGTAAAGGTGTGAGAGATCGACTTTTTTGGTTCGAGACGAGATCGGGAACGAGAAATTTAGAATCCCTTACTTCGAGATGAGAACGGGAAAAAGAATTTCAAATCCCTTACTTCGAGACGAGAACGGGAACAGGAATTTTAGAATACCTTACTTCGAGACGAGAACGAGAACAGAAATTTTAGAATTCCTTACTTCGAGATGAGAACGGGAACAAGAATTTTAGAATCCCTTACTTCGAGACGCGAACGGGAACAATAATTTTAGAATCCCTTACTTCGAGACAAGAACGGGAATAGGAATTTTAGAATCCCTTACTTCGAGACGAGAACGGGAACAAGAATTTTAGAAACCCTTACTTCGAGACGAGAACGGGAACAAGAATTTTATAATCCCTTACTTAGACGAGAACGGGAACAGGAATTTTAGAATCCCTTACTTAGAGACGAGATCGGGAACAAGAATTTTAGAATCCCTTACTTCGAGACGAAAACGGGAATTTTAGAATCCCTTACTTCTAGACGAGAACGGGAACAGGAATTTTAGAATCCCTTACTTCGAGACGAGATCGGGAACGGGAATTTTAGAATAGCTTACATCGAGACGAGAACGGGAATTAAAAATGCAAAACTAATTGTTTATAAATTTGCTAATATTACGTACCTTAAAACACTGACAATATTTAATTAGTTAAACTAATACATAGACACTAATAGAGGAAATTTAAACAAATATATATAAGGTTGAAAATTCAAGCAATTTGTGATACTTTTGCTATAAATTAGGCTACTTAAATTACAAACATTTCTGAAACACGTATTAAATCTAAATTCACATCTAGAATAGGTTAACATACATATTTATATTTAAATAATAAAGAAAACATGAAAAGCAAGTCAAAAGTAGATTAAATATGGAAAAAGCCAATTCCCGAAATTTTAGGGATTACAGAATATGTTTCCCCGAAAATTTGGTCGGGAACAGAAAATAATTTTTCCCATGAGAATCCCACACACCCCTAACATAGAGCGTTGTAAAGTAATAAACGTTTAAAAAGGGTAAATAATATGTGGCTATCACCATTTGTCGAAATTGATATTTGAAGAACACCTTGCTTGGTGCATACATTTGTAAATACTATCCAAATGCGTAAAACGGGAATTTTATGGACTCCCTCTTAGGGTGGGTCCATTTATACGTATACAATATTTTATTGGCTAAAGATATAGCACCATTTTCCAGCGGAACCCTTAAAAAATTACCTATCTATGCCTTTAAGGGATATTTTTTTAACCCAACGTAATACTACCTGTTCAGATTATACGCATTTATACTAATAATCTACCTAATGCTTTAGGAATGAGTAAGGTTGAATGTAGAATTGTACCCGCATTTGCGTCGAGGTAGAGTGGAAAACCAGTTTGGAAAAAACCTCTCAGTTCACCAAACTAGGATTAGAACCCTGATCTCCCTGTCACTGGCAGTATAGTCTAACAAGAGAGTGACGCCTTAGACTATGCGTCTACCGAAGAAGATACCTTAAACTTGCTATACCTTTCTTTAAAACTAAAAAGACAAGTGTTTTACTATAGAATATTACGATGCGATAAGCTCTACAAAAGACGTTACAACTAACTAGCTTGTGATTTCGCGTCAATAAAGAGGAACGCAGAGATAAAAAAAAGATTGTAAGAAAATTGCAAAACGAGAGGACCCAATTATAAACTAACGGAAGCCATATTAATTTAGAATAAATATAACATATATTTAAAAAAGTAAATAACCAATTAAATACATCGTACAGGGAAACACACGAGAATTTATTATATAAAAATGTTTATGCTAGATATACTCAGAAATATTTCCAGAAATACTATTACTCGAACAAGGTGACCTGGCGGTCTAGGGGTAAGGTGTCGGACTTCTTTGCTGGGGTCCGGAGTTCAATCCTCGGTCCCCGCACAGATTTATCTGATTACCGAACCCTTCCTTCACCTCTGACAAGACGTGTATTAATCACAACTTGTGAATGTGGGGAATGCCAGGCTTCCGCCATGGTTCGGATCCCACGTTAAACTGTAGGTCCTTCATTTCATCTCACAATCACCCTACCATTACACATTAGCGTAAGTGCGTATAACCCGAACGGGTAGTAAGACGTGGTGCTAATAATAATAATAATAATAATAATAATTAATAATAATAAACTATTAAAGGGGTATTTAAAGATCACTTTTTGAACTCACTGATTGTTTTTGACGCACGGTCTAACTAAGGTGCCACGCTCTTAAAATGCTTAGTTACCTTCAACGGGAATGTCTGAGTTTTGATCCCATCCACTTAAATTGAAAGTAGTTTTATATAAATTGTTCTTCATTCAGTATCACACCATTTAACATTCCACTTCGGTGGCTGCAAGGTCTAAGGCGTAACGCTTGCAGTAGACTAGACTGCTGATAACGAGATTAGGATTTAATGCCAGTCGGGTGTACAGGATGGTTTTACAAAATTATTTTACACTCTCCCTCCACGCAAATGCAAGTACACTTCCTAAAAATTCAATTCCTCATTCATAACACATTAAAGTAATTAGTACATATAAATATAACCTTAATAGGTACTAAAAAGTGGTGCTAAAAAAAAGAAATATATTTTACTTTTTTTATTAGTACTTTAAAAAGTAATTCTTTTTTTTTTCATACCCACCCTATTTTTACCTACTTGGGTTCTTCTTTAAATGAACAACCCGAAGGTTGTTTTGATGTGATTTATATCCATCCAGAGCTGGGCATGCTCTCATCCCTTAGGCTGGTCAGTGCTGCCTGCACTATCTGGTATAAATCCCCTGTACCGAGGGAGTTCAGAAAGTGTAGTGGTTCCCCGTTGCCTTGCATACTTGAATATCTATGAGCGAGCGTGAAAGGGCCTACCAAGTTTGCCGTAAAGTTATTTTCACATACCTTCTAGGGTTCTTTTAAGACCGCATTACACGTAACAGGTTGAAGCACTGCTTTCTGACGTCATTTTACTGCACTGCGAACTGACAAATATGGAGTATCTTTTACACAAGCGCTGCTTTCTGACGTCATTTTACAGCACTGCGAACTGACAAATCTGGGGTACCTTTTACACAAGCGCTGCTTTCTGACGTCATTTTACAGCGCTGCCTACTGACAAATCTTAGGTACATTTTACATAAGCGCTCGCTTTCTGCTTTCTGACGAATGATCATCTTGCATCTCAGTGGAAAGGGGAGATATTTTTTTATCGTCCTCACATTTTTTTTCCTGATTCACTTCGTGCCAATATGTCTCGTCAACAAGAAGATAAATATTTGCTTCTATTGTACTTGTACTACCAAAATTTAAAATCTCATGGTGTTGTAAAAACGAAGAAGGAGACATGTGTGGAACCGAAACTTAGTGTTAAAACGGAACACTGTGCCACACACTGTGACGGTTTTTCCTGAGTTAGATGCATCATGACTTCCGGAATTACCTACGTATGAATGACACTTACAAACATATTTTGTCTATCGTGTATCAATGGTTAACTAAGCGAGCCACACTAAGATTCCTTGCAACAGGTCGATCATAAAAAAAATTGAGATATTCCTCCTTACCAGGTTCAGGCATGCTCAGTACAACATTATGGAAGTTGGAAGCGCAGTTAACCAATCAGAAAATATCAAACTTGTTCGATATTTGAGATACCAGATTTCCGATACGCGCACTGATCCTTTAGATATACTACCTGCTAAATGTAGTGCGGCCTTAACACGCCATAATCGACTTGGGACCGACGGCTTTACTTCCCTCCCGAAGGAAGTTGTGCTACACAGTTTTATAGCTTAAGAAATATCAATCGACCCCGGATGGGTTTGAACCCACAACAATTGGAATCTGAGTTGTGTACTTTACCCCAAGATCACCCAGGTCAAAGATTCGGTATTTGCGCATTTGATTGCGGTTAAGGTGGTGGGGTTGAGTAAGGTAGAATTTAGAGGAAATCGACCTGAATTTACGTAAAGAGAGATCGGGTAAAGCATTCAGGGGAAAATACTTTCGTGACAACTGGCTGAATTTCAAAACCAAGACCTTTCCATTGCCAAAAAAACCCAACTATATGAGCATTTAATCCGTGTTCCCACCAGCGCGCGTAACTGATGTTCAACTTACACTTACCAGCCTCGGTGGCCGCGTGGACTAACGCGTTTACTCTCGCAGTAGATTAGATGGCCTATGACGGTGAGATCAAGGTTCGAATCTCGGTTGGGTGTACATTTTTGCAAAAGGGTTTTCCCAAAATGATTTTCCAATCTCTTTCCATGCAAACGCGGGTACACTTCATCTAATTAGAACCTTTCTAGTCTCTAAAACCATTGGTGTAATTATATTATTATTATTATTATTATTATTATTATTATTAGCACTGCGTCTTACTACCCGTTCGGGTTATACGCCCTTACGATAATATGTAATGGTAGGGTGATTGTGAGATGGAATGGAGGACTTAAAGTTTAACGTGGAATCCGAACCACGGTGAAGGCCTGGCATTCCACACATTCACAAGTTGGTGATTAATACACGTCTTGTCAGAGGTGAAGGAAGGGTTTGGTAATCAGATAAATCTGTGTCGAGACCGAGGATTGAACCCCGGATCCCCAGCACAGAAACCTAATACTTTACCCCTAGACCACCAGGTCACCTATAGGCATATAAATCGAACGGGTAGTAAGACGTGATGTTAAAAAAAAAATCCCTAATAACGTTGTTGGAATTGTATCGTGAGCCTTTCTAGTGTGTATTTAGTGTGTATGTCTTATTATAATATCAAACACTATTTAGGAAAGACTGTACTAGCTTCAGTTATCGAATGGTTTAAGGTGCCAGTTTTGCAACATACTAGACTGCCTATGACGGTGAGATCAGGGTTCAAATCCCAGTCGTGTGTACTATTGGTTTTTTCTTCTCTAAGGGTTTAGCCACTCTTCTTACACCTAAATGTGGGCGCACTCCATATAAATTCAATTTTACTCTTCCTAAAAACATTAGCCTTGTAAGTAGATACACTTTGGCCCAAAAGAGGTAGTAAGATGTGGTGACCAAAAAAAATAGAGTAGAAAGTACAAATTAGCTTGAAATTAACAAGATTTAAATTAATTAAAAATAAAGTGACATCATATATTTTTTATTTTTTTAGCATCGCTCATGTATTAATTACAATAATTTGTTAGTGATGAGAAAGATTTAGTTCAGAGGAAATGTGCCTGCATTTGCTTGGAAGGATAACGGAAAACCATTGATTAAAAAAAACCATACTCAGTATACCCGACAGGTATTGAAACCCCGATATTCTCGTAATCGGCAGCTTAGTTTATGGTTAGACGCTTTAGACCATGCGACCACTGAAGTAGGTGACAATCATTCTATCAATTACGCATTTAATTCTTTTTCTTTTATTATACAAACCGATTTATTATAAACAAGCTACATAGGCAGTTATGATTTTTTTAATGGCTACAAAATATTAAGAATATAACTTTTCGTCAGTTCCAGACTTCAGACAATATTACATCGCCCTTGCACGTAATTTGAAAACATTTATCTTATTTGACCTATAAAATAAAATAAACGTTTGCTGAGCGAGATCTATAGTCCTATAATTTTATATATCCTACGACCAGATGTAGCTCACGTATTGAAGGGTAATATCGTGTACTCCTACCTTACACGTTTCCTTCATCCCCTTTTATCCCTTTTAACTACACATCCTCTTTATTTGACCTTCTTCTCAGCAATCGAAGAGATAAAACAAGCGATAGCATTGGAAAGGAAAATTCATTTTATTGAAAGGGTTCGTGCCTCTATCAATATTAAACACTTTTACTCAACTCTTTAACGTGGTTTTATTCTTGTATTTTTAAAGGCAATTTAAGGAAGAAGTTTAAGGTGGGAGTGTAGAGAATACGGTTAAAGATCAGTGTTTTTTATTAGTGCTATTTTTTAGGTATTGGTAGGCCGGATATAAGCAAAAACGACCACTGCAGGTCACATGACTCTACGTTTGAATACGCGATATAGTAACTTTTTTAACTTTCAGATAAGGTTATTTATATGAAAATTGGGCTGTAGTTAAAACAAGTGTGAATTTAGCCTTACAATGGATGCGTCTGGGTTGGCATGTAGTTAACTAGCACATTCTATTATCGGCTTCCTAGACTACACTGTTCTAGGAGCCAACTCTGAACGATTATTTTCTCCTTGTTTGCTATAATTACTAGTCTCTTTGGCTACTTCCTGTCCTGCCAGCATCTCTTTGATAATATCACGAGTTGTGAAATGTGACCAACCACAAAATGATCATCTATACCGTACTAACCTAATTATACGCGGGTGGATGTGGTGTTTTAATGGAATTAGCAAGACTAATAAGTAATATGGCTGCTGCGCGCTTTTGTGTTGCTTGGAGTCGTTAGTGTGTAATGTGATCTTTTGATGAATTTGGTGAATGTAAACAATTCGGGTTGCAATTTTTTTTTATCATGTTGATATACATCGCAACATATCTATCCATCACTGTGATGCTTTTACTGTCGTTAATTACACCTCATTCATGGTGATGTTTCTGCCATCTTTCGTTGGTTTCATTTTTGTATATATTTTTTTAAAAGGATAGTTGACGAAGTTATATTCATAGTGTACGTGAAAGGGATATTATTATTATTATTATTATTATTGTTATTATTAGCACCGCGTCTTACTACCCATTCGGGTTATACGCACTTACGCTAATGTGTAATGGTAGGGTGCTTGTGAGATGAAATGAAGGACCTACAGTTTAACGTGGAATCCGAACCACGGTGGAGGCCTGGCATTCCTCACATTCACAAGATGTCTTGTAAGAGGTGAAGGAAGGGTTTGGTAATCACTTAATTTAAAGAATGGCCACAATTTTTAACATCTATTTTACAAACTTTACATAAACCAATTATATGAAACTATCCAACTAATATTATCTAGAATTAAATATGGTACGATTTAGTTTTTTGATATATTAAGATTTTGAAGAAGTAAGGAATGTTTTAGTGAAAAATCAACAGTTAATATAATTTAAATATACACACATAAATGGTACGGAACTCCACACAGACTTTCTAACTCCATTGTTTAAAAATAGAGATATTTACTCAAAGCTCGTAGTACATGTGAAACGAAAAAATATACACTAGCAAACCCGAGCATAAATTGCGCTAAACTTACGTAAAACATTTTTTGACTCCCAGTTTTAGTTTTTATAATTTTATTTTTATAAAATTAAAGTCCTAATTAGTATATTTGGACCAATAAAAAAAAATATTGGGTCCACAAGGGTCAACATTTCGTACTAAAATACGACTTCCAGTTAAATTTTCGACATTTTATTAGGGGTTGTACATATTATGGTTATCGCACTAGTATTAAATTTCACATTTAAACGAGTAAATTTAGACCAATAAAAAAGTGAAATATTGACTATTGAATCTAAAATGGTAGAAATAGATCATTGCTGTACAAACATTTCCCGCAAGAGGTTAAAGGAAAAATAACATCAACCTTTTTAGAACTCACTTTTTTACTTACTCTATGGCATTAAAGCATTATTTCGTTAAAACCTAAGTAGTATCTATGTACAACTAAAGCTCACGGTGACCTGGTGGTCTAAGGGTAAGGTGTCGGACTTCTGTGCTAGGGAACCGGAGTTCAATCCTTGGTCTCGACACAGATTTATCTGATAACCAAACCCTTCCTTCACCTCTGACAAGACGTGTATTAAAAACAACTTGGGAATGTGTGGAATTCCAGGCCTCCACCGTGGTTCGGATTCCACGTTAAACTGTAGGTCCTTCATTTCATCTCAAAATCCCCCTACCATGACACATTAGCGCAAGTGCGTAAAACCCGAACGGCTAGTAAGACGCGGTAATAATAATAATAATAATAATAATAATAAATAACTAAAGCTCACAAAATTGTATCAATATATTTACCAATATCCTCGAAACTATTTTTTTTATAAAGATATCTTTCAAATATTTTATTTTCTTATTTTCAATAGTACTACAGTTTTGCAAATAATGTATTTAGTTTCTCAAATAATTGCGGAGATATGGAAATTTCCGCTTCTGTAAAGTACCCTAAAAGTCGTTTTCATAGGAAAATTAAAGTATCCATTTTATTTATAATCTTAATTACCACCTTGATACGAATTTTAATCAAAATCTTTAAAGCCGATTTTATTAAACTACTATTAAGAACAACAAAAAGGATTTTCGCAATGCCATCTGTCTTTTTAACCCTATTAAAAAGACAGATGGCATTGCGAAAATCCTTTTTTGTGGTTCGGGTGGTCATAAGACGTCGACATCCATCAACATTTCAGGTTAGATTTTTTTTTTTTTACGGTCACAATATTTTAACTTTTGTGTTAGAAAAGTAAATATATATATATAATATATATATATATATTTGCGTATAGCTTGAAATCTATTGGTTTTATAATCATATGCTTTAAATAAAATATTTGTATTATAAATAGTACTATATATTTGTAGTGATAAGTAGTTTCATATCCCAAATAGTTTAGGAGATTTTATAAAAAAAAAGATAATTTATGCACCAGACCGGAGCCCTTACAGTCATTTTGACGAAAAATTGAGAGTATCAATTTTTTGTTTGTTGTGATATATATCAATTCGTAGAAATGAAATTTAACCAAAATATTTAGAGCCGATTTTGATAAAATCAAAATTTTCTCTTTTAGGCCTTAAAGGAAACTACCCTTAATTTTAGGGTTAGATATCCAATTTAAAAAAAAAAAACTCTGGGGCAACATTTGAAAATCCTAGATACCAAGTTTTAGCCCGATCGGTAAAATTGTTTAGGCTCTACTCCATGGTATAGACAAACAGACAAACAACAAACAGAAATGCAGCAAAATCAACTTTTTCGGATTCGTTGGGACACACACCACACCACACACACACACACACACACACACACACACACACACACACACACACACATGAGATTTCGAATTACATCAAAATATCAAGTTTGATTTATTTGCCTACTTTCTATACCGGTAAGGTAGCGAGACAGTAAATATTGACATGTATATATGTGTTTGTTAACGCTATAAATGCAAAGCCAATAAACTTAGAAAACTAGAACATGGCAGAGGCTTATAAATACTTGAGGAAAGCTTAAAGTATGCACCATGTTTAGAGCAAACTTGATGCTTTAAACCAATAAACTTAAAATTATGAACCTTAGAATTTGTACTTAGGGAAACTTGAAAATGCGCATCTCAGGTCAAATTTTTTTACTCTTATGTATGTTGCGAATTTAACGTCTTATACCCCTGGTATGGTTACCTACATAACCAATAACCCTATAAAGCTCAAGCTTAGCATCCATAATTTGGGGAAGATGAGGATATGCAATTTGGGGTATTTTTGTTAATTGTAAATTCCGTTTAACGAACCATAATGGAATGTTTCCAAGTTACCTTATTACCTTCTAAGGTAAATGGAGTGCACATAGTATATTGCAAGTCTAACGACTTAAATCACGTAATAACTGGTCTGTGCTGTCAAAGAAGTAACCAATATGTGATGACTATCACTATGTGCTGTTTAGTACAGTAGTGATTCGTTTCATATAAATATCAACAAATAGAAGTTTCAACGCTAAGTGCAGAGAAAAATTTGTCATAAATCCAAAGAATAATAACTCACTTCGGTGATCACATGAACTAAGCCCTAAAACATTACTCTCCTATTAGAATAAACTGACAATTATGGGGAGATCAGGTTCGATTCCGTCCCCTGGAAAAGTGAAGGTGCTTATTCCTCTATATTCAACATTCCTCATACCTAGCACACTAGCGTAATTAATACCTATGCTTAAGGTGCGGCAAAATAGAGCACGAGTATTTCTACAGTTTTTACAGAATTAATTTTTTTTAGCCAAAATAAATCAAATATTTCTCAGTAGCAACATAGAGCTTAGTTTTCTGCACATGCTAATATCACCAGCTATTGAATATCTGTCAAGGGTGTCCTGGAATTTTGTCAAAACTTTCTAAATAAAGAGAAAAAAATCAGGTCTTGACAATATTAATTACTCAGGAATCAGGCCTTGGTGACATTAACTATTCATTCATAGAATTTAAGGTGTAGATCAAATTAGCATGTGCAGAAAACTAAACTCTATGTTGCTACTGGAGAAATGTTTGATTTATTTTGGCAAAAAAAATTCAATTCTATAAAAACTGTAAAAATACTCGTGCTCTCTTTGGCCGCATCTTAACACACACAGCTAGTAAAACACATTGTTAAAAAACAGAAGAAAAATAATGATACCTTTAACTTCATCCAGACCAATTCAAATGGCCGAATGATTTAATGCTAGATTGGCCTTCTATTGACAAGAAGATTGGGGTTCGAATATCGGTCGGGTCTACTGAGGGTAGATTTTCCTAAATAGTTTCCCATTATCCCTCCACGAAAGTGAGAGTAGATTAACTCTAAAAACCTGCTATCTCATTAGAGCTATTTTCATATGCGTATAACTTCAACAGATCTCAAGACGTAGTGATTAAAAAAACAACTCGTCCCAGACTAAATCCGGACACTTGCAGCTTGTATCCAATATAATTTGACATGATGTGTATTGTTTACTTAGTATGGTATTGCCTGGAGTTAATTAGCTACGCTATCTTCAGAAAGGTCTTAAAATGTTGTATTATAAACACAGCTATGAATATGTTGACGTTACCATATCACGGTTCATACATAGGCAATTTCACTGGCGCTTTTCAACCAGATCATTACTGAATTCAATGTAGAGCTAATATTGCTTTGAAGGTATGGCATAGTGCTCTAATTCTTCCTGCCCCCCTCCCACCCCTCCTCTTTATACTAGTAAGGCTACATATTAAAGGATCCGCTTGAACCTTATGTATTATGTAGGAGAGATCTAAAATTCATTACATCACGGGGAGAAATGGCGTATCTAAATGAAAGGGTTTAATCGGACTTGTTTCGTAAACAAGTTTTAGTTTAATCCGATGTACAACCACAATCTAGATTATTTTATACCTTAATGTATTTCATGAAAATTAATTAGTGAATTGAACCAAATTATATTTGTGTGATGGTGACCTTGTGGTCTAAGGGGTAAGGTGTCGACTTCTGTGCTGGGGGGTTCGGGTTTCAATCCTCGGGCCAGGCACAGATTTATCTGATTGACCAAACCCTTCCTTCACCTCTGACAAGTCGTGTATTAATCACAACTTGTGAATGTGAGGAATGCCAGGCCTCAACCGTGGTTCGGATTCCACGTTAAACTGTAGGTCCTCCATTTCATCTCATAATCACCCTACCATTACACATTAGCGTGTGTAAACCCGAATGGGTAGTAAGACGTGGTGCTAATAATAATAAATAAAAATAATAATGATAAGTTAGTGTGCTTAATTATATTAATTCGGTACTAAACCCTTCTCTTTGGTGGAACTAATATTCTTCTTCTATATCTTCTTCTATATTGATATAATGAAACCCACTTCTGTGGCCGCGTGGTCTAAAGCGTGACTCTCGCAAAAAACTAGAATTACGCTGACTGAAATATCAAGGTTCTATCCCTTTGGGTGTATCGAGGGTGACTTTTAATATATTATTTTTACACTCTTTCCCTTCACGTCGCTACAGTTACTTTATAAATTCAATTATTTCCTCATTTTCACTTAAACAATATTATAGATAATAATTATAATACCATAGAAAGGTTTAATTAATCCAAACTGATAGTAAGACGTGGGGCTAAAAAAAATATATTTTTTTGCTTGTCATGAACTTTGGCGATATTTACCGCATGCAAAAGTTTGAAATTTCAAAAAATTAATACTCCTTGTGTACGAACGTGTGCCTCTTGAAACTGGAATTTAAAAATTTTGATATGGTTTTTAAATAATTTAAAAATCTTGTCATAAATTAAAAAGGCCATGGGCAACAAAGGGCACCGACTTTAATGTTACCTTCCATCTCTCTCAACTAGAATAAACCCCCCCGGGGTAACTTCGTTTACTTCAGCTAGTTTTACAATAAAGCCAATGGTTTTGTTACTTTTATTTAGGTTAAACTTTTATTCTTTATACTCCACGTCTTGCTTGATATTTATACGAGCTATCAGCATATTTGTAGCTATCAAAAGTAACTTACATTGCCCGGGTAACTGCGCAATTAATCTCGTGAATAACCCGAACAGTACTTTTCTTTGTTTCAAACATACAGAAAAAACAACCCCTTTTCATTTTATTTATTTCAACACATGTTTTAATAAATGCAAAGAAAATCCGATAAAAAATTAAAATTACAATTTCTAGGTTCACATGTGTATAGGGTCATACCTAAGCATAAAATAATCTGAGTCAGTTCTATTTATTGTTCAAATGATAGGGTTCGTAGAACCTTAAGATTTTTTTTTTTTTTTGCTAAAAAAAATCTACTTAAAAAAATATAACAACCAATTTTTATTAAATCTGGAACCCTGTGATTCATGGGTAAACGTAAATTATATTTACATTACGTAGCTTACTTGGGATGAGAAAAGTATAAAAGTATAACAAATATACGCATTTTCACGCAGAGAGAGAGAGAGGGAAAACCAGTGATGAAAAATCAAGTCGGTACACCATGCCAGGATTAGAAACCCGACCTCTCTGTCACTTGAAAACCAGACCAGATGATACTGACGCCTTAATCTGCCATACCCTCGAATACAAGGTTTTGTATTTAATTAATTTAACGTACGCTCTCTGAACCAACTAATTACATCACCACACGACTTATGAACTAACTTAATTCTAGAACAGACACAACATACAACCGTTAATTCATTACCAATTATATATTTTTTCGGTCATGCTGACAATCAAACCCGGGACCCTTAGCTTAGTAGTCAGGCACGCTGCCTTTATGAGTTATTTGATTGAAATTTCAACGCCTTATCTTTGATTGGAAACACCACTTTACATAATTTACCACGCATACATTTTTGCGACACACTGTAGATTGGTGTCTAAGTTTTTTAGTATTGGTTGTAAACCACACACTTAACTAGTACAGCTAGCCCTAGTTCTAAAGTTTATCCTTTTACATAGTGACTGACAGGATTAATTAAATACTTTGTTAGTTGATTAAATATAGGTGCAGGTAAACTTAAAACAAAAGAAAGGTTGAGATGTTTTTCTTCGATACAAACTATAGTTTTTGAAAAACACTGCCGTGGCATCAGGGAAATCAAGGAAAGAAAATGTTCTCCTCTGATTTCCCGAAAGCCTCGTAAAAATATTCATTCCCCATATTTAATAGTGCTATATTTAAATAATAATACTAGCCGTATGAATTAGCCCAATGCTTCTTTATAATTACACCCTAGATAAGGTTTATTCCTTTGTAGATACTAATGAGAATAGTAACCAAAACCTGCTATTATATATATATTTATAATAGCCAGGTTTTGGTTACTATATATATATAGGTTTTGGTTATATATATAATATAGGTTTTTGGTTTTATATATATATATATATATATATATATATATATATATATATATATATATATATATATATATTGTTAAAATACATAAGTACTAAGAGAGTTAATTTGGCAAAAATTGCTTCGTATTTACCTTTATCGTTGATAGTACATTTTCCCGATTGTAATACTTTCTATTTAGAGATTATAATGGATTTAGACATTTTATGTGCCTAATATGAAGTAGGAAAAAGTGGGTCTTTTAATATAATTTTGCGTGTACCCATGCCTGTGTGTGTGTTTATCTGTATAGTATATTCAGCATAGCTTTTTACCTAAATGACAGTTGTAAAATCATATGTTTAGATTTTAGGTTACCAACACTTGTACAAGATGACCGTTTTGTTATGAATTAGAAATTTTTAATTACATGTTATATCTTATATTTAAATAAAGTAAACTTAGCTTTTCTCACACTTTTTCAATATTTAAATAATTTATTTTTATTCAATCCGAAACAATATTATTTTTAACATAACTAAAAAATACTTATTGTTCGTTTTGGAATATTATATGTAATTGGTAATAGGTATTGTGCATACTTTAATACCTTTTAAAACAAGCATCGTATTCACTTGGAAAATAAAAAAATACTTTTTATTGTTTTATATATAATAAATTATTTTATTGTTTTCGAAATATTTAACTGAATAGAATATTTTTATCCACTGCCTGGATGTACCATTGTAAAGAACTTGTTTCCGTCACGTTCAATTACAGGGCTTAAATTTGTCAGTCGCCATTTTGAATCTATATTTGTTAAACATTTGGTGAAAGTGCTGTGAATAATATATTTTTAAGTGGAATAAAATGATAAATAAGCTTTGTGCCTGACTTCAAATAAATATAAGCAATATTGGCCCAAGTAACTGTGGTTAACTATCGCATTCGTTACGGTTACCCAAAGTGACAGATGTCAACTGTTGGCGTAGGGATACATTAGGAACTATTCCTAGCTGTCACCCAAGTAAGCTCGAATGGTGAATGTACTTAATATATGTTTGTACCTGGGCTAAAGGTGGATTTAGTTAAAGCTTGATATTTAGCTGTTATTTGGTTAAAGCTCGAGAAGAAATATAGCTCTTAAATAAAATGTATCTTACAAAAGACTAAGTTTAGAAAATTTGAAATGTTTCGAAAATGTCTTAAGGTTACGACTGAGCACCACATATACAGGGTTATTCAAATCTCTAAGCAAAAAGTATATACGGGTTGTAGGGGGTGACATGATAATTATTTCCACACAATTAACTTGGGGTCGGCGACGCTAAATAGCAGCGTTACAAGACGTAAATTTGGCGATGCATACACCTTGGGGATAGGCAACCCATCGATACTCGGCACAAGGCAGTGAAGTGTGGTGTAAGTTATGACTGGTAACAGGTCATTAAAGAAATAGCTAATTCTTTCAAATTAAATAATTGTTGGCACTAAAAATGGAAGATATTAGAGAGAGGGGAGGGAGAGGTGAGAATGCACGTGTTGGTTTGCAAGGCGTCCTTCATGCGTTGCCTACCCAGGTGCATACTGCTCTGACTTTGACGTCTTGTAGCGCCGCCGTTTGGCGTCGCCGGCACCAAGTCCATCACATGGAATTACCTATCTTGTCGCCTTTATTAACCTGTATGTTTTTTTTAATATAGAGATTTGAATAACCCTCTATAGTAAAGGCAAGAAGGACCTTTTTAGAAAATACAAACATATTTTTTTTAGTAAAAATTTATTTACATTTTAATTTGTTATTAGTATTATTTGATAATTCATAAAAATTGACAGCCGCATATTTATAGCTCCGCGTATACATAAATGAAAATTAATTTTCCTATGGAAATCGGACTGTATTGTTGGTTTCGTTCAGCCTCTGAACTTTTGAAAAAATATGAATAAAAGATATAACGTAAATGTGAATTAAACCTTTAAAGTTCTAAAGGTTAGCGATGCTACACAAGTGACGTCACAACGTTAAAAAACGGTATATTTTCAAAAATCACAATTGAATTACTCTTTACGTCTAGATGAGTGAATTTTAAATTGTGTTTTCATTTAATTGTGTTACTTTTGAAGAGAGCGCAACATGTCAGTATAAAAAAATATATACATCTATACTAATATTATAAAGATTAAAGATGTTATTTTTTGTTTTTTTGTTTGTAATGGATAAACTAAAAACTATTGGACCAATTTTAAAAATTCTTTCGCCAATATAAAGCTACATTATCAGCGAGTAACATAGGTTATATTTTATTTTGAAAATTTAATTTATTTCTCATAAAAATGTCGATAGTATATTATATAATCGTCGGAAAAAAATAGCCAAGGCTATTGGGAGATCATATGACGGTTTAGAAGAATGTTATTAAAAGCGTAGACAGTGGAGATAGCAGTGTTATGTTCTTAGATTACTCAGAAGGTACCAGAAAAACATTCTTGATAAGATTGTTAATAGCTAATGTTAGAAGTAACAGGAGAATTGCTATGGCTGTTGCTTCATCGACCATCGATGCTAAAAATTAGCTTGATCTTTAATGATCGTTAATGTTATAAATAGCTTAAATAGTTTAATACATGCTAGTACATTTTATTTATTTTATATTTTTTCCTATAAAGGTGTGGTACATAAGTATTGGAGTAAAAATTGAATCTAAGGTATAAGTGTAGGAAACATGAGTTTTTTTGCTATGTTAATATCATAACAATTTTTTGGTTCAAAGAAATCAAATATTTATCTAGTACAAACATAGAGTTTAATTTTATTCCCACGGTTACCTCAACAATTGATGAATATCTGTCAAGATTGTCTTAGAATTTAATAACAACTTTTTCTCTTCGTTTAAAAGTGTCTCATAAAATGCCACTACGCTCATGACCGATATTCAACAACTGTTGTTATCACCAAGCGAAGAAAATTAAACTATTATGTTCGTAGTGTAACAGTATTGTATTTATTTTGGCTAGAAAAAGTTTTTTTATATAAAAACTGCATAAATATTGCCTTAACTCGCATTTCATACAATCCCACTTAAAAGAATGGAAATGGTCCAGGCAAGTAGAAATTTCACACCCCATTTCCTCTATCATACCCTCGGAAATTATCACCATTATAATTTCTTGATGAAGTTTCACAATCAAAGAAAGGGGTTCGAGTAGAAGGGAGGATGGGATACGATAAAATGGCTTCATCTAAGCCCACGGCATAGTCTAAGAGTCGGTTCGCGTAATTGAAGTCTTGTTCGTCTGTTTGAAGGTGCGGCTCTAGAATGTTAGCGAGAAGGAGGGGAGAGTTAAGGAAGGGGAGTTGTACCTTCCCCCCACCCCCCACACTTCTTGAAAAGGCTCTCGGCATTCAATCAAGTACCCATCCCTCCATTCTCCTCTACACTGAGAATGTTTCAACGGTACGCCACTTGTGTGGTTGTCATGGCGACCCTAACCGACCTTGCGGTTGAACCAGGACGAAGTAAACACTTGTCGTACCGAAACGCTCTCTCGTTTGCTGTAATTAATAAGGGACGCTATTTATTTGACAGTTGTTTTCAAAGGGCAGTCTCTGGAAAACAATTATATGAGAATTTTTATTGTTGTTTGTATTGTTGTTGTTGTGTGAACAAAGCCTCTTAAAAATTATCCACATAGTTACTCTAATGGTTAAGTAATGAGGAAGGTAGGAATTTTACAAAAATCACCCACATTTTTAGGAGTGAGTGTGGGACATTGTTAAGGAGGAAAAAAACAGTCAGGACTCAAACCCAGATATCTTTATCCACACTGTCCAGTATATTGCCAGAGTAATGTCTTGGATAATATTGTGACCAATATTTTTTTAATCGCCACTCCTTACTACCTGTTCAGGTCATACGTATAAATGATAGTTACTATAATGAGGTAGGGATGAGTAAGAAAGCATTTTTAGAAGAAATATACCCGCATTTGCGTGGGAGAAGAGTGGGGGACGATTTAATGGAAACCATTCTCAGCACATCCAACCGGGATTTGAACCCAGATCTCTCCGTCATCAACTGGCTAGTCTAACACGAGAGTTACGCCTTAGACCTTTCGGCCACAGAAGTGGGTATGACCAATATTATTATTACTACTATTTTTTACTTATATGAGATATTTAAGGATTACTTTCTGAACCTACTGATTATATCAGCACGTGACTCTCAAACTAAATTAATTATATGATAAACACAACACCCATGACTCCGACCGTTAATTCACCACTGGGAAAGGAAAAGCCTCATTTTCACCCACTGACAAATTTGTTGGTCATGCATGGAATAGAACTCGTGACGTTTGGTTTAAAGTTCGGAAGACCCTAGGTGCTGCGCTAGCTTAATTTTATTAGATATATAATATAATATTTCCAAGCCGCCTCTATTTTTTTTAGTAGGTCTAAATTCTTGTTATAAGAGAAGAATCTTTAAGAGGAAATGTATCCGCATAAGAAATAAGTGGAAATTGAAAAAAGGTAATAAATCCCATTTTGTAAAACTACACTCCTTTGTCCTGCGCACGAGATTCGAACCTCGTCCTACCTTCTACCAGTAGTTCAGTCTGCTGTGAGCGTGACATCCCGAACCGCATGTAACCCATACGATAAATCAAATAGCCAAACCAGAAACTAAGAGAATAATAAATGCAATATTAACAATTTTAGAAATTTTAATTTATATATATTTCAATATAAATTAATGTAGGCTTTGCGAACATTTAGTGGGATTTAAACAGAATTATTGGCTTTTATTTACTTGCTGCATCAGATGAAATAGATGTAATATATATATATATATATTTACTAACACCCTGTATATACATTATGTATATTATATATGATATATTATTATTAGCACCGCGTCTTACTACCCGTTCGGGTTATACGCACTTACGCTAATGTGTAATGGTAGGGTGATTGTGAGATGAAATGAAGGACCTACAGTTTAACGTGGAATCCAAACCACGGTGGAGGCCTGGCATTCCACACACTCACAAGTTGTGATTAATACACGTCTTGTCAGAGGTGAAGGAAGGGTTTGGTAATCTGATAAATCTGTGCCGGGACCGAGGATTGAACCCCGGACCCCAGCACAGAAGTCCGACACCTTACCCATAAACCACCAAGTCACCCTTATTATTTGAAATTACTATATGCATATATATATTATTTGGGAGTTTAACGACCTCATATACTTAGTAATTTCGTAGTTATTTTGGAAAAATGGGTTGCATCCTAACTTGAATCATTCAAGCCCTCTAAGCACCCAAACACCAACGTACAAACTAGAAAGAGTGGAAATGAAATAAAGAGCCTCCCCCCTCCCCACTGCAATACTGCTTACACATGTGCTGAAAGCATTAGAGCTTTATTCACACGCTCGGCGAAATAGAAAGCATAATCTGCGTATTAATTCACACACTTTAAGTTGACCCATAATGCATTGCAACGCTTTAAAACAGCTAATTCTTAACATATTTTTATTTTCTAGTAGGTAAACATATATATATATATATTTAGATCATTATCTCGATGGATGTTTACAAATGATAACACTGTGTCGTGTCACAATCCAATACATCGATAAACACGTTTTATATTAACAGGTTATTTCAAATATTTTCGCAAAAAAGCTGTCTGCCTTCTTCTGGCTGTAAAGCGCATGCGTTGTCAAATGCGCATGATTTTGAGATGGTTGGTCCTGAAATTTGATTGGTTTTCCTGTACCGAACATCTCGGACAGAGCGGACGAAATAGAGATGAGTTGAACTTTAGAGGAACAGCTTGCATTGATGAGGTGGACATCTTGTGATTGGTTTAGACCTTGTCTCGTGACCACGTTCTGTTCTGAGCTAGTTTTTCGTCGAACGTGTGAATCCATACTTATCCTTTTCCTCTGACGAGTATACATACTCACTTTATTAATTGCGCTTGGACGACTGTGGCTTGCATTTTAAAATTAACTGTTTTCTATTTTAGATAGACATGTGTTTCCACAGAATTTTTAATCTACATAATGGAAGGAAGATCTCTACTGGCAGTTTTTGTGAATCAACCAAATAGCCAGCGTTGTAGACGATTTAAAAAAAACAAGCTAAAAAACTACTTCAAGATCAATCTTTTTTAAATGTAACGATATTCTTGGATTTATATAATAATAATGATTAATTATGACTTAGACCATACGACTAGCCTATATGAGTTTTGACATCTTGTGAATGTGGGGAATGCCAGGCCTCCACTGTGGTTCGGATTCCACGTTAAACTGTAGGTCCTCCATTTCATCTCACAATCACCCCACCATTACACATTAGCGTAAGTGCGTATAACCCGAACGGGTAGTAAGACGCGGTGCTAATAATAATAATAATAATGAGTTTTGTGTCACCTAAATTATTCCTACCTGTTTGAAGATACATGTTGCTTAGGCCACACAGTCCTTGGTTTGAACTTTGTGGCTAGACATGCAGCCAGTTTCCGTGCCATGAATGCTGGTGAAAGAGAGAGAAAGAACATTATAAATTTTCACATGGACTGCACAGAACAAATTATAAAATAACATGCAATGCCATTTACCATCAAAAATACCGATGTGTTTAAAACATATAAAAAAATCTTGTTATTTTTTTTATCCCAATGTGGATTATAATTTAGAGTCTAATTAAAACATGAGGTATTTTGAGATATCTGGGTAGTTTAAAATTTAATTACAGTTTTTACCTTTTAATATGGTTGTGAAATATGTTTAACGGTTATTTATTTTTTTAACAATTTTTTTCAGCAATATTCGGTAATATTTTGGTTGTAAAAAACTTAAGAATAAAACAAAGAACAAAATATATTATAACGTCTAAGTATATAGAGTTTGACTATTAACGTGGAAATATTTTGATCAAATTTGGTGCTATTTGAATCACGCATCTATTTCTATATTTTGCCATGGATGGTAATCTAAACAATTATTGAATATCTGTCATGTGCTTATTAGCATTTGATGATACATTTTTTAAGTGAAGAGAAAATGTTGCTATTAAATTCCAGAGTACCCTTGACAGATATTCAAGAACTGGGTAGGTCACCATGGGCAGAAAATTAAACTACTGGAGCAATATTTGATTTATTTTGTACAAAATATTTTGGCATGATTACAAAAAAAAAACTGGACCTTTTCTCAATTTCCCTATATCTCCATCATAGAAGATCTATCCAAGCTACAGGTCACTACAATAGCACTAGTTTTATTTAAAACCTAGTTCCAAACATTTAATTTTCAAACTAAAAAACGCAAATATTCGGTAAATCTATAGGTTCATTTTAAAAAGTTTTAGCGAGCAGCAACTACTTAATTTTCTTTTAAAAAAGAGCAAAAGTAAATATAATATCAACCCAAATATCTCCTTAAAAAGGTATTCAAATTATTCCTGAAGCAAACAATTTTTAACATTTAATTACTATATTGTTTTTTGATATATTAAGCTTGAACTAGCTAATATTTTGAAAACAATATATCCTATTATCGACAACTTAATATGCAAAGAACATTATTTACATAAATAGGAAAAAAATACCTCAATCACATTTATCATGATCTCGTAAAACCAATTTTTCATCTGTTCAGACTTTTAAAACGGGATTTTTTTACACGTTATGTTAGCCAGTATTTCATTTGATAGTTATAACAGCTCAGTGCTAACAAAATATGATCAGAATAGTTATGCAATAGTTTGAATCTTTATTTTGATTCAAATAGCCCTATGGCCCAAATAATTCCAACCTATTTTCTTATCGGAAAGATTCAATCATCTCTAAAATCATAAATCTTTATTATCTAATGAGGAAGTACTTATTATAATTATTTTTTTTACCAAGATTTCCCTTTCAGTAACCCAGTAAGCTCGTTTTAATAAAGAAATACTTATAGCTATAGTTTAGTGAAAAGTTTATGTTACATTCGTTTTTAAAACTCTTTTTTTGTTCTATAAACTTCTGAAATTACATAGCTATCTATACAAGTCTGGATGAGCATGTCTGGATTTTAATATTTGTTTTCGGTGGTGATTTGAAGCTGTGGGGAAAAAAAAGATATTTGATTTGGAAATATCTACTGTTTTTTGTCCTCCATTTTAACCCCAACTTCCCCTCCCACATATACCACACAACACATCTTTATCAATATATCGTGCATTTAGACTGTCTATTTACTTTTTATATTTATCTCTACCAAACTTTTATTAATGTTCCAAATTGTTTGCTTGCTACACAGCTATAATTTCAAAACTTCAAATATCAATCATCTTATTTAACATGTATTTAATTTAAAAATTATGACTAACAAAATCAGTTTTAAATAATTAGAATAACATTTTATTAGTAGGAAGGAATAGTTCCTATTCTTAGTAGTATTGGTTATAGCTGTTTCCACAAAACATAAAATGATTAAATATAATATTTTATGTTTTATTTGCAAAATTGTCTTACTACTCATTCGAATCATTCATCTATATACAAGAGTGACGTATGGATCAGTAAAGTAGACATTTAGAGTAAATGTACAAATATTTGCTTGAAAAGAAATGGAGTGTTATTCAGGAAAATACATACACTCTCTACACTAATGGGGGTGCACTTGATCTACAATATCTATTTACTTACCCCCTAACTTTTATAATGAGTCATTAAAACGTTAAGTTATACCTTTGTGATGTCATCAGACTGACACTCAAATTTTTTCCCCCATTTGAATAATAACATTTTGCAACCACCTCAGTGGAATATTATTATTAACACCGTGTCTTACTGACCCGTTTGGGTTATACGCACTTAAGCTCATGTGTAAATGGTAGGATGATTGTGAGGTGAAATGGAGGACCTACACTTTAATGTGGGATCCGAACCACGGTGGAGGCCTGGCATTACACACATTCACAAGTTGTCTTGTCAGAGGTGAAGGGAGGGTTTGGTAATCAGACAAATCTGTGTCGGGACCGAGGATTGAACCCCGGACCCACAAGCACAGAAGTCCGACACCTTACCCCTAGACCACAAGGTCACCAGGGGCGTGGTTAGCTAACGCGCTATTTTCGTCTTGTGTTAGACAACCGAGGGTCGGGGTTTGAATCTCACTCTCTCGCTCAAGTGAACTGGTGGCGAGTTAAAAAAAAAAGGTTTTCCATTCTCCCTCCACGCAAATGTGGGTTCACTTTCTCTAAATTCAACCGAATCAATTAGCGCCGCGTCTTACCTAAATTACGCTAAGTATTATTAATATTATATTTTGCAGCCCCGCCCCACTTTTTACACTTTTTCACAACTTGTGAATGTGGGGAATGACAGGCCTCCACCGTGGTTCGGATTCCACGTTAAACTGTAGGTTTTCCATTTCATCTCACAATCACCCTACCATTACACATTAACGTAAGTGCGTATAAGCCGAACGGGTAGTAAGATGTGGTGCTAATAATAATAATAATAATAATAATATTGCGAGAGAAGTGCCTTAGACCATGCCGCCACCAAAGCGGGTAACTGATATAGGTTACTTAACGCACAGTTTACTGGTATACAAATATAATAAGGAAGGATTCAGAAAGATAATCAAAATGAAATGATCCAGAATTTCACCTGCCAAGAGTATGGGAAACCACTTCCACGAGGGGGAGGGGGATAGGTTTGGGGGGGGAAAGGGGGAGGGAAGCGGCGACAAATAATGCCTGCTATGGAAATCATATACCTCAATTCGCCTCCGGGTGCAACCCACAAGGGTAGTGTGTGCCATCGGGGCAGATAAGCATCAGGACGGGATTTATAGGAGAGAGGGGTTGGGGGTTAGAAGAGGGTGCATGAAGGGTGTTAATACAACAGCAACGCGGATTAAAACAGAAAAAAACATTATCCACGCTCTCTCCCTCTATGGTGGAGCAAATGAAAAACCTCTAGGTTTGTTTACACTATTTATAAGATTTTTCATCCACGTAATGCGATTGGAAAGTTAGTTTTTCAAATTTTTATTTTTAGCTGAGTGCCTTTTTATTAAAATAATTTTATATCTCAGTTTTTATTTGTTGCCTTTTAAAACCTTTGCGTTTAACCTTTAAGCTTCTCGCAGCATATTTGTTTTTTTAAAGTCTGCTTTAAACTATGAATCTTTTTTAAATAAATACAATCTTTTATTTTTTGTAATAATATTAATAAATATAAAAGTGATAAGATTATAGGCCTAACTATTCTCACTTTGCTGCTGGAATTCTATTTTGCATCTATCTTACCCACTTCGGTGGCTGCATGGTCTAAGGCGCTACTCTCACAATAGACTGGACTGCCGATGACGGAGTGTTCGTGGTTTGATCCATGTCGTGTGTACTGAGGTTGTATTTTCCAATATGGTTTTCCACTCTCTCTCTACGCAAACATGGGTAAACGTGCTCTATACTAAACTTTCCTCATCCTTAACCCACTAGCGTAGTTAGTAAACAAGTTTATAGCCCCAACGGGTAGTAATACCAATGCTAAAAAAAATATCGCATTTTACTATCCGTTCCGGATATTAACATTTAATTACCTTATTGGAGACGAAGAAGATGGAATTCAGAGGACATATATCCACATTTGCATGGATTGAGAATGGAAAACCATTTAGAAAAACACCCTCCTTCAGTATATCCATCCAGGATTAGACCCTTAACTTCCCCATTATCAGGAAACATGCTGCTACTTATTAATACAAGTAGACGAAAACGAGTCAAAATGTTCGTTAGAAAAAGGAATACTTATACTTTTAATAAAATTTTGGAAAAACTTTTTTTGTCATCTAGGTAACTAATAATATGTATTCTAGATTATGAGTTCCCATTTTTAAATTTAGTTATTAAATATGAATAAAGTATTTGTTTTAATTAAAACAAAACAAAAAAAATATCGAGGAATGGAAAATTCCCCCTGTTAAGTGGTTATCCATCAACCAAGTAACGCTTTTTTTTCTGCCCTTATTTGAAAGCCCCCCCCCCCCCCCCCCCCCCCCGTCACACCAAGTAGAAAGTCTGAACCTTCCAAACGTGTTACGATTTAAAATATCACTCGGGATCTGGTTTTATCTATAAATCTGTTTAGTGTTTACTAACAGTGAAAATATAAACAATTTTATCATTTTTTCGACATTAATATTTGAGTAGTAATAATACATCATTCATAGCCCAGTAGTGGAAATATCTGCCAGTACTAATGTATGTCACCAGGACCCTATGTACTATAGTACATCCTTTCTGTGGAGGCTCTTTCGATGTCGATATGAGATGATAGTGATAGTACCCGCCTCGGTGGAGTAGTTGGCTAACGTCGTGTTGAGCTCGACTGCGAGGACGGGGAGATCGAGGTTCGAATCTTGGTAGGGTGAACTGGGGGTGGTTTTCCACTCTCCCTCCACGCAAATGTGGGTTCACTTCCTCTAATTCAACCTTCCCAATTCCCAATCCATTAACGTAATTAGTACTCAAAGCGTATAACCCGAACGGTAAATAAGACGTGGTGCTAAATAATAATAATAAATAATAATAGTGATAGTGAGTATGAGGGTGCAGAACCAGTGGAAACACTTAAAAATATCTAAACCAAAATCTGGTGACCGTTGGGATAGTTCATTTTTCGGGAAAAAATACCCAAGGTATCAGCCAGGAATCAAACCTGGGAGCCCTATGCTCGTAGACAGGTGCATTGATCACTACACCACAGGGCCGAATAATATTTAAGTTTAAGATAGGTATTACGTAACAGTGTGATGTACCCCACTTTTGACCCCTGTAACATTAGAGCTCGCAACGGAGTTACGTGGTTTATGGATGCCCTTAAAAATGTCTGCTCCGTGTGACGTAGAGAAAGTGAAATCAGTCCCCAAGACTTAAGCAGCACTAAAATAAAATATGTTGAAAAGACCGAAAGTATTTTTTATTAAACATTGACTCACTTTATGGAATATTATTGTTAACTAATGACCGATTTTTAAAATATATGTGTTCACCCCTTTATCTTAAGGTGACAAAATTCGGACTATATTTTGAGGCAGTTTTTTTTATTATTTTAAAAATCAATATGAATTCCATAATTCTTAAGTTCCTGCATTGAAAATAAGTATTTTTTTATATAGGTGGAATAATAAAATTACGGGCGTATAGCCCGAACGGGTAGTGAGAAGCTAGGATTTGAACCCTGACCAAATACATTCAGAGTTTAAACCCATTCGGTCACAACTCTATAATCTAAATAATTTATTTAGCACCACGTCTTACATACCGTTCTGGTTATACGTTTATGAACTAATTATCCTATTGGTTTTAGGGCTTAGGAATGTTATGTTTAGAGGAAGTCGACCCGCAGTTTCGTGGAAGGAGAGTGTAAAAACCATCCTCAGTACACCCGAACAAGATACGATACTCGATCTCCCTGTCATCGGTAGCTTAGTCTACTGAAGCAATAACACGTTAGTACACACGGCCACTGAAGCGGGTCCAAAATAAATTTAAAAAAAATCGACGTATCAATTGTTGTATACTCAGACGTAAACCTTAAACTAATAAATGACTTTTGGAAATGAAACCATCCTAAATTATTCGGTATTAGTCAAATATACGAGGTTTTATATTTCCATGTCAAGGCTATCCTTTAATTTTTTTAAAAATAAAATTGATGTATTATATGTGTGTTTTTAGTTTTAAGATTCTTAGGTTTTAATCTATACTTTAAAATAAGTTTTATAATGTAATCCTTATTACTATTTTATTCCGAGGATAGTAGATGATTTTATGTCAAACATTGGCTAATCCCCCCAAAATAATAATAATAATTTCAATTTCCTTTATTATAGTGCTGGCCAACAGTCGTAAGACCTATAACAGGCCAGCACTAAAAGTACCTTACAAATACATATATTTACACTAGAAAATAAGATAAACAAAAATGGCAAAATCATGTTATATAATGATTAATAGTCACAAAAAAAAGTAATTAATAATGCTAAGAATAAAAAATAGCAATAATAGCAAATAAATAAAGAGTGGTTAAAAGCAGTAACAATATGAATAAAAATTAGAATATTGTAAATTTAAATATTATAGGCAGAACCTCTACACGATAAATTATTGAGATGGGATTTCCTTAAATAGCTCTGAGTTTAACTTTTCTTTTAAGATAGAAGTCGAATTCGACAAATCTAGAATTGGCGCTATGGACACAACGGCCTATAGGGCCTATCTTATAAGAGCTATTGAAAAAAAAAATTGGATTACGAGGTGCTAGAAAAAATAGCCTCTAGAGTGGTGATCGAATGGGTTTAAAATCTGAATGTATTTGGTCAAGGTTCAAATCCTAGACGGCTGCACAATGAGTAAAACGGCATAGGATTTTTTTTTTTGCGCTGCTTCTCACTAAACGTTCGGGCTGGACAAACGTAATTTTTTTATTTCACCTATATACAAAAATACTTATCTTCAATGCAGGAACCAAAGAATTATGGAAGTCATTGATTTTTAAAATAATAAAAAATAATGCCATAAAATATAGTCCGAATTTTGTCACAGTAAGATAAAGGTGTGAACACATATATTTTAAAAATCGGTCATTAGTTAACAATAATATTCCATAAAGTGAGTCAATGTTTAGTAAAAAAAATACTTTAGCTCTTACCAAAATATTGTATTTTACTGCTGCTTAAGTCTTGGGGACTGATTCCACTTTTTCTACGCCACATGGAGCCCGAGAAGTGATATGAACGCCTACATGATTAAATTTTGCTATTGAATATATTAAAAACAAAAAGGTCATCACAATAAAGTCCACGCGAGAAGAGTTTGTAGCCCTAAGAGGTTTCGAATTCTGTCATAATCATAATAAATCCGGTTACTAAAGAATTTATCATAGCACGCAGTGATAAATCAATTATATATATACATATATTTATACATATATATAGTATATGTATAGTATATATATATACTCTATATATGTATAGTATATATGTATATATAAATAATAATTTCAATTTCCTTTATAATAATAACTGTACTTTTTTAACATCGCATCTTGGTAACCGTTTGGATTACACGCCTATGTACTAATTACACCAATGTGATTTGGGATGAATAAGGTTTAATTTAGAGGACGTGCACACACATTTACTTGAAAGAAGAGTGGAAAACCATTTATAAAAATAATTGTACACCCGGCTGGGATTTGATCCCCAATTTCTTCTACTATTACTTGAGTGATGCCTTAGACCAGTGTTTCTCAAAGTTTTGGCGATGAAGGGCCACCAAATGGTAGTTATATGCGCACTGTGGGGCCACTAAATGGTAGTTATATGCGCACTGTGGGGCCACCAAATGGTAGTTATATGCGCACTGTGGGGCCACCGAGGCCACGGGAGTAAGAGAGAGAATGGAGGAACTTTAAATCATGCAAAAAAAACATTACTATCAAGCAATTCAATTTTCGGACCATATATTATTATATAATACTAATTTAAATATAAATTAGATGTTGAAGATCAATACAAAATTACATTGAATTAGTAAAAATTGTTAATATATCTCTTATCACTCTTAATATCATACTGTTTGATAAATAATAATTGTTCGGATATCTTGACTAAATGTTGGTACAGAATTCCTTTAACATGTGACTTGCGTCGTACACAAAGTTTCGCTATGCTCGTGTCTATCGAGGAATGAAACAGATCATATTTTGTATAATTAGTATTTAATCTTTTGCCTTTCAAATTTTTTTATTAGCTCTGATCAACAATTTCTAATTATTTGTATTGCTAAACTTTCTGGAATATTGTGGACCACGAGATATAAGGCCACGGACCACACTTTGAAAAACATTTCCATAGACCATTCCACCTCCGAGGTGGGTAATTGTACATAATGAACCAGGTTTTACTACCCGTCCAGGATATCCATATTTAATTACACAAATGGATTAGGAATGAGGAATGTTGATTTGATAGGAAATGCACCCGTATTTGCATTAATAAAGAATGATAAATGATTAAAGGAATCCCAGTTTTAGTAAAATTGGCTAGGATTTGAGCCCTCACCTACACGTGACTGGTAAATAAATAGATCTTGACGTTTATTCCACATGTCTGCCGGTGTGGGTAGTAATAATAATAAAAAATATATACTTTTAATTAGTTTATATTTAAATTTATGCAAATGGAAAAATATATCTTTGAATATGTATCCAACACTGATTTATAGTATTCAATATTAATCTGAAACACATTTTAATATAAATGTTTAAATTTATAGGCCTATATGACCCAAATTTAAAATAATTATTAAAGAAACAATCTAGGTTTTTGAACTGAATACACAAGTTGATTTATCTCTGAGTGTCCAATAGATTGTCACTCTGTTGATAATGTGTGCCTGTATGCCTATCTGATAATGAGTCACGTCAAACGTGTGGATGTAAAGGGTGGGTTTGAAAAGTTGTTGCCAGACATTTATCAAGTTAGGCCCTTCTGTTTACCAAGAGAGCAAGGAGAGTTATTCCGACAGCTACTCAAATAGTTACAGGATGGTCATTATGGTGGGGATGAAGGGAACGCCAAAAAGAGGCTAGTGTTTTTGCAGTTTTTATTGCGAATCTTTTTTTTTTTGTCAAAATAAATGAAATATTGTTCCAGTACAAAGGTAGAGTTTAATTTTCTTAAAGTGTTGATATAAACAGTTGTTGAATATTTGTTGAATATATGTCATCATAGCAGTAATATTATTATTATTATTATTATTATCACCGCGTCTTACTACCCGTTCGGGTTATACGCACTTACGCTAATGTGTAATGGTAGGGTGATTGTGAGATGAAATGGAGGACCTACAGTTTAACGTGGAATCCGAACCACGGTGGAGGCCTGGCATTCCCCACATTCACAAGATGTCTTGTTAGAGGTGAAGGAAGGGTTTGGTAATCAGATAAATCTGTGCCGCATAGCAGTAATAAATGAGACAATTTTTTAAATGAAGAGATAAAGTTGTAATTAAATTCCAGGACACCCTTGACAGGTATTCAAGAACTGTTGATATCACCACGTGAAGAAAATTAAACTCTATTATGTTATTTTGGTGACCTGGCAGTCTAGGGTAAGGTGTCAGACTTCTGTGCTGGCGGCCGGGGTTCAATCCTCGTTCCCGGCACAGATTTATCTGATTACCAAACCCTTCCTTCACCTCTGACAAGAAATCTTGTGAATGTGGGGAATGCCAGGCCTCCACCGTGGTTCGAATTCCACGTTAAACTGTAGGTCCTTCATTTCATCTCACAATCACCCTATCATTATACATTAGCGCAAGTGCGTATAACCTGAATGGGTAGTAAGACGGGGTACTAATAATAATAATAATAATAATAATAATAATAATAATAATAATAATATATGTTATTTTGACCAAAAAACTGTTTTGCTATTAAAATAACTGCAAAATAACGTACCCTAACCCCCACCTTAATTTGATAGGATAGCTAAATATATCTTCGCCCCGCGGTGCAAGCTGATAGTAATATTTGGCCCTTGAGATGAAAAACATTTAATTACCCTCCTGTGGATTACCAACAGCGATAACATGGGGGTATGAAGACAGGTGTTTATTTACCCAAATGGAAACCATCCTAACTCTAGGTATCTAATTTTACTCAAAATTATCACCTCGCAATTTCAGATTGTGGCAGTTCAGGGGCCTGTTTGAGATAATATATTAACCCGAACGTGGCAAAACATCCAGTAGTACTACAGCACCTCACTAAGAAATGTCAAACATGACAGTTACCATTAACCCCTTCCTTTCCCTAACAAACCCTTCAACTTCCCTGAGGTACAAGACACACAACCTCTTCATGTTCGGGAAACGTCAACCATTCTACAGACTACTCTCACCCCCCCAAACAGTTTTCATCTTCAACTACCACTGAACAATTTCACAACAGTTTGCACACCAACGTGGTTGGATGGCAGAGACAAGCAGCCATGTCAAATACGGGAGGGAATTCTGGTCGGTTTGGTTGCCAGAAGTGGGATGGGGGAGTTTTGTTCCTTTGGGGCAGTCCCATCCAAAGAATATACGGACCTTATGGGTAGAAAAATATGAAAAAACGTCACGCTTTTTTTTTTCTTTCTCCTACTCAGTATTTTATATTTTATATTTTTTAGGCTACAGCTTTGTTTTTGTATTAGGTTTATTTATTCTGAGAGCTTTGGTACCTTGGGAGTAGATAAGAAGATGAGACGAAATTCACCACTCACTTCCAGAAATATTAATGGCAGCTACAAATAGCTCAGGTACTTCATGTTTGACTCAGACCAGGGTGGTTGATGTTCCAATGGTTAGAATCCCATGCCGGTGACCTGGCGGTCTAGGGGTAAGGTGTCAGACTTCTCTGCTGGCGGCCGGGGTTCAATCCTCGGTCCCGGCACAGATCTATCTGATTACCAAACCCTTCCTTCACCTCTGACAAGACATCTTGTGAATGTGGGGAATGCCAGGCCTCCACCGTGGTTCGGATTCCACGTTAAACTGTAGGTCCTTCATTTCATCTCACAATAACCCTACCATTACACTTTAGGTTAAGTGCGTATAACCCGAACGGGTAGTAAGACGCGGTGCTAGTAATAATAGGATCCCATCCGAATGAATATGAGTGTTACCCACTTCGGTGGCAGCATGGTATAGCACGTCAGTCTCACAATAGACTGCCGATGACGTGTAGATTGAGGTTTGAATCCCTATCGTATCCATTGGGGATGATGATATTTTCCAAAATGTTTATCCACTCTTGCTCTGCGCAGATGCGGGTATACTTCCTCTAAATCCAACCTGATGTCGTTTCTAATAAATTCGCATAGTTAGTACTTATGCGTATAGCTCTACCGGTGCTTATAAAAGATGTGTACTGTTTGAACACTGTGGTTTTAGGTTCTAGAACATAAAGTATTTTAGTTGCAGAAGAAGAATTAATAATGATTCGACAGTGTTTTCGTATTATACAAATATTTACTTTAGACACATAATACACAGCTGAATAAATAGAAGACAAGATGGTTTCACAATGTAGTATTCTTAACAAATCGATAAACACTAATTTTATTTTTTAAATACAATGAAACAGGAAAAATGCTTGCGCGCAGTGATTTCCAATCTTATACATATAATATTATGCTTGAGTCCGACACATTAGCTCAATTGCTAGATTGTCTGTTTACTGAGTAAGGATCCTAGGTTTGATTTTTGACATGGTAGAAAAATTTATCATTGTGAAAATGTAAGTTTGCCCTTTCATAGTGATATGAATTAACGGCCGGGGGGCTTGTTGTTGTGTATGTTCTTTATTTAAGTTAGTTTATAAGTCATGTGCTGATATAATCAGTCGGTTCAGAAAGTGCACGTTAGATACCTAGAATAAATGAAATAAATGATGCTTGCCATATTGACGGACCTTTCTGCGAAATATAAACTTTTTTTTTGAATGACCAAGGTAAAGAGGGTGTGGGGAAGTAATAAAGATATGAAAATAGCTAGTCAAAGTTCAGCGCAAAAGGAAGAATCTAAATATGTGTTCAGTATATTGACTGGTTAATCTAATAGGAAGAGACCATTGGGAAGAATTAACATAGCTGGAAGGATAAAATTAGAAGGAACCTGAAATAAATTGGGTGTAATGAGGTGGACTGGATATAACTAGATCGAAATAGGAATAAGTGGCGTACTTTTGTAAATGTAACAAAGAACTTTCTTTTTCCTAATTCCATAGAGTAAGTAAGTAAATGAGTAAGTAATATATTCCTCGATCAGTTCATATTTATTTCATTTTTTCATATAAAAATGATAAAAATATAAAAGTCTTCCTTAACGTCAATGCGGTTAATATGTAAAACAAATATTTTTTTGCCCATCAGCTAAACTCGTGTAAGATGGACAGACAAGCAGAAGCAAGTTGGCTAACAATGGAAGGCTGCTATCAAGAGAATAAAACAACCCAGTGAGACAACAATGGTAAGCCACAAAGTTCCTGATAACATGTTTTAGCGAACAAAGTTGTTCATGTAGAAACTGATAGGATCCTCTACTACTCTTCCATAAATAGTGGGAATACGGGTTGTTGTGGGTAGTTTTAGTTGAGAGAAAAGGGGGTGGTTGGAATAGTAGGGGGCGAAGGGTATAGGCTTTAATAAATACTGATTTCAGAATAAATATAACAGAACGAGGTTACTGCTATAAACAATACTTACTTAACGATGCCAGTTGAACACATTCTACATCCTCATATTTCGTGTCGGGATTGAAATCCGTGCACCGTAAATAAACGATTCTATGGTGCTACTATGGTGCTACGACTGGTGTGGTGGTGGTGGTGGTGTGCGCAGCTCGATTGCAAAGCACTAGCAGAGAAAAATTATAATTATTATTATCATCACCGCGTCTTACTACCCGTTCGGGTTGTACGCACTTACGCTAATGTGTAATGGTAGGGTGATTGTGAGATGAAATGGAGGACCTACAGTTTAACGTGGGATCCGAACTACGTTGGAGGCCTGGCATTCCCCACATTCACAAGTTGTGATTAATACACTTCTTGTCAGAGGTGAAGGAAGGGTTTGGTAATCGGATAATCTGTGCCGGTATCGAGGATTTAACCCCGGACCCCCCAGCACAGAAGTCCAACACCTTAACCCTAGACCACCAGGTCACCTAAAGCAGAGAAAAAAAAAACATTCGATACTTGTACGATACTGAAATAATACGATACTTTATTGGTGTGCACCCGCCTCGGTGGCGTAGTTGGCTAACGCGCCTTGTCGTGTTGAGCTCGACTGCTGAGGACGGGGAGATCGAGGTTCGAATCTCGGTCGGGTGAACTGGGGTTGGTTTTTCCTAAATGGTTTTCCACTCTCCCTCCACGCAAATGCGGGTTCACTTCCTTTAATTCTACCTTCCCAATTCCTAATCCATTAGCGTAATTAGTACATAAAGCGTATAGCCCGAACGGGTAGTAAGACCGGTGCTAAATAAATAAAAAAAAAATATTGGTGTGCAAGGGTCTTCGAAGGGCTCAATCTCAAAATGTTAATACAATTTTCAATTTCAATATTAGCACTAATAAATAACTTTATAATTTTTGAAAAACATATTTGGAGATATTTTATAATTTCATCTGATTTTACTTAAGGTTTGACCAAGTTTTATTTGACATATTTAATGTGTTTCAAAAGCTATGCTATATCTAATAATCATTATATTTTATATTTTTTTTTTTTGTCACCATCCCTTTTTTTACCTTGAGAACGTGGACCTTATAATCTGTCAGTATGTCCTTAGCCGAGGATAAAAGGGAGGCGATGTAGCATACTTGTGTGGGTTCGTGATTGATGTTAAACTTGGGGTTTTAAATAGGTTTATTAGTACTACTATGTCCATTACAAATGTTAGGTTGAAAGTAAAATGAAATAACTTATAGAATACTTGGAAGCTTTTGGTAGATGAGGTGTTGCTAGGAATACCCCATGACCGGTCTGACTCCTAGGTGATCCCTACACGGTTCCCGAACCCCGGTACCCTGGACTAGAGTGGCAGCCCACAAGTCGAGTATTGATGACCCGGCGTCTTGGCCCGCGTAGTCATTTGTCAGCCATGATTTGCTGAATCCCCTCCTACATTTCATCCAGGCCACTGGCTTAGTTTTTGACTAAGGAATGTTGTCAACACTTTTGAAGGTAAAATTATTTAGTAATAATAAGGGTCATGAATTTATTCTCAGTACAACTGAAACATTTTAATTGGTGAAATTGAGGTCGACCCATTCGTAGATCTGAATTTATGGTCGGTTTTCTGAAGTTGTTATGGTATTAGTTTAGTATATATCTTTAAAAAAAAATATATAATTAGTTGATTTTATTAATTGCGCGTTAAACATCCCTAGCGAAAAATGTTAACTCGTCAAGTTCTTCAGGTATATCAATGAAACAAAAAGCATACATTGTTAAATAATTTGAGTTATTCATGGATGTTACCCTTAGGAATCTTCCTGAAAGAATACAGATTAAAAAAAAAAGTCAGTTTGAACTATGTGATCAATTAATAAGAAAAAAAGAGTTTTTTATTTATTTAAATAATTTTGTGCAAGGGCAATAAGTGGGATAAAAGGGTAAGCTCTGTTTATTTGAAGATTCATAATAAGGGTAGCATCAATAGGAAATCTACACACAGCCTAAAAAAAGGTTAGCCGCTCTTTTTGTATTTACATTCAAATGTTAAATTAATAATATTGTTATTCATATTTCCACCTCTAATAAACATACTTGCTCTCTAGCTTATAATTAATTTAATTCATAACACATTATTATAGTACATTGACTTCTCCTAAATTTAGTATATTCTATTATTATAAATACTCTGTGAATGAATTAATTTCGACGTTTATTTTAAATAAACATAACTAGATTTGTTCGTTATATTAAAAATTAAAGCCATACAATTTAAAGGTGACCTGGTGGTCTAGGGGTAAGGTGTCAGACTTCTATGCTGGTCTAAAAGTTTAAATTAATTATCCACTAAATGCAGCGGGTTTTTTTTTTGAAATTTTTCCCTGCATCCTTCAGTTGCTATTTCTTCTTTTATGTATAAATAGGCTTAAACTTACATTTTAAAACTATATTGTTGGCATTTGTAATTTTTCTCATCCTTGAAAATTTATGTAATTAGTCTCTATTAAACTAAACCTTAAACCTTAAACCTTCTATGCTGGCGGCCGGGGTTCAATCCTCGGTCCCGGCAAAGATTTATCTGATTACCAAACCCTTATTTCACCTCTGACAAGACATCTTGTGAATGTGGGGAATTCCAGGCCTCCACCGTGGTTCGGATTCCACGTTAAACTGTAGGTCCTTTATTTCAACTCACAATCACCCTACCATTACACATTAGCGTAAGTGTGTATAACCCGAATGGGTAGTAAGACGCGGTGCTAATAATAATAATAATAATAATAATAATAATAATAATAATAATTAAAGCCATAAATTCAATGCCTGAGTGGTATTAAGGCGGGGTGCTTGTGAGCGCGAGTTTAGTGCATTAATTTCGCAGTTTTTATAGCACAAACATTTTTTGGCCAAAATAAATCAAATATTTCTTCTATAGAATCATAGAGTTTAGTTTTCTGCACATGCTAATCTCAATAGTTGTTGAATATCTGTCATGAGCATGGCAGCATTTGGTGACAAACTTTTTTAATAAAGAGAAAGGTTTGTCACCAAATGCCCTCATGCTCATGACAGATATTCAACAACTGTTGAGATTAACATGTGCAGAAAACTAAACTCTATGATTCTATAGAAGAAATATTTGATTTATTTTGGCCAAAAAATGTTTGTGCTATAAAAACTGCAAAAATACTGGCCTTAGCTCACTCTCACTAGCACTCCATCTTAAGAGCGTGCCTCACATGTCAATCATCTCTCTGATACTGTCGGCTAGAAATAATAAATTTATACGAACACTATACCATATACAATTTGTTATTGATCCTAAAATGAGATAGAGAGTTCATAGAGGCTCCTAATACTGAACATTGTTTGAAGTATTAAATTATATTTGGATAAAAAAAACTGCATTGAAAGGGCCAATTTTGACAATTTTTAAAATGTACACCAAGACATTAGAGTGAAGGGGAGGCAACGCTCAGGCCCCAAGAGTTAGGAGAGAAGTACTTTTGTTTGGTAACAGTGATCAAAAAATATAATACATTTTTAAAAATATTTTATTATCATTGCAGATCATATTTTGAAATAAAATTGTTTGGTTTTATATGCAAAATCACTCAAACATTACATTGATATACAATGTTTAAATAGCCTCGATTTATGTTATTTTCTTATACATAAATCTCTTAACAAATAATAAAAGAATCCTTCCTGAAAATAATTTTAGTTTATTACTGGTTTGTATAAGTTTCTTAGGAAAATAATAATAATAATAATAATAATAATAATAATAAAGAGTTAAGTAATTAAAATACATGCAGTCAAAACTTGGCCAAAGTCAAATGCTTATTAAGGGCCGTTGTATACGTTGTAAAAAAATAATATCACATCGCTCAACATGTACTGCGAACGGTTTGTTACCAGGACATTTTCAATTTAAATTCTAGGTTAAGATAACTTGCAGACATTTGCATAGTATAGGTAATTATGATTTGAAAGAAAAAAAATCACTACATACCTTCTTGAATGTAGAAAGTAAAGTTTGGTTCCTATTGTATGAACAATTTAATTTCGTAAACACTGTTCCAAATCGTATGGACATATTAATTTATCAAATATTGTTTAATTTTTTAAGCCCAATTAATTTCTAAAATACTATATACTTTATTGTTTAATTTTTATTAAAAACTAAAACGTAATTTTAATCTAAAATAAAGTCCGATTCGTTCATTTAATAGTAAATAAAATCACAAAAAAAAAAAATTGTCAGAAATATTTCTAGGCAAGTGCCTTTAAGATTTTCATTATTTAAAAAGCATTTTTATTTTACATTAAATGGTACTTTGTGTTTGAAAGTCACATTTTGTTCTTTTAACAATAGATGTTTACGATTTTAATAAAATTACAATCGTTTTAAAAAGCAGCAGCAACAAAGACGTGTAAAGCAAAATAACATTTCACATTTTATATTTTATTCTATAAAAAGAGAGGAAGGAAAGAGTATCTTTCACCATCAAATGTCTACTCAAAACACTTTTAATTAATTTTTTTAAAACTTTAGTAACAATTCATTTGATTAATTAGATTAACGCTATATCGAGGGAACCATTATTTAGTTTACTCAATATATAATTTAATTTGTCTTTTAGTTAGTCTTTGGTCCATATTAATTGTATGCGTATTTTAAATTCAGTTAAATCACTAATTCAATATATTATATTTTACTTATTTTAAATACCTTACTTACTTACCCTATGGCACTATATAAACTTAAAAGTTTATTACTGAACTTACAAAACTACACTACCTATCCCAATCTAGAGCTAGTTCTATCTATTCCACCTCATTATACCCTTATTATCTTGAGCTAGTTTTATCTATTTTACCTCATTATAACCTATTTCTATCTTGAGCTAGTTCATACCCAGTCCACCTCACTATGCTCTATCCCTATCTTAAGATAGTTCTATCTATTCCACCTCATTATACCCTATCTATATCTTGAGCTAGTTTTATCCATTCCACCCCATTATACCCTATCCCTATCTTGAGCTAGTCCTATATAGTCCACCTCATTACACCCTATCACTATCTTGAGGTTATCCTATCTAGTATACCTCATTACACCCTATTCCTAGCTTGAGATAGTTCTATCCAGACCACCTCATTATACCCTATCTCTATTTTGAGATAGTTTTATCCAGTCCACTTAATTATATCCTCTCTTTCGGGTCTATTCTAATGTTATCCTCTAAGCTGCGTCTAGGTCTTCCCAGTGGTTTCTTCCAATTGGTTTACCATTCAATACCCTGAAAATGGTTCTAGATTTTTCCATTTGCGTTACATGTCCTATCCACCGTAATCTACGAGCCTTGATTTTTAAGTAACCGATATTTTAATGACGAATATAAAAATGTTTATCGAATGAATAGTACTCTTTCACATTTAAAAAAATACTACACCCTATTTATGGAGGGGTAAATTATTTTGGTAGAGATTATACTATTTTTAATATTTTTGTGTATATTATTAATTTAAGTTTGATTTATAGTCCAGAAAATGAGTAGTTTTCGAAAGAAACTTACAAGATTTAAAAAAAAAAATTTGTGGGATTTATAGTGTCTTGTGGTGCTGTTTTAATGGTCACATTTTGCGACTAAACTTTTTGCAGAAACCTAAAAAAAAACATAAGTGCAAGAAAACAGGTTTTTTTTTTCAAATCTTTCCGTTCAGTGGACTTTTTTTTGGTTTTAAATAATGTATCCATAGCTTTCATAAGTTTTTTTTTTGTGAGATGAATGGTTTCACCACTAAAGCACTGCAAAGTTGAGTCAAGTTTTCAAATTAATTTTGAGTCGAAAAGTACATTTTTAATTAACTAAAAAATATTTTATTTACATACCAATTTGTTATGCATTTTATTGATATTTAAATAAATCAATGACCCCAAATTCTTTTCTATTTGATAAAACATTGCTATCATAATAAAAAAAAAAAGACTTACACCACTTTGGTTTACGCCAGCTGATTTAAGAAGATCAAGGTGAAATTTCCACCAAAATCTAAGAACTTTGAATGTATTAAATCTACCTCTGCATCTGCACCAGGAAATATTCCCTCTAACCAATGTCTGCAGTTTGCGGTAACGTATTCAATATATTATACAAAAGTAACGTCATGGTCTGCCATCAATCATAAGAGTGGCCATTAAAGTCGCCAGTTTTGAAAGCATCGGCTCTCCGTTCTTGTCATCTGGGTTTAAGGACTGAAAGAAGAAACCTCTCTGAATATTAAGGACTGGAATTTCATCTGAAGAGCTTTCCCTCAACCCATTTGGATGCTATAATTCCAGAACTGTATATCTAAACCATGCCTATAAAAATATCTTATTTAACTGCTAGAAAATGTAATATATCTACCACGTATTCATAAGCCGGATTATGTGATTTAGAGCTGTAACGTATAAAATAACATCAATAAAATAGTCAAATGTTATCAATTTTGCACACCAATATATAATATTTTTTTTATTTATAAAAGGGCATTTCTTATAAACATTGGAGTACACTAAATACTTTTAATTTTAACCGATGGTAGCATGATAAGAAGTATTAATTTTAAAGAATTACACAATAGGCCAAATTAGTTACCCACTACGACGATGACCACGTGGTCTAGTACACTACTCTCATATTAGAATAGACTACCGATGACGGAAAGATCGAGGTTCGAATCTCATTCGGGTGCATTGAGGGTGGTTTTTCCAAAATGTTTTTCCACTTTCCCTACATGTAAATGTGGGTAAGACAGATCATATAATAATAGTAATAATAATAATAATGATGATAGCTTGTCCTACATCATTCTTTAACACAAATAAAGTTTGATTACACTTGTAAGTTGATTTTTTTTCCCCCAGCCCTTTATACAAATTTAAATTACTTACCTGTCCTATATATTTGAGTAAGCGACTCCTATGTCTGTATTTAAACTGATAACATCCCATATATTTTTATAAAATATTACTTCTGTTGATGCGGATTTTTTTACCATGAATGCTTTATTATATGACAAGCCTATCAACGAATGATATAGTCTATTGTCAACGGTTTCAAATAAGCTTACATATATATAACACAGTATATTTGAAGATGTGAAGAGAAACAGTCAATTCTAACCCTTACGAAACAAACTTGATAAAAAAGGAAACCGATATCGAATCAATTCTGAGAGGATTAAAAAAAAATATTTGAAGCTCCTACATCAACTTATATAATACATTTGATATTTGATTATTTTCCTATTTCTTTCTTCCTCTATCCGTTTTTGCTATGCTCGCTTCACACCCCACCCCCATCACCCCAAAAAAGTTTCTTAAAGAGCTTCCTTCTCTGTAGTGTATTCTAGAACTATTTGTAAGAAAAATATATTTTAGGTGAGATTTGGAAGATTTATGTAAAAAATATCTTTGTAAAATATAAACCCATTCTGAAAATGCCTTTGTAAAACCTTCCCATACCTCAGTAAGAAAGTGTCTTTGTTCGATTCAAGACGACGTCCGAAACAAGTTTTTTTTGTGGATACATGTTTAGAAAAGATTGTACTATCCGTTTATATTCTATTCACAGTTGTCTACCTCTAGGATATGTATTATTATTATTATTATTATTATTATTATTATTAGCACCGCGTCTTACTACCCATTCGGGTTATACGCACTTACGCTAATGTGTAATGATAGGGTGATTGTGAGATGAAATGGAGGACCTACAGTTTAACGTGGAATCCGAACCACGGTGGAGGCCTGGCATTCCCCACATTCACAAGATGTCTTGTCAGAGGTGAAGGAAGGGTTTGGTAATCAGATAAATCTGTGCTGGCACCGAGGATTGAACCCCGGCCGCCAGCATAGAAGTCTGACACCTTACCCCTAGACCACCAGGTCACCCTCTAGGATATGGTACTAGTATATTCATATGGTAACGGTGCGAATAAAGTGAGTTATTTTCAGCAGCGAGGCGTGACCTATTTTATTAGGTTACTAGATATTTACTCCATAAAATGGCCTCTTCAACCGATTTATTAAATATAGATATTCAATTGCATATTAAAAACAAGAATTTGTTTGCATTTGTATATCTGAATAAATATTAGGTCCACGTCACAATCGTACACAGGTTTTCATAGAGGCTATCATAATGTGATAAAATTCTCAAAAAACAGTTTATTGGTAAATTATTTCAGAGAATATTTAAATATTTATTTTCAGATAATCATATATTGTTTTTTTTTAGATGACTAGGTATAATATTAAACCTTAGGGCACCATCTATAAAGTTACTAATATATAAGAAATATCTACAGGCCTAAAAAATTATCGTCTACATTATAAGATAAATCAACTCTAGCTCTCTCTCTCTCTCTCTCTCTCTCTCTCTCTCTTTATCATTGTCACAACCCAGGATATAGAGAATTGCTGGTCAAAGAAACAATATATGTCCTGTTGGCAGTTGTTTATTACTTTACTATAAAATAAACTCTGAACATGTTAAAATAAATGACAATTAAAAAAGGCTTACCCCACACAGAGGGCTACGCTAGGTTTTAATTGAAATTATAGCCCTTGACAGGATTCTTTTAAAAGAGATATTGTCCAGGTTTGACTTGCTATTTGTGCAGCTTTCCTATATATTTTCGAAATTAGAATTGAACTTCACTAGGCAGTCAGGGAAGGAATTTCGTTTTTTTGGCAGTCAAATGATAATTACGTAGGTGACTTAATCACCCCGACTCACGTTTTAGTATCAGATGAATCTATAACATACACACTCGCTTGGTTTCAAGCATAACGTTGTAAGTACATTTTTAATTGTTTTTTTAATCATGACACCTTACTTCCTGTTCAGGTTATATGCATATATTATGATTACTATAATTATGAGATAGTAATAAGAAAATAAGTATTTTAGAGGTGATCTAGCAGGCCAGTCTAACACTAGAATGATACCTTAGCCCATTTTGCCACTGAAGTGGTTGTAATAATTATTATTACTATTAGCACCACCACATCTTACTACCCGTTCAGGTTTTACGCACTTAAGCTAATGTGTAATGGTAGGGTGATTGTGAGATGAAATGAAGGACCTACAGTTTAACGTGGAATCCGAACCACGGTGGAGGCCTGGCATTCCCCACATTCACAATATGTCTTGCCAGAGGTGAAGGAAGGGTTTGGAAATCAGATAAATCTGTGCCGGGACCGAGGATTAAACACTCAGGCCACCTAATAATTTTTCTTAATATGCTAATCACAATTATATTTCTCAATAAATACTAACCTAAAATAATAAATGTAATATTAATTTCAAATGTATACAAATTTCATGAACAGTAATAACCTTATCTCAAACGTTGTTAATATATCTGGAAACAGAACACAACACAATATTTATCTAGTTCCCACGAGTAAGTAACACTTGCATCGAGAACAATCAAGGGCGTACATTTGTCCCGATCAGGATCGAAACACAGTATGACTGGTGAAAATATCCAACCTCTCCCTCCTCACAAATTTGTACATATTTCCTAAAAACTTTGACCTTCCTCATTCCTACCTCATTAGCAAATAAGTATATCACAAACAGATGGTAGACCATGATGATAAAGGAATCCAAAAAAGTTAATTTACCGTATTATCTTTGAGAGACTTAAAAAAAATTTCAATGTTTGCCAAAAAAAACTACTTAGAACTATATTCTAGCATGTGATCCAGGTTTAACTTTCTAGTTAATGAAAGTACAAAATGTTAATGAGCCGATTGTCGGGATGGGAATGATTTAATCTATACTTCTATACTAATATTATAAAGAGGAAAGATTTTTTTTTGTATGTAATGGATAAACTCAAACTACTGGTCCGATTTTAAAAATTCTCTCACCAATATAAAGCTACATTATCAGCGAGTAATATAGGCTATATTTTATTTTGAAAATTTAATTTATTCCTCATAAAAATGTCGATAGTATATTATATAGTCATTGGAAAAATAAAGTTGTTGAAGGGAAAGTGGAGTTGGTGAAGGGGGCGGGGGCGGGTAGGGGTGAGGAAAGAGGAATGAGATGAAAATAGGAGGAGGATAAAAAGAGGGAGGGGGCTATACAGTGATGGTAGGACTGTATTTAAAAAAAAAGCGTAAAAAATAAGTAAAAAAAGTTTTGTTTTTATATTGACATGATGGATGATTTGAAGCTTTGTTTTACAGGATTCTTTACAATATTTTTTTACGGGGAAGGGGGCTAGTCTAGAATATTTTGGGAATTGTTCTTTCATTCTTGAATATATGAAACATTGGATAACTCAAACACATTTTTATGTTTGCTATTATTATTTTATATGTGATAGGTAACCTATACATTTTAAGTTATTTTGGTTGTTGATTTATTTTATATCTCACTTAGGTATTTATTTAACAAATTAAATATTGCACAGTGTTTTAAGAAAGTATTAGAAAGAATTAATAAAACCTTTTTTATTCCCATTCTTGTCCCAAAGTAAGAGTATTCTAAAATTATTTTGTTCCTGATCTCGTCTCGATTGTTGAGTTTCGTTCCCGTTTTTATCTCATACAAAAAAAAAAACTCGATCTCTCACACCCATAGTGCCTATTAATTAAAACAAAACCTCATTACAACTATTGCAAAAAAACAACAACAAAAAACAACCACACTTCTCTTTTTTTAACTTCTCTAGAAACTTTTCAATTAAACCACTTGCTCCTGCCTTTAGTCGATATTCCATCTTCCCCCCCCCCCTCTTTTCCTCTCCATTGTACAGTTAACAAAATTCTCTCGCGCCCAATGTAGCCACCTGCAGAACGCCCAAATCCCTTCCCAGAGATTAACCAGTATTGACTTATTTCTCACCGTGGGAGAGCGAGCTTTGACGAAAGAGCTGTGAGCTGGCTTACGCTAATGGGCGAATAAGCGCCGAGTCGCCCCACTTTATACTTGCGTCTAAAGGGCTCATCAAGTGAACCAATATCCGAAAGGCTTACGAGGAGATAAAACCATGTCTTGCAAGGAAGTGATATATATATATTTTTTTTTCAGAAATAAGAAAATTAACAAGTTTTTTTTTTTACCTGCTTTAGTGGTTACATGGTATAAAGCGTCACTTTGGCAATATACTAGACCGCTGATGGCAAGGAGATAAGGGTTCGAATCCCCATCCGGTGGTTTTTCCCTAAAAGGTTTACCACTCTTCCTCCACGCCAATTAGAATACACTTCCTCTAATTTCAACCTTAATCGTTAGTGCACTTAGGAGACCTACAAATTAGTATAACCTGAACAAGTAAGAATTCGATGCTAAAGAAAAACAATTGTAATCGCATCTGGAATGTATTGTTATGGCTCAAAGACGATATTTTTTTTTTACCAGAACCGATGGTCACATGGTCTAAGGCATCATTATCGCCGTAGACTGGGCTGCCTGGGTTATGGGAATGTAGAGGGTTGAATCTCAAACGAGTGCGTTGGCTATTCACAAGCGATTTTACAATATATCTCTGTGCGGAATACATTTCCCCAAAATTTACTTAACATTCCGTACTTATAGTAATAAGATGTCATTTTATGATTTTTTTTTTTTTTGCAATCCATCTTACTATCTGTCTGGGATACCCACATTGAGAATTAAACTTGAAAGGGAGGGATGATGAAAATACAAATCTGAGGTTAATATAAAAATGTACTAGACGTTCAAAATTTGGCATGAAAGTTTTCTAATGAAACTTCAGTAAGTTAATATTTTATTAAGTATTAAATATTCTTGAATAGTTACAGTAAATATTAAGTGGCAAAAATAAACTCGTGGTAAAGCAGAAACATGGAATCTTAGCTTAATTAGCGTGAGTTGAATATGTAAAGTATAGCATTCTTTTTTGAATAAATAATCTTTCTTATATTGAGAAATATTCCTGCATTCAGCAAACTCTTTAAATTTAATATACACCCTGAATCCTTAGCTTAGTTGCCATTTAGTATTTTTCAACTCAGATAAGGGTCTAGGGTTCAATCCCTAGTATCGCAAAAAGAATATTATTGGTAAATTGCTTAATGGGTGACAGAGTATTGTGTCAATTGTTTTAAAATGTATGTCAATTTGTAAGTGAGGTTATGAAAATATAAGCTTTTATTTAAACGAATATAAAAGAAGACTTTAGATTCACTTGATATAAATAGATAGATTGGTATTTCCTGATACTAAACATTTTACTAATTCTCAGTAGATGAGGTGTCATACAAAAAAATATTTGATATTTTATTCTTTAATTTCTGACACTATAAATAGATGTGTTGGGATAATGGTGGAACTTTAGGTTAATCCCGTTTATAAGTCATATGAATAGAAAACATCATTTATCTTTTAAACACCAAAATAATATAGATAAAGACCCAGTTAAAAAATTTGGCAATATTAATGCCACCGAACCATCTAATAAGGCGTCACTCTCGTGTTAGATTGTATCTCTGATGACGAGGGGCTCGGGGTTTGAAACCCAGTCCAGTGGTTTTTAACAAATAGTTGCCCACTCTCTTTCCAAGCAAATGCTGGTAGATTACCTGTCAAATTATTCTTTCTACATACCTAACCCATTTCAGTATTTATCATATATGCGTTATAACCTAAGCGGGTAGTAAGACGCAGCGATTTAAAAACAAATTATATGCTAATGTCGAACATTTAATCTAATAAAAGCCCCCCCCCCCCACACACGTGACGTTTTGATTCATTTAAGCTCGCAGACAATCTAAATTAATATTGTATTGATGAGGTAGACTTGGGAAGGGGGAGAGGAATGTATTTGGGTCAGCCACCTGTTTCTATGTAACATGTTCCCGTAATGCATGTGGACAGTGCTCGACAAACGGGGAATGGGAGGGGGAGGGAGGTTAGAACAAGTCATCACCAGGGTTCGAATTGAAGGTGGGTAAACATTGAGGTTTGCTTTTACTGGTGATATGTACCTTAGGGACGTTGATAACTTCACTCACCTACATAATATTGACACAGATGCAATGGCTGGATTATGGGCGGTAAACAATTGGTAACGGTCGTTGCATCGTACATACTTTCTCTCTCTCTCTCCTTTATCTTAAAATAGAAACAATTTACTAAACCCTTGTAAAATTTGTGAAACTAGATAATATATATTGTTCCAGAAACATGATGACAAAAAAAAGAATACATTCTACCCAAGAGCATAAATGAAATAATATACACTGTTATAGAAACATTGAGAAAAGAGAAACATGTCTGTCCACCATAAGAGCATAGTAATCAATTTCATATTCAGACCACCACAAGAAAAAAATGTATTTGCTTATACCTCAGAAATTATTGTTTTTATAATCATATATTTCAAATAAAAATATTTTTATCTTTATTAGTACTTCTATTTTACAAAGATAAAATATTCCGTTTCTCAAATAGTTGCAGAGATGGGATCAAAATTGGAAATTTCTCTAATGTTAATAACCCTCAAAGCCATTTTCATGGGTAAACAAAAGTTGTAACTTTGTTTAAACATTGTATAGATACAAAATTTAATCAGAATAGTTAAAGAGGATCTTCAGAATATCGATTTTATTTCTCTTCTTTTCCCCCCATTAAAATACCCTAAATTCTAGGGCTGGATATCTATTTTCAAAAACTCCTCAAGGGAACCCTACGAAAACCCTAGACAAGTCTCTGCCCGATCGGTAAAATAGTTTAGCCTCTTGTTGGAGATATAGACGTAAAGATAGACAGATAGATGGCATTGCGGAAACCATTATTTAGCTTTAGAGGGGTCATTAAACGTCGACATTTATCAAAAACTAGAGTTGGATTTTTTTTGACGATCACAATATTTTTCTCGGAGAGGTTGAGATAAAGTAAAAAACTAGCATGAAAACAAATATTAATAATATTATTATTATTATTATCTTTGGAATGGATACAGCCATGCACAGTTAATTCATTTTCAATCTAAATGGCTTGAACAATATTTAATTTATTATTGTTTTGCTACAGTGACGTCACTAGCCATTAATAAGAATGGGAGGTGAAGCTCCCTCAATTTAAAGATAAGAAAGTTTAGGTTAGATGCATACTTCTATGCTTAAAATTGAACAAAAAGGTTTGGATATAAACTCTGCGGATAAAGTCCAATTTTCATAGGTAGAACCTTATCCGACAGCTATAAAAGCTATGAGATCTAATTCCACGTATTAATAAGTAAAGTCATGTGATCTGTGTCTGTCACTTTTTTTTCGTTAGATATTATCTATACCAATAAAATAACATAAATATATAAAAATGGACAGTGTGAAATTTTATTTGCATTTTCTAAAGCTCCTTTCTACCATACTTTGCAAACATTACAAAACGAATGTTATTAATTTTGTTAATTTTTAATTTATATAATACAATCATTTATAGACTGTCCAGATTAGGTGATAGAATATTTGTGACCCACATTGGTGGTCGAATGGCTTAAGGTTTCACCTTCGCAATAGAATGAACTGTGGGAAATGATATGTTTTAACCAAGTGGTTTTCCCCTCTACCTCCAGGCAAATGTGGGAACAGTTAATCTACATTCAACCTTACTCATTCCTAGGTCATCAATTACGTATCGAAGTTAGGTTTTTCTATATCCTTAATTTTACGGGCGCATTTGAATTTCGGAATAAAATATACCTGTCAGCTGACGTTCAATTAGGGACCACTCGAATTGCGGGATAAAGTATACCTGTAAGCCGGTCCACAGGAATTGCGAAACAACCTGTAAGCCCATTCAACTCCTAATCTCTAACCTAATCCAACCTAACCTAGCTTTACCTAACCTAACCTAGCCTAGCTTTACCTAATTTAATGAGCCAACCACAAACTGTAAAACGGTAAAAATTTATAACTAAGCTTTGAGTTATCCAAATATTTCTTTCTAAAATTCGAATTTAAATGTTCTTTCTTTTACCATTGATTTAAGTATAAATTTTATAGGAAATCTGGTGGATTCGAATTATCCAATTTTTCAAATTAACTAATGTCGAATCAGTCAATCGTATTTTAAATGATGAACCAACACAGACACAAAGGCATGATTACCAATATTGATAAGTGTAATCAAACGGTTTATTTTTCTTCATTATAGTAAAGTATGTATTAAAATCCAGTGGCGTGACAGAGTACTGTCAGGGTACGCTGAGCATGTTAAAGCTGTACCTATGATATGTTATTTCAAATTCCTCCCCTTTGTTTGACCAATATTTCATAGGATCTGCGCCACATACCCCACAAAACCACAAAGGAATGTATTATCTTTGTCATCTGGCCAATGAGGGCTTCAATGTATGGTAAGAACATTGTTCACAAGTACAATTTAAATAAACTTGGTTAACCTTGGCAACGTGACATCCCATGACACCGCCGAGATATTTAATTAAATTCCAAGATCTTTGCCTCCCGTTGACTTGAGTCAAGATAGTATTTCATTATGTATTTTACGTTTAATTCGGTGTATCGGAAGGATGTAACATAGAAAATTAAAAAAACAAACAAAAATTATTAAGTAATTATAAAAATAGTATTAGATTTTCATAAAATTATTGTTTTTAACTAGACTTTATTTTTGTTTTAATCGTCTACTTCTTAGGCTATTTGGTTTACTAAAGAAACTTATGCGACTGAATTTCCCTGCCATGATGTATTTAAAAAAAATAGTTGATGCATATGTCTATATATACTAGGAAACAATACAATTTTAACTTTAAAATGTAAGTCGCTGTCCAAGTGTAAATATTATTAATTTTATTATTACTAGCACCACGTCTTACTACCCGTTCGGGTTATACGAACTTATACTTATGTGTAATGATAGGGTGATTGTGAGACGAAATGGAGGACCTACAGCTTAACGTGGGATCCGAACCACGGTGAAGGCCTGGCATTCCCCACATTCACAAGTTGTGATTAATACATGTATTGTCAGAGGAGAAGGAAGGGTTTGGCAATCAGATAAATTTGTGCCTGGACCGAGGATTGAACCCCGGACCCGAGCACAGAGGTCCGACACCTTACCCCTAGACCACCAGGTCACCTATCCGCATATAGGGAGAGCTCTAATCCACTTAGGATAAACACACCTGGATGGGGACACTAACTTCAAACTTGCTGTCACAAAGAAACCAAACCAGACTATACTGGCCTAGGGACGATCGATCTTTAAGAAAATCAATGTTTTAACCTCAAATTAATCGATTTATCAGTTTTATTCAAAGGTCTCAATAATATTGACGAATATATTCTTTCTCTGGCGATATCAAAAAGATAGAAACGAAAAATCGAAAGGTGACTAAACATAAATATAGGGAAAATATCGATTTAGGTTAGGAAATATCTTACATATATTTTTTCAACTAGTATTTTTTTATTTGAGATATTTAACGTGAACGTTCTTAAGTGACTGATAATATCAGCACACGACTTATAAACCAAATAAATTCTAGAACAGAAACAACATCCAGCCCCCAATCGTTCAATTCATCACTGCGAAAGGAAAAAAATACACGTTTCACCAATGATGAATTTTTGGGCATGCCAGGATAAAAACCGTGGACCCTTAGCTCAGTGGAGGACACAATATAGGGGTGAGATAAGGTGTCGGCCTAGTAACAATTATTTGAAACGACTTTTGGGCCACAAATTAGTTTATAGATATATATAGTATACATAATGTTATTGTTATTACATTATACAACGAGCTATGGCACACTTAATGGCTAGTTAAAATATTTGTTTATATATTATAATTATTATACATATTATAACTATCCACTAAGTGTGCCATAGCTCGTTGTATAATGTAATAACAATAATATTATCTATACTATAATAATGATAAGTAAAAACTAGACTGTCAACAAATAATTAAATTAAGAGTAATCTGAAAATATGCACGTAGTCTATGTACTAAATCATTGTTTTTTTTAGAAAAATATATGCCCATTTATATATTTTGAAATATAGTATTATTATTATTAGCACCGCGTCTTACTACCCGTTCGGGTTATACGCACTTACGCTAATGTGTAATATTAGGGTGATTGTGAGATGGAATGGAGGACCTACAGTTTAACGTGGAATGCGAACCACGGTGGAGGCCTGGCATTCCCCACATTCACAAGCTGTCTTGTCAAAGGTGAAGGAAGGGTTTGGTAATCAGATAAATCTGTGCCGGGACCGAAGATTGAACCCCGGCCCCCAGCACAGAAGTCCGACACCTTACGTCTAGACCGCCAGGTCACCTTGAAATATAGTAAACCCAACCTTTTTTTATGTATATAAATTGTTGAATCGATCTTCCCAAGATCGATTTATTGAATTCAATTTCTTGCCTCTGTTGATCTACATCCTCCCAGAGACTTATGAATCAAATATCCCTAGACTTACTGCGTGTTTGTCCACAGGTGCGGGTCTAAAATTTATTACAAATCTATACTCCACCGTTGAAGATGGTGAGTAAGCAAGATTGTTTGTTGTTTTAGCAGCCCTGGCGAGCCAATAACGTCCCTCTCACAGGTCACGTGAACTTCACCTCCTACGTCAATAAGCCAAACCCTCTATGGGATAATGCCGGTGGCGATGATGGGGTGGGTGGGTAGTAAGCTAACAATAGCGCGTCCCGTCCGGCAGGTTGTGTCGTTTATTTACACTAGGAAAAACCGTGTCAACGTGTGAAGACCTTTTATAAGGTCATCATCAGACCTTGTAGAGATCTACGTCATCCGCCCATTTTGGTGGTCGCGACGTATGAGGCGTTACTCTAATAATAGACTGAACTTCTGATGACGGGAGATCGTAATTCGAATTCCGGCCAGGTGTACTGGGGCTGTTTATTTCCCTAAACAGGTTTACACTCTACCTCACGCAAATGTCGATACACTTCCTCCAAATTCAACCTTTCTCATCCCTAGTTCATTAGTGTAATTAGTACATATTATGAGTAATGCCCGAACGGGTAGTAAGACGTGATGCTAAAAAAAAAGAATACCTCATGTGGTCACGTGCTATTCGGAAGTTCCTTTAGTTGAGTATTTTCATTTTATTTATTTTTTACGCCATGTCCTATAACCATTCCAATAACTATCCAGTATACGTAAAAAGTTTTTTTTCCCCTTACCAATATCAACAGTTGTTAAATATCTGCCATGAGCATATTACTATATGAAGATATTTTTCTCTTCATTTAAAAAGTGTATCATTAAATTCTTGGAAACCATTGACCGATATTCATCAACTCTTTTGATTTCTTTGTGAAGAAATTTAGACTCAATGATTCTACTGAAGTAATCTTCTATTTATATTAGAAAAAAAAACTTATATAAAAACTGCAAAAACACTTACCTTGGCTAGCAATCTCTACAATTCCACCTTAACGAAGGATATATGAAAGTGGATATTACCTTTGGGTAATATCAATTCCCATTTTATTTATTTTACCTTTTTATAATAAAAACAGATTTAAAAAATTAGCACTCTCTCCTAATTATCAATATTTACTCTGGTTAATAATAACTACAGGAGCGCATCGATGGATCGGACTAATTGAAGATCAACCCAGTTCGTATTATCGAATTTATAAAATACAGTACCTATAGCAAAACTAATAATATATTATAAGCATGGATGGGATACTAATGAAAACTCAGTGCTTAGGTAGAACCATTTTCACTTTATTTAAACAACGAAACATTTTCATTTTATTTAAAAAACGAACATACACATTGTTTTCTTGTTGATAAATTTTGCAAATTCTGAAGGAATATAATAAAGCCTAAAAACGAAAATAGTTTCAAACGTTTTTTAAACAAGGCTTGAGATGTGTTTTTTGGTGGCCATGTGTCTGATATTGATACCATTGAGGTTATATTTATAGATAATATTTTTTTCTGGTCGATTTGGATTATCTACGATCCGGATAAGCGACGTCCGAACTATCGACGTTCTACTTTATCATCCTTTCATTGACCTGAATTGGAAATCGACCTGTTGCAGACCCTATATAAATACCGGACAATTACTTTCAATTTTCTTATATATAATTTGATAAGCCAGTTTCTGGTAATAGAAATTACGAGGAAATGACCGAACAGATTTTTACAAGCGACCGCTCATTTTAACGGTTATAAGTCCAGGATGTCGGTAAAAATAGTAGTTTTCCACGAAAGCCCGATTTTCACAGAGAATTTTCAGTTTTGCATTCTTTGTTTTAGTCACCATCGAAAAAGTTTTTTGCTACATGGCTGTAAATCTCTGAATAAAATATATTTCTTTGGCTAAAAAGTGATAGCTCATTCTTAATTAATTGTTGGTCCGAACACATCACAATTTTCTCTTTGGGTGAATATTTTTCTTTGGATGCTGGTCATAACACATCTAAATTCAGATTCCTAAACTGGGGAAACATTTATTTTTTATTGTAATGTTGTTATCGTTATATCGCATTTAAATCAATTATTTTGAGCATCATTCGAAAATTAAAAGTTTAAGTTAAGTTCGTGAAAATATTGTCTAAGTTTTGTTTCGAGCATGATAAAATGACGTTTAAATATGTTTAGGTATGTATTATATGCTCTAAAACGATAAAATTATCTTTAACAATTTAAAAAAAAAAAAAACTTTTTAATTAAGGGTTTTGATGATTTTTTTTTTCAAATAATGGGTTTTGATCCGTAATATTTTGTGTATCACATCTACATTTTCACATTCTCTTTTATTCTCTGACATTCTCTCTCACGCTCTCACACATTCTCTCTTACACTTTCTCCACTAACACACAAACACACTCTATTTCTCTCTCATATAATCTTCTCTCATTCTTTTTCTAACACTTTATCCCTCTTTACACTTATATACATTATCCATCACACACTTTCTCTCACATTATATTTATTATACTCTTTCTTAAGCTTTCTTTCAAATCTTTCATTCTCTCTTTCACACACTTTCTACTTTCACATACACTCTATCACACAATTTCTTTGACATTATCATTATTTTACTCTCTCTTAAGCTCTTTCTCGAACGTTTTATTTCTTGAACGCTCTTTCTCAAATGCTTTTTTTTTTTCAAACTCGCTCTAAATCAATCTCACTCTTTCTATCTCACTCTCACTCTCTTTATCTCAATATCATTCTCTCTATATCAAACTCATTCTCATTTTCTATCTTTAACTCTTTCTAAAACACTCTCTTAAATTCTCGCTAACTCTCTCTCACTCTAAACTAATCTCACCCTCTCTAACTTTTTTTAACTAAAACTATCTGACACGCCCCCACATTTTTTTTCTCTTTAACACAATATCTCTCCCAATATTTTATAGACTCCCTTTCTCTCTCTCTCTCTCTCTCTCTCTCTCTCATACATTCTCCCTAACATATTCCCCTCTTTACTCTCACATTCACACTCACACATCTGATTTCCAAACCCTTCCTTCACCTCTGACAAGACATCTTGTGAATGTGTGGAATGCCAGGTCGCCACCGTGGTTCGGATTCCACGTTAAACTGTAGGTCCTTCATTTCATCTCACAATCACCCTACCATTACACATTAGCGTAAGTGCGTATAACCCGAACGGGTAGTAAGACGCGGTGCTAATAATAATAATAATAATAATAATAATAATAAACACACTCACACACTACACACACACAAATTTGAAACTATGAACAATTGGTTTAACCAGTTTTGACCATTCAACCCTCATTTCTCATTTTAAAGGTTAGGGGTCCAGGTTGCCGGTAAAAATAGTAGTCTAAAACTAAAACCTAATGTGCTAGCGAATTTTCCACCTTTTCCTTCTTGTGTGGACAGTGATTCAGCTGTATAATAATTCTATGTTTACATCACCATGGAAACCATGATTTGTATATAGTTATATAAATCGGTGATTAAAATATTTATCTTTGGTTAAAAATAATAACACCTCAATTTTCACTTAAGTGGTTAGGTGCAACAAATAGTAAGGGAGCTGGTAGAGGGGTCGTTTAAAAGTTCTTATTGTGTTGTGAAGGGGAAAATATACTTTTTGATTCAAATTAAACACTGAAAGCTATAAATCTATGTAAAATTGATAGCCTTTGACAAGTAAACTTTTAACTATAAAGTCGAATGAAAGATTATTATATAAAACTTTACCCATTGATAATTAGAAGAAAAAAATCGTGCAATGATATGCAGCCAGCTGCAACGATCCAATAGTTATTATATACTTTTATTAGCTCTTTTAGATTAAAAAAATGTATGAAAATGATTAAATAACTATTAAGTATTTATATAAAACATATGTTTTATAATTATTGGTAGAGTGAGTCAAACGGCCAGGGTTCCATTCCCACGTCCGGGGGTCATATTTTTTCAACCATATTTAATTATTTAAATGAAACATATTGGCATTTAATACACTAATTAGATTAAAGGTAATGAAGGTAAAATTTTAAAGGGACTTTACACGCACAGATGGGCACGCCTTATAGATATAGATCTGTTTATTGTGAATTAGCTATGATTGAAATGTCAGGGTTTGAATCCCATCTAAGTGTTTTGAGGGTGTTTTTGAATATTTTTCCTAAACGGGCTTATTTCCGCTTTACCTTAAGGCAAATGCTGTTAATTTCCTTTAAATTATACCTCCCTCCTCTCCACTTTAGTAATATACACGCGTATAGTATAGCCCAAAACGCGTGGTGGGACACGGTAAAATGTTTTTTTAGAGTTAATGCGGCCCCCGAACTGCTAGTTACCTGTGAATAGATTAAAAGGACTTGGCGCTTATTCCGCGTACCCATAGATGAGGGTTATAATTCTAATTACTAAAGAACTCACTACCAAAGTTTACCGATTACTTTTCCAAAAGTCTAGTGTTTTGGAAGGGGGGATAACGAATTGTTTTTACGTTACACGAATACATATTAATTACTAATAGTTTGTTGGGGATGAGTTAGGTAGAATTTAGTGAAAATGTACATTCATTTATAAGGAAGTAGACTGGGAAAACTTTAAGAGTTGAAAGAACTTAGTCTACCCGGACGTAATTCGAATCTCCAACCTTTCCGTCTCAGGCATATCAGATTAGATTGTACTAAAGCCTTAGCCCATGAAACCTGCTAACCCCATCCCCTACCCGCGAGTGACTAAGGGCCAGTTCCCTCTTTTAACCGTGTTTTTACCACCTGTGTGATAAATCCATAGATTTTACTCTAATAGCGTAGGTATGAAAGATATTTAATTCTATAGGAAACATACCCGCATTTGCGCGAGGCGAAAATGGAAAACCATTTATGAAAATCAAAACCACTGAGTATCCCTGAACGGATTTTTTATGCCCACCATAAAAACCCCTAAATACGAGAGTGAAGTCTTTGTCCGTGCACCCACAGAGGTGGGTTTAAGAGGTTTTAAGGAGAGTTGGAAGTTTTTCATAGCAAGAAGACATTACTAACCTCAGCTAGGTAAGTTTAGAAATCAGGAAAAGTTGTTTAAAGGCATATGTTTGGAGTGTATCGCTTTATGGATGTGAAACCTGGACCAATGGAGTGACTAAATGGAACAGATTAGAAGTATTTAAAACGTGGTGGTACAGAATAATGTTACAAAGATCAATAATACAAAAGGATTAAATAACCAAGCTATAATATTTGTTAATTACGGCTATAGCAGCATTTAAATATAATATATTTTAAATTGAAAAATGACAAACAGGAATTGAACACGGTACCTTTAACTTAGCATTGGCGCACTAAACCAAAAGTCTTGGGTTCGATTCTCGTGTTAGGGTGTCATCTTTCAATTTAAATACAGAAGTGCTAAGAAGAACAAACGAAGAACGTAAACTTGTGGCAAGATATACAGCAAAGATGAGTTAGCATGATAGGAAATATACTCAGACATGATCGTTTGACGAAGATAGTTAGAGAAGGAGATGTGGAAGGAAAAGATTCAAGAGGTGGACCAAAACTGAAGTACATAAATCAGACACCGAATAATATTGGAAGAAAAAGGTACAAAGATGCAACAAACCAATCTTTATATAGATGAACTAATGATGATGAAGTTGCGATGGAAGGGAACGTGAATTAAAAACCCGTATGGTTAAAATATTTCTTTTAATACAAAACACACCACTGGCCAAAATAAACTCAATTTTGCTTCATTAGACACGTTTAGTTTAATGTTCTACAGTTCTTTAAATATAATATATAAAATACGTCGCGGAATTAGACCAAGATTGCTTCCTTTGAATTAAAAAGTTTCGGTCAAATTCCGAGATGCCTTTGATAAATATTCAACAATTGTTGATATCAATATGTGTATAAAATTAAACTATAGGTTTCTAATGAATCAATATTTTATTTATTTCTACCAAATAGGTTTTTGTTATAAAAACTGTCAAAATAAGTATCTTAACCCTGTTCCCTTTTTTACCCACTTTAATCAAATAAAAAGTTTTAAGTAGACCAAAAATACGTGGTGCATCCCCCAACCCTCAAAAAATAGTAATCTTGTGAAATATACAAGAAAAAAAAAAGTATACCTAAGTAAATTAGAAATACTTTGGTATGCTTTTGTAAAGAGATTTCTGTGAGCGTATTAATATTCCGAAGCGCTATTCCGTGAAAGTTTAGTACCTTGAGAGGAAACGTGCGTGTATCAGAGATGATGACGCAGGTACGAAGGATGGGAGGTGACGGAGCGTTTCCCACCACCAATCAGCGTCCCGACGTCCAACACCGCAAGCGTCGTTGTTATTCATGACGCGAGCTTCAGGAGATGACGCAAGACCCGTCGGAAAATGTGGGGGGTGACTGGGAGGAATCAAAAGGGGGTCTGGAGAGGAAAGAGGTATGTGGATTAGGAGGAGGAGGGTAGCTGACTAGCGTGTCAGAAAACAAGATTGAATAAACCCCTTCAGCCTGCAATCCAGGAATGATGGACTCGTGTTATAATCGCACAAAACGACTGTGAACTATTTTCAGTAAGATTTAGATAGGAATGAAATGTTTAGACAGCTATAGAAGTCACTAAAACCATTTTCATATATTTATACATCAAATCATATATCGTAATGTGAAACTGTCACACAATTTTCTTAGTTAGAATAAATCAAATATTACTCCAATAGAAACGAGCTTAATTTTCTCCACAGGTGATATTATCAACGGTTGTTGAATATTTGTCATGAGCATAAGAGAATTTGACGAAAAACTTTTTAAATGAAGAGAGAAAGTTACCAACAAATTTTAAGACGCACTTGACAGATATTAAAGAAATGTTGAGGTAACCACGTGAAGAAAAATAAACTCTGTTTCTTCTGGAAAAATATTTAATTTATTTTGCCACAAAAAAAAAGAGTTGTTTACTATGAAATCCTACATGTGTATACAAACATGACCTAACCTAAAATACTATTTTTGTTAAACTGAATTATTTCCTCCGTTGATGTTTCCAGAAGATTGTGAATACAAATTTTGACTCCCAGAACTAATTAACCCCCAACTACATACTAATCAGAGGCGTTAAAAGACCCGCCTGTATGCGTCCGATCTCTAGAGGGATGGTAATTAATTCAAATTACAATTTTCAAGCAAAGCATTCTCTAATTTAAAGAGTAAATTAGATGGCATTTTTTCTAAAAAATTTCCCTTTAACAGCATACTTTCAGGCCCTCCCCCCCCACCCCCTCCCCCCAATCCCCAACGCACTAGTGATTATTTTGCAGTCACGGGACATGCCTTATAAATAGGTATAGTTCAATTCTCATTGGAAGGGTCTTATCTTGCAGCTAAAAAAATTAGATTTACTTTCACGTATTCATACGTCAAACTATGTTATCTGCAGCAGTTGCTTTAGATATATATTTTAAATACCTATAAAATAATTATAAAAAGGTAGTATAGTACTATATGTTTGGCCGCAAAAAAATTGATATTTTCTAAAAGGTCCTTTCTGTTTAAATTGGACTTAGAGATAATATAATTTATTTCAACTGTACCAGTAATATATAATGCTTGTTTTTATTCATAGGACTCTCACAATTATTTTGGTTTGCTACTTTGTATTTGAATAGAAAAGGACTCGTACATTCCATATTTGAGTGTAATACTGGTCAAATATAATTAAACCTGTCTATAATATGACACAGTCCAAATGCACCTCACATTCAACTGATTGTAGAGACGTAATAACCAAACATTCTCGTCAGTTGTCACGTAGACTAACAGTCAAATCCAGTTTATTCCAGTTTGTCATTGACAAATTAGGCTCGAATTGCAATCACAGCCAGATGTACGAAAGTTTGTTTTCCCTAATTATTTTATCAATCTCCCCTCACGCAAATAAGATTACCTTTTATATTAATTAGGTGACCTGGCGGTCTAGGGGTAAGGTGTCAGACTTCTGTGCTGGCGGCCGGGGTTCAATCCTCGGTCCAGGCACAGATTTATCTGATTACCAAACCCTTCCTTCACCTCTGACAAGACATCTTGTGAATGTGAGGAATGCCAGGCCTCCACCGTGGTTCGGATTCCACGTTAAACTGTAGGTCCTCCATTTCATCTCACAATCACCCTACCATTAAACATTAGCGTAAGTGCATATAACCCAACGGGTAGTAAGACGCGGTGCTAATAATAATAATATATTAATTACACCTACCTCATCCCTACCCGATCATCGATTTTTTCTTTTCTTTTTCATATCAAAAGAAAGTTATAATAACAAATATATTTATAGTAAAAATACTTAAAATACCAAATTTGAACCAAATTGCTATAGCTATTTTATTTAAATATTCATTTTAAATTAACAATTTTCAGTAAACTACCCTTATACAAAGCTACCCCTCAAAAATTATATGTTTTAATTGTCATGTCAAACAATCCTCAGATACAGATTTTAAACAAGTATTTTTAATTTATTTTCAAAATATTTTGAATTCTCGAAAATAACTCTTCAGTAAACTACCCTTTAAAAGCTTATACCAAAAATTCAAGTATACAGTGTTATTTTGGAGGTAAAAAACACTCCTTAGATGTGCATTTTTAACAAACCATTTAAAGACCTTTCGAAAAATTTGTTATTCAAAAATCACTAAAGAGTAAACTATCTACGATTAGGTCAAAATCAAAATTAGGGAGCTCCCTTTAAGATCTAAAAAAATCACGTTTTAACAAATCGCATCAAATCATTTCAAATCTGTAACCTGGGACAAACAGACGGACAGACAGAATCGTAAATCCACTTTTTTAGGTTCGGGTTTCTATGAAACGTCAACCTCATCATAATTTTGAGGTCGAAAATATTCACGATTACAAACCATTTTATAGTAGTATGAGATATATTGATAAATTATATTTGTAAGTTTTTTTTTAATTTTCTAACGATTTTGTTAAAAATTTGTATCAGAGGACTATCTCTCTTCATCAATAATATTGTATGTTTATTTTTCTAAACTAAATCAATTTAAAGGTAGTTCACTTACGACAAATCATAAAAAAAAATTAAAAGAATCGAAATTGGTCTGAAGATTGAGTTCCAAACGGATACCTGTGAATATTTTTTAGTGATAAATGAAATAGAACCTTTTTATTGTTAGAAACTAAAATTAATTTTAGAGGAGTTTACAAGTAACTTATTTATGTAAATTTAAAATGTGTTAAATTTTTTTGAATAATTTGTTTGAAACGTATAGGCATATGTAAACATAGTGTGTTTATTCTGACTAACAAGATTATATTATGTTTGTTTTTATGAGGAAAACTTACTTAAGGGTAGTTCACATAAGACTTTCTTTTAAAAATTTTTCTTCGAAACTTTAATACATAATATAAGAAAGTTAGAACAATTGTGTCATAATGTGTATTTATTTGAGGTATTTAACGTGCACTTTCTAAACCAACCGATTATACTATCAGCACATTACTTATAAAATAACCCAAATCAGAACAGGCACAGGCACATTCTCTAGTCCTTGGCCGCTAATTCATCACGGTGAAAGATCTAACCCACATTTCTCAAATGGTAATTTTTTTGATCATTCAGGGGATCAAGTCCAGGACCTTTATTTCAGTAGGCAGACAAGCTACAGACTGGGATAAGGTGTGGGGTATTATTAGCATATTTAAAATATGCATAAACCAGACAGGTAGTAAAATTATGTGAGAAAACACTCAAACATACTTTGCATAACACCAGCTTATCATTTTTATTAATAAATAAATTAATAAGCCCTATTTTTACAATTATTTATATGATTTCGGCCACGAATCGAAACCAGAAATTTTATATCAGTACGTAGATGCAAACATGTTTAATTAAGGTGTTGGAATAAACGCGTTTTTAATATTCAAACAGGTCTAAGACATTACTTTCTTGTTAGACTGGCCTTCTGATTATGGGGAGATCGGGGTTCAAATTTAAGTTGGGTGTACAGAAGGTGATTTTTCCTAAATGGTTTTCCCACTCTGCTTCCAAGCAAATGTTAGTAGATTACCTCTAAATATCTTCCTTCTTCATACCTACCCCTTAAAGTAAATTATCATATTTGCGTACACCTGAATAGATATAAAGACGCATTGATAAAAATATATAGGTCTATCTAAAATTAAAAGACTTCCATTTTATAGACGTGTTCAAATTACATTCCTAGTGAGTGAAGTAATTTTTTCACAGCTAATGACGGGTAGACACTAATCAACGAAATGGCGAAGCCTCGGTACTCGTTAAGGTAGGTCATTGAAAATAATTTTTTTTTTTTACTGCAAATTGAATTCTGGTGTTCCAAGGGGCGTCTTTGCATCAATGATTGTCACGAATCGCATAACAAGGATCCCAGGGTAATTGTATCTAGTATCGAGTTGATTAAAATAATCAGCTTACTTCGTTTAGTGCCCCGGTCAATAGTGTTCTCTTCAGGTAATATTCTCAGTCGTGTAGCCACAATCGTTATAATTATATAAATATATATATATACTAAAAGAACACGTTAGAAATGTATATACACAAATAACATGACATTAAAGTATATGAACAAATAACACGCTAGCAATCTATATACAAACATAACACGCTATCAAAGTGTATACACAAAGATTACACTTTTAGGGTGTACACACAGAGAAAACTATTGTAATGTATATACTCAAATAACACGTTAGCAATACATGTCGACAATAGCACGCTATCATTGCATATATTCAAAGAACATTACACAGGGTGAGGAAAGCGTGCAAAAATTAAACAGGCGCATGGAGATGCTCTACCGAACATTTTAAGGCAGGGAACGTGTGGTCTGCGAAGCCAGCTAAGGGGGATATGGGTCTAAGCATGTGGGAGAGAGCCTGAAGGCTATTTCGTATGGGAATACCTCATCACTTGTGTATGAGACACCAGTGGACACAAAATTGTCGTCGCCTGTGATGCGATTCGCAACACGCAAGGGATATTTAAACGGGTGCGGTAGAATCTCGTAAGCTGATGTCATGTCATTGTGGTTGGTGGCCGTCATTTTTAGCAACTGTTGTGAAGTACGAATGATCTGGTATACTGTACAGTACTACCTGTACGTAATGTAACAAATAAATGTAAATAAATTACATGTAATGATTAGGTGTAAATAAACCGAACATCAGTAACAGTGTTAGACATTCTGAAAATTGAAAAATGACACTTGAACACGGGAATCGAACCCGGGTTCTTTGTCTTAGTACGCCAATGCTCTAACCACTGAGCTATCCAGGATTCGTCCCGTGCCTAAGGTCATTCTTCACTCATATTTTAAGGCAGAGTCTGTGATGGACGTGCGAAATCTTCGGCTATAAATGTGTTATTTCTAATAATATGACGAGCTATCAGATAACTCAGCCATCTGCGACTCGGTAGTTGGCTTATTTCTGCCACTTGTACAATTATTATTATTATTATTATTATTATTATTAATTGTTTAGGATGCATCTTATTAAGAATCAAATAGCCGAAACTATTATGAATGCATTTAATGAGGGATCACTCCACACAGATATCATATTCTGAAAATTGAAATATGGTACCTAGACACGTGAATCGAACCCGGGACCTGGAATCCTGAATAGCTCAGTGGTTAGAGCAGCGGAGTACTAAGCCAAAAGTCCCGGGTTAGATTCCCATGTCCAGGTGTCATTTTACAGTTTTCAGAATATGATATCTGAGTGGAGTGATCCCTCACTAAATGCATTCATGAGAGCTTCAGCTATTCGATTCTTAGTGTTAGACATGTTTAGGCCATATCAAATTTAGCTGACTTTGCAAACCACACGTTACCTATCTTAAAATGTTCGCCAGAGCATCCCTATATCTTGTTTAATTTTCGCACCCTTTCACTGAAACATCCTGTATAGCAATGTATATACTCAAATAACACGTCAGAATTGCGTTTTCTCAAAGAATACTCCAACAATACTGACGCCTTTGTTCGAGTGTCCACTAGCGTAAGAGAGTTTGTTATTTTATCGATACAATAGCCTGGAGTCAGAACATTGTAATTGTATACATTACAATGTGTATTTTTTAAAATTATAAAATGCAAAACTTTCCTATGTTAGGGGTGTATTTTATTTGTGTGCTCAGCAAATGAACTGAACATTGTGCGTCAATGCACCATTGGTGCTGTAATTGATTTTTCTGCCCTGTTAATGGTTTGTTTATGTAGACTATTGTACATGACATGTTATGTGTGCTACAATAACATTGTTTTAGTAGAAAATGTACTCAGAGAAAACACGTTTCCCACTATATCTCATGAAACAAAACTGAGCTGTTCACGTTTGATAATTACTGTCTTTTAGTGAGCATAAAATCACCCGTAAGACTACTCCTAAAGTGCAAATTGAATTATATCAACTACATTTCAAGTTAGTATTACTTAAAGGAGGGGTTGAGAAATTTTTATTAGATCTATAACCGTTTCCAAGAACTTAAGACCAGTTTCCTAGTCAAGTGGAATGGGCCGGTTTCATATACTTTAATGTCATGCATAAGAAACCGGCCCATTCCATTCTGTTCTAGTTAGGTGTCGTCCTGTATTTAGTATAGCGCTGCAGCAAATGACAATGAAACTGGTACTTAGAGTTGATCTCTGCTCAATAGATTAAAGAGTAATTAGTATAACTACTTCAATACTGTACCAAGCTCTTAGCTCAGTCGGTAGCATGTCCGTCTGCTGAGTTAAGAGTCCCGGTTTCGATTTCTGGGCTAGCTGAAAAATTCAGCATGGGGGAAATGTGGGTTTGCCCCTTTTTACAGTGATGGATTCATGGCTGTGCGCTGGATATTATGTCTGTTTTGGATCTAAGTTGTTATACAAATCATATGCTGATATAATCAGTTGGTTTAGAAAGTGCGTATTAAATACATCAAATAAATTAAAAATACTTCGAGATTGAGACTGTATGAAAAATACTACTATTGATATTCGACTTTAACTAGCATAAATAATTCAAAACAGTAAATAGCGTGACAGCTTTAAAGCAGTGATCATAATAACTAAATCAAGACATTAACTATAACTACTGAAAAACGTTAACAAAGTTGCCTACTTCGAGAATTATAAGCTTTATTGCTACATCTTCGCTTGATGCAGAGAAATATTATAAGCATTATTACACTTAGGGCCGGTCTTATGACTTCTGAATAAATATTAATCTGGCCGATAAATATTTTTATCTGGTCGTTAAGTTAAAAGGGCGTCTTACGACTACCAGATAGCATTTATCTGACATATAAAATGTATTTATCCATCAACCTTTTTTATCGGGAGGTTTAAGTACCTGGTAACTTTTATCTGAAAGTTAAAATGGGCGTTGCCATAGTGACGCATTGTTTTTGATGAGGTTTCGACTATCATAATCTGTTTTTAGGTTAAAATCTTGGTTCTCTTGTTTAGTAGGCACAAGCCCATCTAACACTATATATATATATATAGACCATATTTTAGCAAACAGTACTTGCAAGACAATCTAGCTTCTGCGTCCACGTGATGCCATCTGTTTCCTCGCTCTCGTTTATCCGACATTATTTAACAAATGTTGAGCGTTGTAGCCACTAGCCGTGGTAGCAGCAGGGTTTATACGCATGCGCGCACCAGTAAGATCAGTACTAACCTTGCATTTTCTGCATAATATATTTGTCCTACTGATAGCTATCTGGCAGATAAATTCAGTTCATGAAATGTGTAAAATATTCAGTGACCTTTATCTGGTCGTTAACTTTAACATCCCTATAGCCATATTTATCCGATAGCAATAAGACTGGCGCTTAGACACCAATGCACGAAATATAAAGTGAAGGAAGAAAATGAGAAGTTTTTCCCTATGAGGTCTCTTGTTTATCTACTGATAGCACTTTACCTCTTCCTCTGACAAATTTAAACACTCAATCTATTATTTGCGCTTTAAAAGCATTTATTTGCTTTTAAATTACTTTATCTTCTTGTTTCTTGTTATATATATTATGTTACCACTAACATTTTTAATCTACATCCTGGCAGGAAGACTTTTAAGGGCCATTTTAGTGACAAAGCCAAATAGCTCGGGTTGTAGATGATTTATAATGAATAAGTTTACAAAAAAAAAACTATTTTAAGATAAAAATGATAATTTTCTGACATTGTATAACTATTTTAAAAATTAGTTAAAAATTTATGGTTTTGGTTTCACTATAATAATATTTAAACTAGCTGAATAAAACGTAAATTCATTGACATGGGAAGTACTACTTCACCTCCCATGACGTCATAGGTAGGTAACGTCCTTAATTAATGGACCTATTAAAAAAAAAAGTACGAATAACTATGGTAAGATTCTGATTGAAGGGAACTTTTATAAATCACAAACTTTTGTGTTTTTTCAACCATCTTTGATAAGATCTTATATTATTCTAGTACTATTTTATCATCATTATTTGTCATCAATCTTCTGATTGGTTTACTGCAGCTTCTTTATACCGTGAGCCAAGCAACTTTTTAAAAAAAATTGTTCTTGCCAATAACTTTTGCTATCTAATTAATGTATCCCATCTTTGGTCTTCCTTTTGCGTATTTTCCTTCACCACACCCTTCAACAATTAGCTCAATTAAACTATCATATGATCGAGTGACGAGGCAAATACATGACGGTAGAATGTGTGGACCAAAAGGAAGGAATTGACCATGTAAGACGTGGATAAATGTTGTCGACAAATGTGTAAAAAAAAAAGAATACACTAAGAATTTTTAGAATTAAAAAAAGTATGACTCGATGTAATGGATAATGTTAAAGAGAAGGGAGTATGCATGGATTAAGTACGGCGTGTTTTTTGAGCTATAGGCACAGTTTGTTGTCTAGCCTTAGGACGGCGTGATAGGTGTGTAACGGTAGTATTAGGTTGGTAAGTAGTCAGGTATATATTAGTTGTTATGCAGGCAGGTTATATATTATTTGGTATGTTGGGTATGTTTATTTGTATTTTATGTTGTTATTGTTATGTTGTTGTATGTTGTGTATGGTGGGTATGTTTTGTGGGTATGTTGTGTGTTGGTATGTTGGGTATGTTGGGTATGTTATGTGTGTTGTGTATTGTGTGGTATGGTGTGGTATGGTATTGTATGGTATTACATAGTATTGTATGGTATTACATGGTATGTAATGGTATTGTATGGTATTATGGTATTTAATGGTATTGTATGGTATTGTATGGTATGGTATGGTTATTTATGTTAAGATCATAATATAAACTTTTTTTTGATGAGCATTTTAAAACCTTCCTCTATTGCTACCCTTGGTTGGTTATTCCATATCCATGATTCTCATCACTGTTCAGTAATATCATATTTAAATTTTATATTTATTTAATATGTATTATATTATCTAGTAAATGCATTGTCTGAGCAATTACTCTCGTGTTAAAATATACTGCCGATGACAAAGAGGTCGAGGTTCGAATCCAGATTGAGTGTACTGAGTTTCTTCCAAAAATTGTTTTTCCACTGTCCCTTCCAAGCAAATGCAGGTGAAAATTCCTCAAAATATAACCATTCTAATTCCTAAGCCATTAGATAATTAATACATAAGCGGATAACCCGAACCAGTAATTGGTGTAAAAAAAAAGTCAATACCTGCTTCGTTTGGCCGCGTGGTCTAAGTTATCTCTCTCGTGTTGGAATAAACGATGATGACAAGGATATCGGGATTTAAATCCGGCAGTTGTGCTGAGGGTAGTTTTTTTTTTACAAAACATATTTTCAATCTCCCCACGCAAATTCAGGTATTGGACCACTCCATTTCAACAGTAAAAACCACACACTACTGGCATATATAAACGGTTGGACGTGTGAATGTTCGTGCCCTTTGATGTGTGATGGATTACCGACAACCAACGGAAAATTTTTAGTTTGGCGAGCTATGGAAAATGTTCGGCAATTTTTTTTTTTCATTTGTAAATTTTAATAAGGCCCGGTATCGTATTGTTATTAAATCCGGGCCGATTTTTCCTCTATAATAAGTAACATTACTTTTAAAATAAACATATCCTTTTATTTAAATAAATTTAAAAAAAGTTTGGCTCTTAAACTATCTACATAAAATTTTAGCTACTTCCCTTTCCAGTTGGTCCCCCCAGGTATATTTCGCTCCTGGTACCCTCCCCCGTTTAGCCCCCCAAAGTTCACTATATTTAACTTCAGGGCCCGCAGAGCACGGCATCCTTCTATCCATGTTCGGCAAATACCAAAGATTAGTCATAACTCACTCATCCACACTACAAGGTATCCGCCGGATGAGGAACATTCGTTACTCGGGATTCACCGAATGTCGCATGTATAGCGCCGCCTTTAGATAAATCGGACCGAAGATGAACTAATTCATGTCATAATCCTTGCTAGTAGAAATATTTCAATAATGACATAAACACCAGAAATATTTCAATAATGGAGCTATTTCAATACTTTATCTGGCAGAAATATTTCAAAATATCACTAGATTACATTGTATATTAATTAACTACTTTAAATATTTAAAGAGTGTTACATTTGTTTTTTAGCACCGTGTCTTACTAGCTGCCTATGTACTAATTACACTAATGGGTTAGGGATGTGGAAGTTTGAATTAGAGTAAGTGTACCCGCATTTGCGGGATATAAAGAATGGAAAACGTTTAGAAAAACTCAGTGCGCCGACAGGGATCAAACCCCACTTCCCTGTCTTTGTCAGTCCAGTCTATTACGAGAGAAGACTCTTAGACCATGCGGTCACCGAAAGGTGTTACTAGTGGGAATATTTTAAGAGAATAGCCATCAAGGTTCTTTCAAGGATAGTTACTAGTAACATTTCTTCAAAACCATCAACTAATTCATTGAACCACCAGGTAAAGAATTTGATTACAAACTCTTTATTTGCCATATTCAAAATACCAAGGGAGATTTAAAAAAGCGCGTTTGTGAGTAAGTTCATCAGAAATTAATATACAACCTAATTTAACCTAACACCATAGCTCCCTCCTTAAAACTTCTAAACAATCTTGTACGAGAATCGAGCCTTAGATCTTTGGATTAACGTAACAGTGGTCTTTCACCATCCAGATTAGCGTTAATCCAAGGGTTCCTAGTTTGATTCCCATGCCCATGCGTCATCGGTTGTAGGTGACTTGTGGCCGCACGAGTTGTTTACCTCTAAAGAGACAGGTGAATTGCATTCCCACATCATTAATACTACGTAAGATTTTCGTCACGGGCTGTTGGCCTAACATAACCTAACCTAACCTATCAAACCTTCAAATTGTTGCCAAAAACATTGAACGACAAGAACTGAGGAAGTTTGGATTTTACGAGGGATGTCGATATAAGACGATGATAGTTTCTGTCTGAAATTTAAGACATAATTATATAAAGTACACTACTAATTAGGTGGAGGAAGCTCACAACTCTCTCCCAAGTGAGTGGGACGCAATTTTTACGTGTATCTCAAAAAGCAACTCGTTCACAATTTCAAGATTAAGCCGGAAATCATCTACCAAGTGTCATCGAACCCATTACTATTCCCTTAGTACAACAGAACTCTATCCCTGATATGTCCTAGATAGTGGTAAAGCAATGGCAATCGAAATCACGGGTATCGGATTCGATTCTCGCATTTAGGTGTAATTATTTAACTGTAGTGGAATATATTTAAAATATACAAATTAAATAATATTACAACGTAACCTAAAATTATTCCAACCAGTTACTATAAGAGTTTTATACTATAACAAGCATTTGAAGCTCAATTTTTTACTACCCAGAGCTCAGGTCAAAACGTATAAAAAATAAACTAACTTAGAAAACCCAATATCATCAATAATATTTATGTGATAATGTTACAAATATGTATTATTTTAAATATGTTTTGTTTGCTTGTGTGTTTTCCGTTTATTTTGCACAACCTGTAAATGATTTTGATCCATTACAAAGCTCTTGATAAACTCAAGCTGTAAAATAAATAAATAAATCGGTATATTATATAATAGATGTACGGTACGTATTTGTATACATATTTGCATGCTCATGCATGTGTGAGCTTATATTAAGCAGCTCAAGTCCGCTAATATATTGTTCACATTTATTTAGAGAATTAGTAGCTGGATTAACAAAGTACTAGAAATAAATATTTAGTTTTTTTTGATTAATTTTTTGCACACATGAGCACTTCTATAGAGTCTTTTTTTGTAAAATTTCCCTTTAAACAAACAAACTGGATGTGCAATAGACTTGTGATAAAATCGAATTTTTATTTCCAGAGTTTTCCAAAACTAAAGGCAAAATTAATGTGATTTTATAAAGAGAAGAATTAATTTTTTAAAACATGTATTTTTAAGGATATATATCTTATAATTAAATGTATCAAGGGATAAAGATCTACTTTAAGGAATGAAAAGTGGATACAAAAAAACAGTGCTAGTCTCCACAAGCCAATGCACCCGATATGAATACTCAGATTAATACTATATTTTACCCGCCTCAGTGGCGTAGTTGGTTAAAGCGCTTATCGTGTTGAGCTCGACTGCTGAGGACGGGGATATCGAGGTTCGAATCTCAGTCGAGTGAACTGGGGGAGGTTTTTCCTAAATGGTTTTCCACTCTCCCTTAACGCAAATGCGGGTTCACTTCCTCTAATTCAACCTTCCCAATTCCTAATCCATTAGCGTAATTAGTACTTAAAGCGTATAACCCGAACGGGTAGTAAGACGAGGTGCTAAATATTATTATTATTAATACTATATTTTTTTTTAGTTAATAATCACATCTTTTATCCAGGATGATTAAAACCAATGTAAAGAGAAAAGAAGGGTAGTGACACTTGGAAGAATTTAATTATGCCATTGCTTACGTCACGTCACCCAGAACACAACACTTGTATTTTAAAATTGAAAACAATCACACATGCGTATATTTTTAAAATAAAAAGAGTAATGAAGTTAATCCGACATTGGTTTAGAGTTTAAAGGTTTATTTAATACAGTATTTTAATTTCCAAAATATGACCTGATTTTTAACAACTTAGTTTGTCTTCTATATAAAGCTTTGTTTATATAAAGCGCTGGTCTTTAAAGTGAGTGACGACACACGCTCAACCAATCAGATGTCTTTCTTCATCTGGCGCTACCGTCTATTCTCTTATCGTTTAAATTTGTATTTTACTGAAACAAATTAAAATGACAAAGCTCTATCAAAATATAATTAATTGAAATATTCTTTCAAACTTTGCGTTAAAGCTTAGAACTTTTTACTAGTATGGCTTATACGTATTTTTAAACTTTGAATTTGGGTTGTAGTGAATAAGGTAGTAGTTAAAGGAATGTTAAAGACGTTTACGTGGAAAAAGAGTGAGAGAGATAGTGAGAGAGAGAGTGGAAAACTATTTAAGGATAATCCCTCTTCAGCACGCCCAGATGGTATTAAAGCCTCGATCGCCCTGCCATCAGAGAACCAGACTAGATGATGGAAGAAGATTAACGAATATACAATTAATGTAGATGAATTGCGAAGCTTAAAAGATTGACATGATATTTAGGTTATTAAAGTAGCCGCATCAGTATTGTTCGTGTATATAAAGAATAGATGAGCCTGACATTGAATATATTGCCTATTATTATTATTATTAGCACCGCGTCTTACTACCCATTCAGGTTATACGCACTTACGCTAATGTGTAATGGTATGGTGATTGTGAGATGAATGAAGGACCTACAGTTTAACGTGGAATCCGAACCACGGTGGAGGCCTGGCATTCCACACATTCACAAGATGTCTTGTCAGAGGTGAAGGAAGGGTTTGGTAATCAGATAAATCTGTGCCGGGACCGAGGATTGAACCCAGCCGCCAGCACAGAAGTCTGACACCTTACCCCTAGACCACCAGGTCACCTATATGCTATTGATGAGGTGATTATCATTTAACTTGAAACGTTGTTTTAAACCACAAAATGAAACTTAAAGACTGTTGTCTGAGAAATAGCTCACAATAAAAGTTCAAAATTCTGACATATTTCAATGGATTGGTTTAGTAGTTGCTTGCTACCTGCTTAGGTGATTGAACGGTCTAAGGCATCACACTGACGATTGATTGAACTTACCAGGGTGGGCAGATCTAGGTTCGATTCTTGGTCGGGTGTATTAAGGGTTTTCTTTCAACAAATATCACAAAATAGATATCATTGTACGATAATTATTATCATTCTTAGTAGTAATAGTAGTATTAAGTGTTCTGTCTTACGATAGATCAATTCATTTTGTCAGTGAACTTAGACCACCAAGCCATCTTGTCCTCCGACTCCCAGAATTTTCTTAATGCATAGTAACTACTGTAATAGTGCACATGGTTCATTGAAATATTTTGATAATTAGAGATTTAGCCTTATTGAATTAATAAGTTTCTTTTATTCGTTTATTTCATGTGTAACAATACAAGGGTTGTATTTTACAATCAAAGCCTCACCCAAACCGATGATGCATAGACTATCGTCTGATGCATACTACCCACTCCAAGAAACGTCGAAATTTATTCAAATCACCTACAATAGTATTCTTCACTATTGTAGTTCCATGTCACTTCAAGCAATATATAAACAATATAATTCAATATAATTCACTATCAACTCTTTACAATGTAAACTGTCCACATACACACCCTCTGGATAAACTGACTTGCACAGCTTAGTGACCTGGCCTGCACAGCCTAGTAACCTGGCCTGCACAGCCTAGTAACCTGGCCTGCACAGCCTAGTAGCCTGGCCTGCACAGCCTAGTAACCTGGCCTGCACAGCCTAGTAACCTGGCCTGCACAGCCTATTAACCTGGCTGACTTCAAAACGTCCTAATTCGAGGAACGGGCAACCTTGCCTTGATGTATCAGCACTTGATGATCCGACCAGCTAGGTTTAGACATATCTAATGGGCGATTTTCTGCACACCTGGCGAAGAGTGCACGTGGACATGGCTGCCCTCTTTCGGATGGTTTGTGCAACCATCACCTGATCTCTGACGTCAGCAGCCAAGAAGTTAGAACGATTTTTGACAACAAACCCGAGTATCGTCTATACGGAGCGGGATGACCAATCAGCGATCAACAAGCAAGATGGCCTATGTGAGAAAAAGAGCGTGATCGTCCCAAAATGTTACGTCACCGACTTAGTTTGAACTATTCCCCCCTACCATAACTACGCAGTAAGACCACTATATATTATGAAAGTATGAAGATGTAAGCTGACTATTGAATTCGGCATCATCGAGGATGGACCTCTGTAATATTTATTTATATTAGACTTTTGAATTCAGCACCATTGAGGATGGACCTCTGTAATATTTATTTATAATGTACTTTTGAAATCGACGTCATGATGGATTGACTGTGGTTATTATTTTATATCGCCAGGAGACGACTTCCAATAATCTGGACTCTGTGAAGGAAAGTTATAATACTCTGTAAATATTTATTGTTTTTCGTAGAAGTTTGAATAATGGAACTTTAACTATTCAATTTAATATTGTTATATTAGAGATAGGATGATATTTGTTTATTAAGTATGGGGATTATTTAATACTATTTTCAAACTAAAAGTAACTTCAGTTTCGTGTCGCCACTTAAGGGCTTGTTTCTTAAAGATGCTGGTAAATTCTCAATGTCTGCTGTTCTAACTTAACGAAATGTTAATTAAAATATATTAATATTATCTATCTTAATAGTCTGGGTATATTGACTAGCCGTATTATCCTAGCTTTTGTTGTTGTACATTTACAATCATTTAAATACATTCTAATATTTTGTGTAACGTAAATTTGACTATTCTTCGCATATATTTAAATGTGGCAAACTTTTAAATATTCTTTAACTTAGTATCCATTGATAGACTTAGTTCAGTATTTGAATGATGCCGATTCAAGTAGTCCCGCGTGAGTTTACATTAGGTTTGAGGTGTGAAACTCTCGTGTTAGTTAACGTAATGTTTGTAGTATAAATGTATATTGTAGTACTTGAAGGTTCGTTCGTTTTGTGTAAAGTTTGAATACTCTCGTGATATTTGAAGTAAAAGTATGGAATTTAAAGAAATAACTTTACATTGGAAGAGTATATGTTTTCTTAATGTCTGTAGATGTTCAGACGCTTTTGTAACAGTTTAGAAAGGCTCTTCTAACTTTTTGTTTTTCTTGAATGGATTTGGTTATTTATGGTTTTCATAGCTTTATTGATATAAAGCTAACCTGGTCTAATTGAATTAATCTCTTTTAACAATAATGTAATTAACTATGTTTTTCTTCGTTCTACTAGTTAAAGTTAAGGCCACATAAATTAGTGTCTGTTATTTTTGAATGAATTAAGTTACTCTTTACATTTAACTCTTTCTGGTACTATTTTCTCTCTTTTATTATTATTACGTTAGCTTATTCTATCTTATCCTTGTAGTATTTTGGTTAGTGGCCTATTACTACGAGGTAAATAACTGAGAAGGGTGTAACACAAGTAGGGCTTTCAAAACCAAACCGGGGTTTTTAGATTATAGTATAATATAAAACATAAGATACCTTTAAAAAGCCCTTTCGAACATATGTCTTAACTTCAAATGGTCATATTAAGCAGAGTTACCAAATAGCACAGTTTACCCTAGCTTACCCTACGTGGTATAAGTCAGAAGTCCGGTAAGATATTTGATTTGATCATCATCATTAAAGTCCTTTACGAATGTAGACCTTAGTGGTAAATTTTGGCCTTCAAGTGAATATTGTCCAAAATTCGTTTTAACGGCCTGTCAAGTCTTCTTTTATCCTATTGGTCGCTATTTTAGAATATCTGGGGGATAAGATGGCATACATTTTTAAGAAGTGTTCAAATAACCATTTGGTTTTATAATTTTGTACTTTCAAAAATGATGTAGTCAAAAGTTCTTGAATTTTTATTTTATTTTTTTAGATTCCATAAATGTGAACTCATCTCTTCTCCCAAAATAGTTAATTTCTCATGTAGTATATCTGTGTTATTTTTATTTTTATAAAGTCCGTATTTCGCTGCCATATTTTAATTTAGAGATCGCCAAATTGTTGTATACTTCTATTTGCTAGTGTTTAAAAAGAAAGGTTTGTGTAACACTTGGTTCAAGACGATATTTCTCTTGAGCTAAAGAGATAATAAAATAGAAAATGCAAACAAAAAAAAACCCCTTGGAAATATTCCTTTTTACGTGTGTATCATCTCTAAGGATTGTGCCATAATGCTAAACGATATCGGAGAAACCAGAAATAGTAGACGACACCACATGACATTTTTTATTTAGTGTGAGACGCTGCAACAGTTGGTGGCGGATCGATAAGAAGCGTCCAGCGAGGCGTCGGATCGCAAGGAGAGGGATAAGTTATTACCTGGGGATATTCCGAGCGAGCGTCTCTTCCTCCTTATAGCTCTTGACGGCCATTCAAACCGTCGTATCATCACCAAGATGGTGACCTGGTGGTGGTCTAGGGGTAAGGTGTTGGACTTCTGTACTGAGGTCCGGGGTTCAATCCTCTGTCCCGGCACAGGTTTATCTGATTACCAAATCCTTCCTTCACCTCTGACAAGACGTGTATTAATCACAACTTGTGAATGTGTGGAATGCCAGGCCTCCACCATGGTTCGGATTCCACGTTAAACTGTAACTCCTCCATTTCATCTCACAATCACCCTACCATTACACATTAGCGTAAGTGTATACAATCCGAACGTGTAGTAGGACGCGGTGCTAATAATAATAATAATAATAATAATAAAAATAATAATAATTACCAAAATACAAGACTCTACACAAATTTCTGCGACCTTGATACAGCAACTTCCATTATTTTAATGTTCACCCTGTTTTAATACGATACATATATAGAAGAGAGATGTCAACCTCGGTGGGCTTGGAGTAGAGTGATCGCTTCAGCACCTTATGTTCGTGAGTTCAAACCAGGAGCGGATCCAGATAATTTTCATTGGGGGTGTCATAATTATAAATAACATAATTACTTACAATGTTAGATTTCTCTTTGAAGCAATTTAATAGTTTCATATTCATATTTGGTATTATGTATGTTTTAAACCATGGTCATGCTCTCAAATTTGTTTAAATCAGATAGTTTATATATAAACTATTTGGAGTGGCCCTCCTCATATTAAAAAAAAAAGTTCACGCTTTTTTTTATAAAGTGTTCCTCACTCAGAAATTTTTGAAATTTGGATGCCCACTCGATGCTATTTAGAGTGATCCTCACCTTAATTTCTTACATAGTTAGATACCTCCAGAAGATAATCTTTGAAGTGGTCTTCCACCAGCAAAATATTGATTTTTGAATTATTTCAGAAAACAGGCTATTTGGGGGGGGGGGGGGGTCCTCACCTGAAAATTCTTCAAAATGACATGCGTTTAGAAGCTATTTGGAGTTGTCTTCCCATAGACATTTATGAAATTTGGATGAGCGTGGAATTTATTTAGAGCTTTCCTCCTCTGATTTTTTCTGCAAGTTAGATGATCTAGTCTAGTAGTTATTTGAAGCGGTCTTCTCCGGCAAATTTTTGACAGTAAAATTCATCTAGAAGTCATTTGGAGTTTGATTTAAGGCCATCTTTTAGTTTCATACTCGATAATATCAGAGGATTTGAAAGATATCTAGCGGGGAATTTATTACAGGGAGGGGCAAATTATTTCCAGGAGGGCAGAGTCCCCCACAGTTCCGCCGCTCCTGCTGTCCACACATACTCTATATTCAGTATTCGTGGATGAACTGCTCTCAGGCTATTATTAGTATTCTTTATTGTTTGGTAGTCCACCATCTCAATGTGTAGCAATGTTCATTATTCGCTATGCACGACAAATATTCGCACATCCAAACGAATAGTTTTTCCACATTTGCGTGAGTCATATCAAACATTAAATAAACGTGGACAAATAACGCACGTGTGGACACGGCTTTAGAGGTGTCTGCGCGTAAAAAGATTTTAAAAAAATGGAATAATTTATTTGTGTTGTATTTTCTTTCTAAAATTTTAACTTTCATTTTGTTTTTTGTATTAAATTTCTAACTCTCACAGGGAAGTCAACTGACCCTTTGACCCCCCCACACCTGAATCCACACCTGCTTCAAAACCACTCTAGGTTAATGAGTTTTTCTTGAGCCATAAAAATCCGTAGCACAACTTCCTTTGGACAAGAAGTAAAACCGTCGGTTACATGTCGATTGTAGTAGCATCTGGAAGTTATGAGAAAATACCTTTCATGGAAAACTTGGTAGGTCCTTTCACGCTCTCTTGTAGAAAATTCAGTGTGGAAGGAAACGGGGAACCAACACACTTCCTAATCTCCCCTAGTATATGATGTTTCTACCAGATGGTGCAGCCAGCACTAACCAGCCAAAAGGCATACTGCCCAGCTTCAGATGGATTGATATCCATCAAACCAACCTTCGGGTTGTTAACGTAAGAAGATGATGTCTGAGAATAGAAAAGATAAAATGGACAGTTCAAAAGACCTATGAAGAACTAAGAAGAATCAATGAAAATAAAACTATTCTTCAGGTAATTCTGCGAAGAAAGGTCGACATATTATTCCACATTACTAAAAGAAATGGCTTATTGTATGACGTCATAAAATACAAAGCGGAATGGAGCAGGGGATCATGAACACGAATGCAACTGATGGATAACCTCAATAAAAAAAATTATATGACGTTTGAAAATCTAAAAAAATTATGATTAAATAGTCAGATAAGGCTATAAAAATTATGCTGAATTTAATACTAGCATCGGTGAGCACCTGGACCAAGGATTCAAGTACGCATGGTTTGGAACGGTGTTGAAGATGGGTCCGGACTTGAATCCTGGTCAGGGTTAGTGAGTAGAGTTTTTTTTTTAAACTCCTTTAGGGTTTACAAATTTTACTTCAAGAAAATGTGGATACATTTAAGGCCCTTGACCTTGTCGAGTGCAAGTCTAAAACCTATCTTGTGGGATGGTGGGCGGGAGGGTAAAAGGCGTGGCGTGGCTTCACAACCGATCAAAGTATCCTTCCGCGCCAACAAGAACAGATGGATCATGTAAACAGTAGCTGGTGCTAGATACCGGACAAATATTGCGGAAAAATCATACGTTTGGAAATATCAGTTTTCTCAAGAACGAGTAAAATTTTTATAGTAATATTTTCAACACCTCTTCTAAGGTATTGTATCAATGTTTATTAATTGCTATATTGTCTTTTTTTGCTATTAAAATGGCAGTTTTATATTGAAAAAGGGCAATTTTATCGATATTTGATCACTTTTAAAATTATTAAGGAGGTTTGTATATAAAAAGTATAATTTAATCAACATGATTCTATTCTTTAATAAACGGTTTCGTAAAAGAAAATTGCAAAACAATAAAAATTCTTGAAGTTAGTTGTTTGTTCCCATGGCTCTGCATTTCCACGCCAAATGTAAAGGGCCAATTGCCTAAAGGTGCGGCAGAAGGGAGTGCGAGTAATTTTACAATTTTTAGAGCATTACATTTGTTTGGCCAAAATATATAAAATATTTCTCCAATAGCAACATAGAGATTAGTTTTCTGCACATACTAATATCAACAAATCTTGAGTATGGGAATTTGTCAAAGCTTTTTCTCTTTATTTAAACAGTTTTGACAAAATTCTAGGACACCCTTGACAGATATTCCAGATCTGTTGATATTGGCATGTGCATAGAACTAAACTCTGCGTTGCTACTGGAGAAATATTTGATTTATTTTTGCTAAACAATTTCTATTCTATATAAACTGTCAAAATACTTGCGCTTCTTACGTCCGCACCTTAAACCAAAAATCTTTTCTCTTCATCCATAACCTACTAGTGTGGTTAAATTTTTAACTTGGGAGATGCATTGGATAACATCCAACTATTGAATCATTATTTACCATATAAATACCTCACAAAATGTAATTTTCATAAGAATTGGACGGTGCCTAATTTTTGGTAAGCTTCAGTGTGTCGTGTTTTATGGGTTGTATTCCAAGTACCATGTATTTTACACTCCCCCCTTCCCCTCCTCCCTCTCAAAAACCTATGTTTGATTATTAGAGTAGGAAAACTCCATTCCCTCATTATAAAAAACTATAAAAGGAGAATTTCAATATATTACTTCATCCTTCCATAACTTTTGAGACCTGAGCGCTACTTATCTTAAATATAAAATCTCTGAAATACGCCGATTCAGCCAATTAGGCTGCTTCTTTACCCCATTATACTTCCTCTATTCCAACTGTACATACACACAAGGCTTATGATCTCATACCACTGTTTTCCCCGTGTAAATATTTTTAAATTTTATCATTTTTTTTTTCGTTACCATTTTCTTTTATTTATTGGAGGTATTTAAGGTTTACTTTCTGAACCAACTGAGGATATTATCACACTAAAATTTCTATGAGTGAGAGTGAGAGGACCTACCAATTTTGACGACAAAATTATTTTCACATACCTTCTCCAGGGTTGGTATGCAAGCCACAATCGTCGTGTGACCGACGGTTTTACTTCCCCTACGAAGGATAATGTGATACGGATTTTTACCGCTGGGATTGAACCCAAGAACATCGGGTCAAAGCTGATAAAAATATTTTGATTCACGGATATTTTTTTTAAAATCTCCATGCCTCTTGGACGATTTATTCCGGCCATTTTCATGGATAGCCCTAATAATCATAGGTGTGGACATTTTCCTGAAAATACATTAAGAGAAAAAAAATTACAAAAAGGTACTGTATATTGATTGAGATTTTAGAACTTAAAAAAAAATTGAATAATCTATATTATGCTGGGAGACCTGGGGGTCTAGGCGTAAGGTGTCGGACTTCTGTGTTGGGAGTCCATGGTTCAATCCTCGGTCCCGGCACATATTTATCTGATTGCCAAACCCTTCCTTCACCTCTGACAAGACGTGTATTAATCACAACTTGTGAATGTGTGAGGAATGCCAGGCCTCCACCGTGGTTCAGATTCCACGTTAAACTGTAGGTCTTCCATTTCATCACATAATCACCCTACCATTACACATTAGCGTTAAGTGTGTATAACCCGAACGGGTAGTAATACGCGGTGCTAATAATAATCTATATTATGCTTTTTGTTTTAATTTTAAATTTGGAAAACATTCTGAGAAAGAAACTAGATATATCAACGACATCTCTGTTGACGTTAACTAAGAAAACAGGTTTTTACGTTATTTTATTTACATAAATTTTTTCTCATAGCAAAATGGAGGGGTGATAAATAATCACCCTTGATGGATTTCCAAGCCTCGCATTGTGTGCTCTTCTTTCCCATTTCCTCTTTGTCCCTCCCTTAATGTTGTGTGGTTTTATAAAGCCTACTGTTGATCCTCCTCCCCCCCCTCCAACCAGTCCCTCCTTTCGGAAACTCTGCAGCCCTGTCTTGCGTGCAAATGAGGTCGTTTATCTTGCATTATAAATTAGTAGTTGGGTCGTTTGTTAGCGCCTAAAATTGGAGCCCTATGCCTTGTCGATGGTAAAAGCCATTTTCACGGAAGTCAATTCATGCGTTTGGTTACTTACTTTAGTTAGCTTAAATACACGACTGATGAAAACTGAATGGAAATAACTGATTTAATTATTGTGAACTATGCTGGCGGCTGGGGTTCAATCCTCGGTCCCGGCAAAGATTTATCTGATTACCAAACCCTTCCTTCACCTCTGACAAGACATCTTGTGAATGTGGGGAATGCCAGGCCTCCACCGTGGTTCGGATTCCACGTTAAACTGTAGGTCCTTCATTTCATCTCACAATCACCCTACCATTACACATTAGCGTAAGTGCGTACAACCCGAACGGGTAGTAAGACGCGGTGCTAATAATAATAATAAAAATAATAATAATAATAATAATTAAAGAGTGGAATGCGGCATAGCAGTTGCAGAAGTTCCGCCGCCGCAAACCTGTTCCAATTTCAAATTCCGAACAGGTGTCACCACCTGGCGTGAGGGGAAATAACTTCACATGGGAAAGTAGAAAGAGACTAAGAAAACCTCATATCACTTTCAGTTTACACAGAGTGTCACGCCCCGACATAACTAAAACCTTTTGGAACTTTTTTTTTTAATATGAGAGTAAAGAAGCTAATAAATGTGAATGGATACAGAAAACAAGACCGGTTTTTATATTTTCTTTTTCGCCAGAAAATAATTTCATGGTAGACTTGTTACAAACTTCTCTTTGTACAATTACTTCTTTGTTTGATCCTAACAGTCGTCTTTATCTATCCATAAATTTGTCTTTGTGTATTTACAGGTTTTCTGAGAAACAAAAGCAGATCATAAACGTGATCACGTGATGAGATCCAAACCAATCACAAGATATCAGCCTCATCGGCGTTTTCGGCTTGGAACTATTTGGAATAACTAGAACTTTCCTTTTTATGTGCAATACTATAATATTCAAAGCCAACTGACTCTTAAAAGTGCACATGCGACTAAAAAATAAAATACTGGCAGACAGCTATAGACATACTGTTACGAAATAATTTAAAATAATTGATTAAATAAAAAGCGTGAGTGTCGTTATTATTATATTTCGATTTGTTTCAAGAAATGATACAATAGTTTGAAAACATCCATAATCAGCGATGAAGGGCCATTATATGAGTAGGAAAGGGGGGGGGGTGCTAATTATATTTTGTTGCTATCCACCCCCTCCACTATACCCCAGCCCCCTTCATGTTAAATGTTTGAAAATTGGATGCCCATAAACGCTATATGGGTCGGTTCAAAAGTGTACGTTAAATACCTCAAATAAATGAGAAAAAAAATGAAGTGGTCTTCTCCGACAAAATTTTAATAATTGAATGCATCCATTTGAGGTTTGATTTAAGGCCATCTTTGAGCTTCATATTCGATAATATCAAATGATTTGAAATATATCTTGGTGGGGGAGGTGGGGGTATTTATTTCGGGGGGAAATACTCCCCTACAGCCCCTACAACCCCTACAGCCCCAACTCTACATTGTTTCATCAATCTTAAAGATTATTTAATCAACTAGAAAATAAAACATAGCGGTAATCAGTGGTTTCTAGCTTGTGTTGCAAAGGCCTAAATACATTTTGACAGCGTATGAATTGATGTGCCTATCAAGCAGGATTTTATCTCAAATTTTTGCGAAAGTATGAGTCAAGTTTTATTAATTAATTCTAATGTTTCTGGACGATCTGAGACAGTGTTTCCAAAACTTTCATCGGTCGTGAATACATTTTTGATCCATGAATGAACCAACTTACCCCATTTATAGCATCATAAAATTAGGAAGAACCTGATATCTTGTAAAGTATAAACGAACATCCCAAAATTTTAATAAATAATTGGGTTGTAAGTTAAACAAAGTCGTGACAAAAGTAAAGAAAGTCTGATAAATGTTCGTGACATCACGTCAACACCCGATATAATTTTTGTTATCATTATTATCATCAAAAATATTTTATTATTAATACAAATCAGGGTCACGTCCAATACCCCTGGGGTACGCGTACCATGGTTTGAGAACCATAAATAAATGTCCAAATAAAACAAAAGAGCATTAATAAATCACAAAATAGCTTATTATAATTTCATGATGAAAAGAAGTAAAAATAATAATATTTAGCAACGCGTCTTACTACCCGTTCGGGTTATACGCTTTAAGTACTAATTACGCTAATGTATTAGGCATTGGGAAGGTTGAATTAGAGGAAGTGAACTCGCATTTGCGTGGAGGGAGAGTGGAAAACCATTTAGGAAAAGCCACCCCCAGTTCACCCGACCGAGATTCGAACCTCGATCTCCCCGTCCTCATCAGTCGAGCTCAACATGACTAGCGCGTTAGCCAACTACGCCACCTAGGCGGGTAAGAAGTAAAAAAAAAATCTACATATTAACCGTAGGGAGAGGTGGAATCCGACAGCTAACAGAATGTTATTTATAGTAAACATTGGCTGAAAGTAAATACTGTCAACCTATCAGGAATTAATTATTATTTTATCAGTATTGTAAAACTACATTATCAATAAAAAGTTTTATCATACAATTCTAATAATACTTCTCTAATGATTAATGTATAATTGGCATTCTAGTAACTTATTGAAAGAACAAAATATATATTTATTCTTTTGCGGTTGTGACAACAAGAGATTTTATAGTACAAGAGATAATAAATGAAAAATATTAAATTCACAATTGTATCTTCTTTTAAATAAATGGCCACCAACTTAAATAAACATTTTTATAACTTATAGAAAGAGCCACAAAATATTACTTTTAAAATAAACTATTTTTATTTTGGTAAACAGCGTAAGACCACAGCCGAAAAGACGGTTTGTAGATCGTCATAAACCGCCCTAGTTTCGGGTGGTTCGCTATCTTGATTTCAGAAGAGCAAAACGCATTTTATAAATTATCGTTTGAAATGTATTTTAGATGAACTACAGACGTCACCTCGACAAAAAACAACAACATTCAAATGGTTATTTTCATAAGCTTGTATTTAAATATTGTTAAAACTGTTAGATATTAAAAACTTTTTTTTTTTAGTGTGAATGCTTTGACTCCAAAAAGTTGCAAAAAATGGTCTTGCAGGTCATGTGGTTTGGCGGATGGATATATGGTAGCTTTTCCTTGTTGTCAGATATCACCCCTTCTGCCATGGCTGCCCTATATATTTATTACAACTCCTAATACATTATAAATCTCTACAAATCTTTGTTTCTTTAACGGCCCGCTAGAGAGCCATTGTGCTGTTTTCAATATTCCCTGAAAAAAAATGTATGGCTTTGTGCATTTATTTTGAATAAAGCCACTTAGATGTAAAATAGGATCAAATTCCATTATTATATTTAAAAACAAAACTAAGACCTGCGTTTTTATAAAGAGAATATTTGGTTTCGATAATATGGTCATATAAAAGAGTGATATTATATATTTCAAGGTCATCTTATAAAAAAGTATAAGACACTATTAATGTGCGTCGCTCGTTTAAAAAAAATCATATTTAAGTTCATTTTTAATCAAATTAAATGGGAAATTAAAGACGAAATGTGCGTCGCTCGTTTTTTAAAAAAAAGTATATTTAAGTTAATTTTTATTCAAATTAAATTTGAAATTAAAGCCGATCAGTTGAAACGCTGAGTTATAAATTGGAACAAATTAAAATTAACCTCTATCTTCGAAGAACAATATTAAAAAAAATTGAATCTTCTTTAATACTGTCGGAAAAAAACTTGCAGAGGGTTTAACTTGGTCGGTAACGCGTTCAACTACTAAGCTAATTGTTCCTATTTCAAATCCTGGTATGGTCGAAAATATTCACAATTATATTAATTAATGTTTAACTTCCCACAGTGAAGAATTGATGGCTCAAGAGACTGGGTGTTGTGTCGGTTCTATATATATATAAACTAGTTTGTAAGTCGTGTACAATAGACTAGTGATATTGACGTTTCGGTAAGGTGTGTAGAGCTCTGGTGTGTTGGTCTCTGACTTGAGAGGACGGATTTGTATCTTTGATTGAGTGCGTTTGAGACACACAATTATCTTTTTCAATTTTCTTTCCAGGCAAGTGACAACTTCCTCAATGTTGTTCTCTTTCTATGCAAGTGACAATCTCCTCAATCTCCTTCTTTCTATTCAAGTGACTATCTCCTCTAAGACCTTATCATTCCATGCAAGTGACTATGTCCTCGAAGACCTTATCATTCCATGCAAGTGACTATCTCCTCAATGTCCTTCTCTTTCTATGAAAGTGACAATCTCTTCAATATCATTCTATTTATATCCGAGTGACAATCTCCTCAAAGTACTTATCTTTTTATGTGAATGAAGATATCCTCAAAGTTCAAAAACAAGACCTCCAAGATAAAACTAAAGTAATCTCATTATTTGTATATACAAAATCATTCTCTCTCTCTCTCTCTCTTTATATATATATATAAATTACACTACATACAAGTATTATATGTTTTATAATAACCATTTTAAATCACATATAGTCAATGCAAAATATACAGGTTAGTAAAAAACATTCATTTTTATTCAACTCTTCGCTCACAGTGTACACAATACTACCCCTCCTGCTGATGGTTGGGATAGTAACGTGCGTTAGGCTCTTTTTCCCTGGACAACGTTGGCTAAACTGGACGGGAATGTATTCTGGAAAACAAATACTGAGGAAAAAAAATAGGTTCTAGATATCTTAAACGTTTCAAGAAAAAAACACCCACAAAAAAAAAAGATGAGAGGAAATGTTTTCTTGAAATAACATTCCATATTTACTTCCTAAATTTAAAAAAAAATATATTTAAATATGTTTGGATGGATAAAACCAAAATGAAAACTTATTTAACTTTTCGTGGATCTTTTTGTCTGTGAAGAAAGCCCTGATTTATGTGCGTGGAATTATATCAATATAGCTTTATGTTGTTATATGGTGTGAAATAAACTTATATACAATTCTATTTGTTTTATTCAAACTGTCTTTTCAATACAATTATTTCCCATCTGTGGTCTAATTTCTTCGTAACATACAACCCAATATACAACGAATCTAACTTCTGGGCGTACGACTAAAATATAAAATAGAACACATTGGTTGTAATGAGAGGTGACCAGAATGGAGCGAGCGACTAAAATATAAAATAGAACACATTGGTTGTAATGAGAGGTGGCTAGACTGGAGCGAGCGACTAAAATATAAACTAGAACACATTGGTTGTAATGAGAGGTGACCAGAATGGAGCGAGCGACTAAAATATAAAATAGAACACATTGGTTGTAATGAGAGGTGGCCAGAATGGAGCGAGCGACTAAAATATAAACTAGAACACATTGGTTGTAATGAGAGGTGACCAGAATGGAGCGAGCGACTAAAATATAAAATAGAACACATTGGTTGTAATGAGAGGTGGCCAGAATGGAGCGAGCGACTAAAATATAAAATATAACACATCGGTTGTAATGAGAGGTGGCCAGACTGGTGCGAGCGACTAAAATATAAACTAGAACACATTGGTTGTAAAGAGAAGTGGCAAGACTGGAGCGAGTGACTAAAATATAAAATGGAACACATTGGTTGTAATGAACGGTGGCCAGACTGGAGCGAGTGACTGAAATATAAAATAGAACACATTGGTTGTAATGAGAGGTGGCCAGACTGGAGCGAGGGAGCGCCTGAAAGAACTGGTTCTAATTTTCGCGCAGCACTTCTCATTTTGACATTTTTATTACTATCGATAGGCTTAGCACACTTGCTACTAACGGCCTAATTTAATTGGTAAGATCATAAACCATACCTATATGTATGTACTTATGTATGTATGTGTATATATATAACTGATATGTTAAAATACTTAAATATGATCAAAGTAGGCCTTTTCAAATAAGAATCACCATTAGAAAGGATGAGAAAACCACAACAATAAATCACTTGTAAAAAACCACCCTCAGTTCACTGAGACAAGATTCGAACCTTTGCCTCCTTGTCAACAACTATCGAGAGCTATCTGCTAATCACGCACTCGCTAGCACGCTTATCAGTTTGGCCAAACCCTAGAGTGAGTGACAGCCAGTTCAGGTCTAGGAACTATTTCAACACTGGCTGATTTGTTTGGTTAAAATAAAGGGGGGAATTACATTTTCTAACTATTTTAGTGTATCTCCTATTACTGCGATATTATTATTATTTGTTCTGTCTCACGACAAATCAATTCCTTTTCTCAGTGATTTTATATCGCCAATTGCCTTGTTCTTTGCCTCCTCCTTCAGCTCCCAGAATTTTCTTATTTCCTTCAAGTATCCAATATTTGAGTCCTCCTTCTTCCTAAGCTCCTCTTTACCTCAATCTTTCCTTTTTTGACGTTGTGTATAAGACAGTTCCTCCTTAAGGATGTGTCCGATCCAATTTGCTTTGCACCGAAGATGTATATCTAAATGGTTCTCTTCTCACCCACCCTTCTTAACAATTCTTCAAAAGGACCCAAATCGATGGGCACGTGGTTTAAATGTCAGTCTCATTTAGTTTGAATTCCTTATGATGGAAAGGTAGAGATTTGAATCTCAGTGTCAGTGAAAGTGGTTTTCTACGTGAACCTGTATCACTGTCGTTTAACCATCCCTTTTCTACGATAGTGGAGGTGCATTTTATCCAACCATCTTTCTGACCTCTCATCAACGGCGGCCAAGCTCAAAGCGAGTATATCCACCCAGAACGGGTGACCACATGTGCATGTGCTAGTGAGGAACACAGCTCTAAGGCTTCAAGGGGTCAAAGTCAGGTACACTAACAGGGAAGCCAACTGTGAATGTTTAAGTTCTGATTAGGAAGCGGTAATATGCCTAGCGCTCCACCTACTTGAAAATAAATGTCCTCACACTGCGGTATTTCTTATGAGAATGTCAGTTCTGAAGCTTAAAAACCACAAAAAGATACTTGATTATCTTCAAATTATTTGTTATTACTTTGATAAAAGTAAGTCAATTTGATTAAGGAAGGCTATATCTGTGTTTATAACCATTTTTTATTTTACTATAAAGCTCTCCAGAATCGAAGGGGGCTGAGTTATCTGATAGCCCGGGATCTTAAATGATAACTTATATTATTTCGCTGATGAGTTACGCACGTCCATCACAACAAACTCTGTTTTATAGTATGAGTTTGGAATGATCCTGAGGATGGAACGAATCCGGGATGGCTCAATGGTAAGAGCATTGACATACTAAGTCAAAGGTCCCCGGTTCGATGAGCGTGTTCACGGTATAGTTTAACAATCTAAGAAATATTACATTTACTTTTAGCTCAGAACTGCAACACTATGCGTAAACAATTTTTGAAAATAAGCTAATTTTACTTTTATATTTATTTTTAAAATATAAAACTTAAAAGCATGGGAATTTTAATCATAAAGAGATATGCTGATGCCTTTTGCCTCTGTTTATGATTGAACCATATTTATATTTATAAATAACAAACCACTTCCTGGATAACACAGAATTTCTAGGCGCACTAATAAATGCGCTCTCGGTGTTTTGATTGGTGGCCCCCTTAAGATCTTGGTCATTCATTCAATGTTAAAAGCCAATACATGACGTTTTATATATTTTAAAAAACAGTGTTAAGTCAAATAATATAAAAATAGTATGAATACCATATAAATAAATTAAATGTAATATACATTCTTTAAATTGAAAATTGACATCTGAATACGGTAATGCTTATGACAGATATTCAACAACTGTTGATATTACCGTGAGAAGAAACTAAACTATAATGTATCTATTAAAGTTTGTTTTTATTTTGGCAAAAAAAGTATTGTTATCAAAAGAGCAAATACACTTATCTTTCTTCACATTCCCTAAATTCCCATTGTGAGTTTGAACTTTTTCTTTAATCTAAGGGCTGATTTTTGATCAGTTTTGAATCAAATGAGAAAATATAAATAGTGAATATATTTATGTAAGTAAGTTAGTTATACGAATAAGTATTAAAATTGTGATTGTATAATACTCCCGTTTATTTCTGCAATAAACTAATCAAATATGAAATGAAATGTTTTAGTCCATTATACAATTTTAATACTTCTGTAATAAATATTTATTTTATTCACGTTTGTCAATATTTGATGTTTGTCAATATTTGCTGTGGCCTCCAGAATAATTTTCGTGAGACCATCAGAGTTCGTAACCCGTGGTTTAGAAAACTGCGACTTGTATGAAAGTAGATCAAGTTAATTTTTTGAAATAACTCACTTTTAGCCCACAAACTTGGAGAGAATAGTATTGGAACAATCAGGAGAAAATGTATTCACACTCATGTTAGTGGTATGCCATGTTATATTACTCCATTTATTTTTGTCCTAGTGAAATTAATGTTTTAATGTAATAACGTTTACACTTTCAATATATATGTCTTAACGATGTTTGAATATACAGTAATGTTTCCTTCTACGTTTTAATATCCACAATAGTCGATTGAAATCGGTATAAATATTTGCATTTTATGCCACTATAAAAATATTTATTTAATATACAACATTATAGAAATGAATTATTTATATTTTTTCTACAAAATATTACAGTAAATAAAGTATAATTAAGTTACCTGTAAGTAGCGCTCAATTTTTGTGACGGCATCAGCAGTCTTTACTCGAAAGGTATATCTGAAAAAAAAAAAATAATTAAATATTACTAAACATTTATAATTTTACTTTTTGATTTTTTTAAAACTGTAAATTATTGGTATGCCAGTTTGTGTTATCAATATCAATTTCAATATAATATTAATGGAATTAATAATACACCAATTTCAAATAAAATAGTTTTCTTAACACATAGCAATGGTAATATTATGAAGAATTTATCGATTATAATTTAGTACAAACATAACTAATGTTACGGCAAGATTTTATATATATTATATATTCGCGTGTATAACATTTGATATTTAAAGACCATCACCTTAAATCACTCGGTAGCGTGTCTGCTTAATGAGCTAATGGTACCGAGTTCGATTCCTGGTATAGTCGAAAAAAGTATCATTGTTTAAATGTGAGTTTCCCCTTTCACATTGATGAAATGATGGTCAGTTGTTGTGTCTGTTCTAGGTTTAAGCTAGTTTATAAGATTGTGGTAATATAATCAGTCTTTTCAGAAAGTTCACTTTAAATAACTCAGATAAATGACAATGCAATTTATATTACAAACATACTATCGAAAGTACTTTAGCGTGTATCTCGAACCGCAGGGTGAAGTTAGGAGTCTCTTAAAATAAATTATGAAGGCTTATTTCAAAAATTTAAAAAATGTGTGACAAAAAATATGCAATTATTCAGTGACGGCTCGTAGCTAAAATTAGTGGGGGTGCTGCTCCAAAAATGTTTAGCCTTTGTTTTAAAATTGTGTAAAAGGAAAAAAAAACATGTATAAAAAGAAAATTTATTCAGGAACTTGATAATATCTTAACAAAAAAAAAACTTTTTTACTTACTTTTACTTAAATTGTTACATTTCAAGCTTGATCTATTCATTTTAAAATGAAATCCATTATTCTTGTTTTAATTTGTGCAAAAAGTTCAATAATCTTTTCCTTGATCTCTGGATGACAATTGAGGACATTTTTCTCCATTGTAAGTACTGCAAGCGTATTTAGTCTTTCTGTTAAATAAAAGAACCGAAAATAAATGAATCAAATATAATAGCTGGAAGCAGTATAATAATCTAATTCTACACTTTAATCACATTCAAGAATATGTTACACAGTTTTTAAGCACAACACACGTTGAGTAAAAGAACACGTCCTTCCACCATCACGCCAGAGCCGGCACTGCGAGAGCAACAGTGCTCTCTCTACCTGTCAGTCCCGCTTTCCTCCTAACCTCTACTTATGTGCGCATGCGCACAACAGTCAAACACCACGTCGTTGGCACTGTGAATCACACAGTTCCATATAAAGATTTTTGTATTTATTTTTTTCATAAGCTGGGCGATGGCTACTGAAGTACTGACATTAAACTTAAGGAATATATATTGTACTACAAAAATAAATAAAGAATTAAAGAAAAATGGACTCATTATATTAAATGTTATCGATAATATCAAGTGTAAATAGGGGGTGATGCAGTTTTGCAGTGCCTATAACAAGCCGCCATTGCCAATTATTAAAACTCTATTAAAAAAAAATTCCACAATCTGGGCTGCTTATAAAATCATTTCAAGAAAGTTTCTTTTATTGGATTGATAGGCGATCTTGGCTTATAGTTGATCAAAAAAAAGTTCTTGATGTAACTTACCTTTAGAAAATGTTATTATTCCTGCGTTTGATCTATTTATCGAAGGATGGGTCCTCAAATCAATATGCACGTTTGAAAAGCTTGTGACATGATTATCCTTTATTTGCATATCATCTTTGTTACATATATTCGCTCCTAAGTCCTACCCAGTGCAGCAAACATGGTAGACTACCATAAAAAACAACTGCAGCTGTTTACTTCATCTGTTGAGCTAGGACACATACAAAAGACTAGACTGCTGATGACTGAAAGATCAGGTTTCAAATCCCGGTTGGGTGAACTGAGGTTGGTTTTTACAGAATGGTTTTCCACTCTCCCTTCACCCAAATGCAGGTACACCTCTTCTAAATACTACCTTACTCATCCGTAACCAATTAGCGTGACTAGTATCGTATAACACAAACTGGTAGTAAAACGCGGTGTTAAAAAATATTTATGTGTATATAATCCTATATGTATTAAAATTAAAAGCTGATTAATAAAATGTGTACAAAATAATAACTACAATAATATTAATAGACTATGGACCATATGGATTTTCACAAAACTGTTTATTTCTAGACATAATTACTACAAGTAAATTAGTGTAAATATGTGGATAACCTAAACAGGTACCCCGAATGACGGGGTTGACGAGAATAATGGGTACGAAGGAATATGATTGGGGAGAGGGAGGAATCTTAAGGGGAGCGTGATATTCTTATACAAATCCTTTCATCCCATACCCCTTCCAATCCTAGGGTCCCTTCAATCCTAGTCCCCGACTACTAATTAAAGGATCCATAGAACTGGTTATTTCAAAGCCAACTGCGTCGTGACAAATCTCAAGCGACGCCGTAGCCACGTGGTCGATGTCGTGACCTTGAAAGGTGTCTGCGCTGCGTGTTGTGCTGGGAAGAATACAACTCACCAGGACGTGCTAATGACGGCCTCACACGGGTGAGATTACGAGTTTCCCACGACACGCCCACCGCCTGTAGGTTGATTTATTTATATTTCCCTCGCTACGAGCATAAGTACAGTAGGATTTAGGAGTGAGGTAGATTTTAGAAAATACACACTTTTTTATGCTGCCAAAATTGATTTAAAAAAAAATTAACTGGCGTCACTCTCACAATAGACTGGACTACCGATGACGGGGAGATTGGGTTTCGAATCCTAGTAGGTTGTACTAAGGGTGGTTTTCCCTCAATAGTTTCCACGAAGATGCAGGTAGATTGTCTCTAAAACTACTTCCTTCCTCATCTTTACACTATTAGAATATTTATCACGCATGCATACAACCTGAACAGATGGTAAGACACAAAACCCGCCTCGGTGGCGTAGTTGGCTAACGCGCTTGCCGTGTTGAGCCCGACTGCTGAGGACGGAGAGATCGAGGATCGAATCTCGGTCGGGTGAACTGGGGGTGGTTTTTCCTAAATGGTTTTCCACTCTTCCTCCACGCAAATGCGGGTTCACTTCCTCTAATTCAACCTTCCTAATTCCTAATCCATTAGAGTAATTAGTACTTAAAGCGTATAACCCAAACGGGTAGTAAGACGCGGTGATAAGTATTATTATATTATTATTATTATTATTATTATTATTAAGACACAAAGACGTAAAAAATACATGTTCAGGAAAGATATCTTAAAATTCAATTTTAAATATTTTGACTGCACTAGAATAATTTTTTAAATATTCAAAAATTTTCGAATTTGTATTCAAGATTAGCAAGACTATTTTAAGATTCGGATGCGAGAAATATAGATATCAACCCATTTCTAAAAAGAAAAAAATAGAGTTAATATTTGTGGTCCGAAATAAAACAGATCGCATGCCATGGCTTTTTTGAAATATAATAATTCTGAAATCCACTTGTCATCCTCGGAGAAGTATGATCATGGTAAAATTACCCCGATAGATCAAAATGAATTGTTAATTAACCTTCTGTAGCTGGCGTTGTTGCATTTTCGCAACAACTCAAGTTTTTAAAACAATAGAGGTAATAAGGTAGGATCCCCTCCAAATATTCCTCAATTAGCTACTGTTGCGTAGTAAGATGTCATCAAACATAAAAGAAAATCTGAATTAAGGGTGCTTTATCTAGCGTTATGGAGGATTGTTGTGAATACGCAACGGCACCAATGGTAATGTCATACGTCTGAGTCATTGAAATGTCAGTGTATGTTTAAATTAAATACTACAGTAATAATCTAGAATCAGTAATTTTTTTAATAGGCCCAGAGTAAAATATAAAATAATGCCTTACAATATTTTGTTATATTCACCCCCCTCCTCCTAATAATAGGCTATGTTTTTGTAACAGTTTAACATTAATGTAATTTTCTTTTCTGTTTTTAATTAAATTTACCAAAAATAGGCTATTGTTCAAATATTTATTAATATTTCTTCAATAATAATAATATTATGTATTAAAGTATTTTTTTTTATTATTATTTAGAACATTATAGGATGTTGCAAAAATACAACGGCACCTGTACTCATGTTATCTTTTCAAGCGCCAGTCCGCGAAGGTTAAAAATACAAGAAACTTCAGAGCAATTTAGTTGCCTTTTGCTATAATTCAAACCAGGTACTCCTATAATAATTAAGGAATAAAAGAATGTTACAATAATGTTATAACCTACACACCAAGAAACACACATGAAATGGAACACATTAATGCAAATTGAACAAATGAGTAAGTTAACAAAAAAAAAAAAAACTGACACGCTAACCACGTTAAAAAGTTGCGACGCTTACTTAAACTAACCTAATTATTCAGTTCACAGAACCTTGTCCTATAAGGAGGGATATCAAATAATACGCGAATCATCTGCGTGACACTGTCATAAATACAAGAGGAGTGTTAAGGGGAGAGGTAAGGGGACAAGGGGGGAAAAAAAGGTATAAAGTCACATCACACACATTTTACAGGACAACAAACTTTATATCTTAGACCCCAGAAGGACTGCAGAAAATGCCTTTTATAAAAAAATTAATTCAAATATGACATATACCACCTTTAACCATAATCTAAAGTACATTATAAAGGTCTCATGATTGTCTAACAGATGGCAGCACTACCTCAAATTGAGTAAAAATGGACTTTGCCTCTTTCTTCCCCTGTATCCTGTTGTAAAGGATAAAGTGCCAAGCACGTAGAAACTAATCAAATAAGCACCAGAACGAGTTTTCTCCCTTATCCCCCCTCCCTCCATTCCCTCTCAAAACACTCACGATGATATTTTCATACTTAATTCCTTAGATAATCCGGCACACATCTCAGTCGGTAGCATGTCTGTCTACTGAGCTAAGGGTCCAGGGTTTGATTCCCGGCATGGCTGAAAAATGTATCATTGGTGAGATGTGAGTTTACTATTTTATAGTGATAAATTAATGGCCGGGGACTGGATGTTGTACCTGTGAAACTAAGACAGGCCAGGCAAACCGGTAGTGGGAAATATATGAATTGAATAAAAAACTGACACGAGCCACAAGTTCGAAACAGTAATGAATGTAGAGTTAATTCATTAGATAAACTTGTACTGAAGTATAGAGGCGTGGGAAGCTTCACAATGGTTAAAGTTGTAGTCTAAGGTCAAATTTTTGACAACACAATACACCTCGCATCTTAAAAACATTTCTAAGTAGGAAGAAAACTTTGATATATTAAGAACATATTTGATATACATAACTAAATATGACATGTTTTGACATAATTATATTAATTTATCAAACAGCTAATAAGCACAATTTAACATAGACTAGATATTAAATGACATATATAACGTGAGTATGGGTAGATTAAGCTAGCTCAGCATAAATAATAATAATAATAATAATAATGAGAATAAGCAATACACTTTATTGTTACCGTTCTTATTACTTAGTTGCACATCATAAGTAATTTAGATATTAAATGGCGTTTTATGTGACAGCAATAAAAATCTTATCTTCAACTTTACTTCACATGTTTCAAGTTTCACTTAAAAAAAATTATTCAAGCATTCCTACTGAAAAGAACGATATAAACTATTAAATGAATTGATGTAAGAATACGTGAAATTAGATCTTCTTGCTAGCTGTCAGATAAAGTAGTTCATTTGAAAACTGGACCCAACATACTGGCAACTTTTTCTCTAAATTTAAAAAAGTTTTACCCACCTCGGTGGCGTAGTTGGCTAACGCGCTGGTCGTGTTGAGCTCGACTGCTGAGGACAGGGAGATCGAGGTTCGAATCTCGGTCGAGTGAACTGGGGGTGGTTTTTCCTAAATGGTTTTCCACTCTCCCTCCACGCAAAAGTGGGTTCACTTCCTCTAATTCAACCTTCCCAATTCCTAAATCCATAAACGTAATTAGTACTTAAAGCGTATAACCCGAACGGGTAGTAAGACGCGGTGCTAAATATTATTAAAAAAGTTTGTCATCTAATGTCCTTGACAGATATTCAAGAACTTTTGTTATCATCATGTGAAGAAAATTAAACTATATGTTTCTACTAGAGTAATATTTTATTTATTTAGACCAAAATAATGTTTTGTTTTAAAAACTGTAAAAAAACACTGACCTTTTCTCACGTCCCCTACACTCCTACCTTAATAACCAGTGCATTAGGTCAAATTTTCAAAGGAATCCCTTTATCTGACAGAAGATCTACTTATACACATATTTATACATTAAGTCATGTGAGCTGCAGATTTCAATTTTGATTGATGTTATCAATAATATATAAAATAACTTATAAAATAGTAAAATTTATTCAATGTTAACCGGGAAATTTTTTTTGTTGTATGTTTTTTTAAGGATATGAAATATAAGACTCACATTCACACGATAATTTTTTACCTTCTGAGATTGGGAAACGTTAAATGTTCCCAACAAAAATAATAAATTCCTTTCACCAGCACTGATGGGTACGTTGGACAAAATGTTAGTAAGTATAATACATTCTGACTTACTGGTGATGGTAAAATCAGGACCCTGAATGGTTTGCAACTATACCTCTACATAAATGCCGATATGTTTCCTCTAAACTATACCTCCCTTATACTTACTATAACATTAGTGTAATTTAAAGGGCAGGTAGTAAGATGCGTAAGAAAACACAAAAACAGAAAGGTTTGTGTATGTATATATTAAAACAGTGATACCAGCTTCGATGACCACAAGGTTGATAGCGAGGAGAAAGGGGTTCGAATCCCAGCCGGGTGTATTGAGAGTGATTACCTATATAGTTTTCCACTCTCTATCCACGCAAATGTGGATACACTTACTCTAAATTCAACCCTACTCAACTCTAGCCCACCAGCGTAATTGGTACCTAGGAGTATAACCCGGAAATATAATAAGACGCAGTGCTAAAATATAAAAACATTAAAAACTTTATTTACATTTTGAAAGATTTGTCGTATTTTTTTAATCTTGAATATATATGATTTTAAATATATTTTAACAAACAACTTCCTTCAAAACTATTTTCTAAAACAATATGTTTCGTTCTGTTTAAATTTTAAATACAAGGACCTCTATGCTCCGTTTGATAGTGGTAATACAACTTGTATCTGTTCTGCGCATGCGTCAGTAATTAAATATCACGGAGAACCATGATCAGCAGACGGTATTAACAGATTACATACAAGTTTCCATTATAGCTACATGTTTTACTAATTCATACTACCATAGTTCACTACACACACGACAATAGCTAACTTGTACAAAAAAAAAATCCTTGACTTACGCGGCTAATTTGTTTCGAAGTTTTCCGCACATGTTGAAAAACCGTGTAAATCGAATGGTGGTCACATCATTTGTATTTTTTTTTTATAAATATTCGTTTCAAAGGGTAATTAATGCTAAGCAGTTCTAATTATGAAAATTAAACTTTATTCAGAATCTTATTTATTACATAAATACTAGTAGCTCTGTGAACAGTAGACCTTGCTTCCTTCATATTCTTATCATTACTACAATCTTAAGATTTCTCTTTGTATTTCAAGTTGAAATATCTCATAAAATTTCTTCTTGGACTTTAAGTGGACATTTTTCCTTGGTGAGGACTGAAAAAATAATAATACTCTATTCGATAATTCATTGTACCCATAACTAATAAGCTTTGACCTCACAGTTTAAAACGTCAGTCTCGCAATATATGTAAAAAAAATAGTTCTATGTACTCGACAGATTGCTTAAAATTTTAAAATCGATTCAATTGAGATGAGTTATTAAACGATAAACTTTTTTTTCTTAAGTGAATTTTTTATTATTTATTTATAATACTAGAACAAAAAACATAAAGGAAATAACAACTTACACCAACCCCTAGGGATTCTCGAAAGAAACATCAACATCGATAATAAATAATAGTTTTTTCTTTTATTAGTCCATCCCCATTTTAATTGGCAGCCATATTGAATTGGTTAACCAGCTCGTAACTACATGTACTGTAAATATGTTGTTTGTCCTATGTTCGAAGGATGTCCAAGCCAAATTTAGTTAAATTTTCCCCGCACAATTAACAGTTATCGCGTAGCAAACATACGGACAGCTAGACAAATAGATTAAAATCCTAATGCTCAATTATAAAACAGGATCTCGCTACGCGTGGTAAACAAGAAGATAATCAAAACAAAGGTGAGACTAACAGTAATACGTCAGCCTACTAGGAACGCTATCTATTATGTTTGAAGGGAAGCTTGAGGGATACCTTTGTTAGTCTTAAGTCAAAGTACCACGACCGCGTATCTACGAATCCCAGTAGCTTGAATCCGTATAAGTTGAGGACTGTCATTTCTTTGCGGTATTAACGTGCACTTTCTGAACCGACTGATTATATCAGCACACAATAATTTCTATAAGCGAGAGTGAAACGGCCTACCAATTTTGCCGGAAAAGGTATTTTCTTCATTTCTTACCTGGGTTATTTTACATCCTGCAATTGACATAGAAACGACGGTTTTACTTCACTTCCGAAGGTGTGCTAAGAATTTTTATCATAAAGAAAAATCCTTTGACCTCAGATGGGTTTGAACCTACAAACATCGGGTTATGAGGAGAGCGCTTTACTCAAAGACCACAGGACTGTCCGTAACGAATTTAGTACTGAATTAATTACGGAAACATCCCCATGTTTACGAGGCATTAGTCATTGTAAAATTATGTCACTGTAGGGGAATGAGACATATAAAGGGTTCACGCGTGTAAGGTAATGTATTTAAGCGTGAAAAACAAGCGTTGTTGGGGTCGCTGGTTAGTCTTTTGTTTTGGAAGAGCGGATTCAGTAACATGGCTTGGCTTGTCCAATTACTGGTACCTACCCTTACATGCTCATCATGCCACCACCCCTTCTCACCCCTATACAACCTATCCACCCACCATGGGCATGGTTCACTTGATTGAAATAACAAAAACATGCTTGAAACAAAAACTCTCTATGTCAGCAATATGTTGTTTTAACACAGCATCTTACTACCCGTTCGGGCTCTACGCCTATGTCATAATTACACTAATGAGCTAATGATTAAGAAGTCTTAATTTAAAGGAAATGCAACATCATTTGCATGGTAGGAGAGTGGAAAACCATTTAGGGAAAAAACTCAGTGCACCCGACCGGGATCACACCCCGATCACCCCGTCTTCGTTAGTCTAGTCCAACACGAGAGTAGTGCGTTAGAACACGCGGTCACCGAAGTGGGTTAGCAATACGTTATTGATTCATTTTTATTTGTAATATCTAATTCAAATAATAACAATCAATATTTTTAACTATCTTGATCAAAAACTACCGCATAATATTTTCAATAACTTATTTAATTTCTTTTGAATTATTTATAAGATTATAATATGAATATACAGGTGGGGTGTAAACAATTAGACGATCTATGTTGAGGAAAGTGATGGGAAACGTGCCGAGGTTTGTCTGACGTCCGATGGAGTTCACCTAAGTGACATTATCTTCAAAAAGTGAAAAAGTGTGGTATGTAGCTTGATTTTGATTTCACCAGTGGATATGTACTTTTCAATTAAAGTGTTAATTTTCAAGTTACTAATCGTCTAGGGTTACCTGGCGGTCTAGGTGTAAGGTGTCAGACTTCTATGCTCGGGGTCTGGGGTTCAATCCTCGGTCCTGGCACAGATTTATCTGACTACCAAACCCTTCCTTCACCTCTGACAAGACATCTTGTGAATGTGGGGAATGCCAGGCCTCCACCGTGGTTCAGATCCCACGTTAAACTGTAGGTCCTCCATTTCATCTCACAATCACCCTACCATTACACATTAGCGTAAGTGCGTCTAAGCCGAACGGGTAGCAAGACGCAGTGATAATAATAATAACTAATCGTCTAATTGTTTCGAACCAACCCTGTATTTGAAGAACTCTAGAGTAGTATAACTTAGGGTTTTCCGGGAATTGGAAAGTCTGAGTATAGACATCGTTTGGGAATACTGAGTGTTTTTTTTAATGTTTACCACTCTTCTTTCACGCAAACTTGGGTATATTTATTCTAAATTCTGACTTCCTCAACCCTATCCCAAAAGCTTAAATATGTGAATAGCCTAGATAGTTAATGAGCCGTGGTCTATTTTTATTTTCTGCTAGTTTAGTAAATTAATCGTCAACATAATTAGCCATGTACTAATTAGACCAATTATTATTTTAATTCAAATTTAAATAATAATAATAATAATAATAATAATAATAACAACAGCCGTAGTTTCCATATATACTGGTCAATATATGTTGGACTTTTATTCTATTATCTTATTAACTTCGCCAGATAAATAAAAGCTATTATTATTATTATTATTATTATTATTATTATTATTATTATTATTAAGTGTAAACGTGCCTCTCATAGCTATACTTCTATTTAAATGAGGTAATTATTAATATTATTATTTAATACGTGTTTTGTTTAACCTCCATAATCTGCTTAACATATCAGCCGTGGCAATGACAGGTATTATAATATTTATATGGATGAACCAAAACGATTGTGTTATTGTTATTTCCATAATATGCTTAATACATATGAAATTATTTCGACGTAGGAATACAATTTATTAAGATTTATGTGAATGTGGGGAATGCCAGGCCTCCCCGTGGTTCGGATTCCACGTTAAACTGTAGGTCCTTCATTTCATCTTACAATCACCCTACCATTACACATTAGCGTAAGTGCGTAAAATCCGAACGGGTAATAAGACACAGTGTAATAATAATAATAATAATAATAATAATAATAAGATTTACCCATTTATGTTTAGTACTTCTCATTAAATCTGATAGTATTCGTGGGAATGGTTAGATGGATTATTTGCGCGTGGAGTGTTAAATGGGATAGTAGGCGTGTAGAGTGTTAAATGGGATAGTGGGGTGTGGGAGGGTTAAATAGGATATTGTGCGTGTGGAGGGTTAAATAGGAAAGTATGTGTGTAAAGCCAAATGGGATAGTTTGTGAGTAGATGGTTAAATAGGATAGTATTCGAGTGGAAGTTAAATGGGATAGCATAGGTGAGGAGGATTGAATGACATAGTATGCATGTGGAGGGTTAAAAGGAGCAGTGTACGTGTGAAGAGTAAAATAGGATAGTATACTCGTGGAAAATTAAATGAGATCGCACGCGTGTGGATGAATAATGCTAGTTTGGCTATGGATTGTTAAATGATAGTATAGACACATAGTTTTAAAAATTGGTGTGGTTATAGAAAGGTGCTTTGCTCTATTGCCAACATCTAAAATAATATCTAATAAGGTATTATTTTACAATATTAAATGAAAGTTTAATTAATATTTATATTTAGTTTAAAAATGTATTTTATAATAATTTTTGTTAGCTATTGCGTATTTGAGCGTGAGAGATGGAGTATCAAGTTCCACCGCTGTGTAGGTAGACCTTTATCCGCTCTGTAGGAATATGACGTTACCTAGGTAGCCTATACCTTGTATGTTGTCTACATGTCATACCCGCAATGAGATGAGGTGATGGTGATATTGAGTATGAAGGTGGGAAGTCAGTGGAAATCTTAAACCTAACTTAAACCTAATCAACCATGCCGTTGTGACCAAAGAAACAGTTCGCCTTTCGTGGAAACTGACTAGTGAATATGGAATTGAGCTCGGGACCTCGAGATCTGTAGCCATGAGTGCTGATCGCCAGATAAATAGGCTAGTTTTTATAGTATTCAAGAATAGTTAGAGAGACAAACAATTATCTGTGAGGCTGGGATTAAGTTCCCGGTATTGCGTTGACGATTGTTATCTCTTAAACTGTAGTTTTTCATTCTTTCTACAAATGATTTTTGGTTAAGTTTACCTCATTTACCACTTGAATAGGTCACTAATTACCTCTTGTCGAGAGTGTTAACACAAAATATTTAGCCTAGATAGAGATATTTCTGTGTTAAGCGTTTATAGATTGTTTCACTATCTAAACCCAAACCACTACATTGCGGTGATTGTTTGTGTCATTAGCTAACCAACCGTCAGATAAAGATAATCCCTTAGGCTCTCACATATAAACCAGACACATTTTCGACGCCTTTAGGGGGAAATGGTTTCCTGCCTTTAACCCTGTTTGTCGTTCTACGACAGGATGTGTTGGTGTATCGTGTTCTTGACTTCGGGGGTCTATAACAAATGACTTTGGTTTAAGGCCCGGTGCCCACAAGCGACGTTCGTCATCTTTGCAGTCGCGTCCTGTGACATCGCTAAAAGTAGTTCACACAAGCGACCTGCGTCTGGTGACGCTAAGTCGACGCCATGTCACAGTACCCGGAGCAGTACACACTAGCGTATTACGTATATTTGGACGCAACTCTTGGCCTCAGTCGGTTTGAAGTAATGGCCGTGATAAGTACACTCCAGGAGAGAGAAAAAAAAAAAGACTAACTTATCTTTGCTATACACAAATCTAGTACCCTGACATGAATTTATAAGTCATCTTAATGATATCTGTAACAATATTGTATAGGCATTTTGCCTAACATCTGGTCTCTACTCATTATTTTATAAGTGTACAGTAGTTGTAACATGTTTTAAGTATTTTATAAATTGTTATTTTGAAAATAAATGGTAGGTAGTAATGTATCTAGTTTTAATGCATTTTTACTATAATTTCGGATAAGCTGGGTATTACGGTTAATCCAGATGACATATGATCCCAGTTAGTCCTTATAAACGATGTTCCACAGTACATAGAAAATAATTTTTCCCGATTCGTAAAAAGTATTAGAGAAAAAAATAGAGAGAGAACTCTTCAAGTAGCTTCAGCATTATGGCTTCCATTTCATCAGTAATTGGATATAGCGTCTTGCACATCTCCATCCATGCTGCTTGTTTTTTTTATTTCTATCGTGGTATTCTTCTAGGGATGACTTTCAAATGAAAGGTCTATCCCGCACCTCATCGATAAAAAGTTCTGTGTCTATTTAAACCTCCATTCTGAATGCACACTGATTACCGTCACACCGTTGAGTTTTAAATTAAATTGATTTATTAATCGTTAAAAGGGGATGTTGGTTCATTTTCAAATACATTTTACGCGTAAAGACGCAATTATGAGGTTAAGTAAAATGTTTAGGAACATCGATCTCACTTTCCTGAAAACCAAAAGGTAGGAATTTTTAATGTGGAGTTTTAGTCCCGGTCGGGTGACTGGTGGTCTAGGGGTAAGGTGTCAAACTTTTGTGCTGGGGGTCCGGGGTTCAATCCCTGGTCCCGGCACATATTTATCTGATTACCAAACCCTTACTTCACCTCTGACAAGACATCTTGTGAATGTGGGGAATGCCAGGTCTCCACCGTGGTTTGGATCCCACGTTAAGCTGTAGGTCTTCCATTTCCTCTCACAATCACCCTACCATTATACATGAGCGTAAGTGCGTACAACCCGAACGGGTAGTGAGACGCGGTAATAATAATAATAATAATAATAATAATAATAATAATAATATAATTTAGTCCCATTCAGGTGTACAAAATTATTTTTTCCAGAATTGTTTTCAACCACCTTGTACATTTCCTCTATATTATTCCTTCTCTATCCCTTCTACCTTAGTGTAACTAATGTGGCTATAGCTCTAATAAATAGTCATACGTGGTTGGAGTAAGAAAATCACATTATATTTTAATTTAATTTTTTTTGAAGTATTTAAAGTGAATTCACGTTACTTGTTGACGGTACTAATGTCACGTGTACTAACACAACGTACTAATTACGCTAACGAGCTAGGCATGAGGAAAATTGAATTTGGAGGAAATTTACCAGAATTTGCGTGGAGGGATGGTGGAAAACTATTTTGGAAAAACCATCCTCAGTACTACGCAAATGCGAGTACACAGTCAGTATACCCAATCGGAATGCGAACCCCAATCTCCATGTCATCAGCAGTCTAGTCTAATCTAATCTAACACGAGAGTGACACCTTATACTAGGCGGATATCAAAGAAGGTCGTATGTAGTTATTTTTTATTTAGTTTCCATTATAAGATAGTGAAATTGATACCAGGAAAAGTATTCTACCATTTTAGTTCAATTTATTTTCATAATTTCATTACTAGAAATATATTGTATAATTCCGTAATTTGTTTATCTGAAACTGTACAATCTACTTCAATAATGAGCAGTAATACAATTAGAACAACACAGCTATCTAATTAATACGTGCAATCTTTTCAATAAATTAAACGAAGCTTTTTTTTATCTCTTATTCTATTTATTTATGATGAAAATAAAATGGGCTATATATATTAATCAATCTATAAAAAATAAATTGCATGTCACAAGGAGACACAAATACTTGAGAAGTGTGGTAGAGGAAAGAGGAGGAAAGGAGAGAAAAGGTGAGAGTAATTGGGGGAGATAGGGAGGCAAGTAGAGGCCTTTTACAAAAGGGTCAGAAGTCAGGTATGGAGTAAAGATGTGGAAGGATGATGTATAATATACAGGATGCATCAGAAACTGGGGATGGAGTAAGAGTAAGAGAGAGAGAGAGTGAGTGAAGAAGGAACCCCTGCAAGGTAGTATAGAGAAGGCGAGATTGAGGTAGTATGGACATGTGAAGAGGATGGAAGAGGGGAGGATGCTAAAAATGGAGGTGGTGAGCAGTAAGTCAATAGGAAGACCAAAGGATAGGTGGATAAAAGAGTGAAGAAGAGTTTGGAGAGGAGTGAATTGGGTTGGCGTGGAGGAAGAATGGTGGTGGGAGGACAGAAGTAAATGGGAGGCTTATGTTCGATGACAGACCATGGCAGTGAAAGTAATTTGTGCATGATGATTATGATTATTATTATGATGATGATGATGAATGGACCGCACACCTAAAATTTATAAACTTTATATAGGCATCTAATTTACAGGTTTCTAATGTTTTGAGTATTTTTATAATCTAATGTAATGTACAGTCTCAAATTTTAAGAAAACCTTTCATAAAAGCTACCAGATTTATTTTGACATCTAGTCATGTGATGTGGAACGGCTACTTTTGATAGTTGGCATCAATACCAATAAAATAACACTAGTAAAAATAGATAAATGTTATATAAATTGGCAGTAAAAATATATCAGTATTTTCTAAGAAAAATAAAATGAGATTGTAGTTCCACATTTTCTACTTTCTCTCTTCGGTACCTTAGAGAGAAATTATTGTGACCATCAAAAGACAAGTCAAACTCGAAATTGTGAAAAATGTCAACGTTTCATGACCCCTAAAACCAAATATGTTGTTTACGCAATACTCTGTACCTCAGGCTAGAAACGAAACTATTTTACCGATTTCGTTAAAAATTGGTATCTGGGGTTTTAATAAGGCCCCCCTCCCCAAGGGATTTTTATAATTAGATATCCAACCCTAAATTTAAGGGTGGTTTACTTATGGACAAAAACAGAAAAAAAAATCGATTTCCTTGGAATTTGCTCGAACTATTTTGATTATATCTAATATAAAAAGACAGGGCTTATCATTATAAATAAGATTGAAGTTTTCATTTTCTCATACAAATGACTTTGAGGGTACTTTATATGGGGAAATTTTTCCAATTTTTATCATTTCTCTTCAACAATTTGAAATAAGAAAATAAATAATTTATCATTGTAAAGTTGTAGTACTATTAAAGATTAAAATCTTTTATTTGAATTGTAATTTTATAAAATCAATAATTTCTAAAATGTAAGTAAAAATATATAATTTTTAATTGAGGCATTTGAAAATGAATTTAATTCTTATACTCTTTGGTAGACAAAGATGTTTCTCTTAATTATTCTGTAACAGTGTTACTAGTTGCTAACGCCATAGAGCAGGTAACAATGTATATTATTTCATTTATTTTCTCTAGGGTAGTGTTTCTACAACAATGTATGGTAAAAGTTAAGACTTAAATATTATCTTAATAATTAATGATTAATGAAAGTATGGGTTTAAATTGGTTGATAATTATAGTATATTGTGTATTATTATATTATGATTAATCTCTACGGGATGTTGGTGTACTTGTTATTATATATTTACATTACAACGTTTACTGTAATACGAGTCAAATAGGATGAGCTAATAACATGACATACTACACTATTGATTGACAATTATGTAAAATAATAATAATAATACTTAGCACCGCGTCTTACTACCCGTTCGGGTTATACGCTTTTAAGTACTAATTACTCTAATGAATTAGGAATTGGGAAGGTTTAACTAGAGGAAGTGAACCCGCATTTGCGTGGAGGGAGAGTGGAAAACCATTTAGGAAAAACCACCCCCAGTTCACCCGACCGAGATTCGAACCTCGATCTCCCCGTCCTCAGCAGTCGGGCTCAACACGACAAATGCGTTAGCCAACTACGCCACGGAGGCGGGTATTTTGTAAAATACAATGTTGAACAATGTATAGAGCTATTATTTCGTTTCACAAATCTTATGAGGTTTTAGTAAATGTCTATTTTAATATAAATGAGGGTGAAATTCTGTGCGGTGCATCATACCATTTATTTTTTTAAATGAATGAGGAAAAATTATAGCAATGAAAGCTCATTGTGTCAGCCCGTAAAGAAAGAGGACCTGGTTTATTTAACGATTTCACCAGCACCGTCCGTCGAAGTAATCCCAAATTAAAGACGTGAGCAGAATTAGAGGAGCTGCTTTTCAACACTTTTCTAATGAGAACGTTTAGTTTTTTTTTTCCTCGTTGCATCTGGGTGCGAGAGAGGAGAGAGAGTATTTGAATGGAGAATTATGGCCAAACTTGTTCTTTGCGCGTGGGCCTGTGCCATGGTAATTAGCGAGCAGAAGCTGTACCCTTGTTGAGGGCATTCATGAAGTACGAAGTCGATGTGCTACTTACGATGACCAACATCTTTAAAATAAAAATATACCTTAACTTTTCACGCTTTTGAAAAAAAGTGATAAAAAGATAGTTTTTTCAAACTTTTTATTCGACTTCTGAACACATAATAATAACCTATACATACCACTCTGGTGGTCACATGGTCTAAAGAAGAGATATCGAGACTTTTCCTTAAAGTGTTTCATTTAAGGACTAGCTGGCTGAGTTTTGAACTAGTATAGAGTGCCACTTTTTATTTAAGTTTTTTTAGTGATTATTTAAAAATAAAATCTGGTTCAATATTATGAACTATTGAATAACTCAAATAGAAATGTAAATAATTTAATAATCCTTATATTTTAACTTTCTTTCTCTGTGGCGTTAGAAACTCGAGAGCTAATTACCACTTAGACAAAAGTAGCCTATTCCTTGAGATAGTTCTACCCAGTCCACCTCATTACACCCCATCACTGTCAGGTCTATCCTCCCATCTGAATCTAGGTCTTCCCAATGATCTCTTCCCATTGAGCTTGCCAGTCAATACCCTGAACACGATTCTAGAAGCTCCCATTCACGTTTCATGCTCTTCCCACTGTAATATGAGAGATGTGATTATACTATCAAAGTCTTGTAATGGATACAGGGTATGTAACTCATAATTATGTAACCCCCTCCACGGGTCAGGTCAGGTCTATCGAGGGTTTTTTTAATATTTTGATTCTCACGTTCCTTCCATGCAAATGTGGTTAAATTACTTCTAAAATACTCTCGTCCTCATCCCTATACTATTAGATTGATGGACGAATATACATATAACCTGATTGGGTGGTAAGACGTGGTGATAAAAAAAAACATGTTGGGAGGTTTGTTAGTTGAAGAGTTATCGGAGGGAGAGGGGGGGGGGAGGAGGTAAATGGGAGATATAGGTTAACAGGGTGGACATATAAGCACAATAACAATAATAATAATTACACTATTTAGAAATTATTTAAGCTAACAAGTTTATTTACTGTTCCATATTTTACGTAACTATTTAAAATATATAAATTAAATACTGTAAAACGATATATTCAATCCACTTGTTTAAAAATAACTGTTTAAAATACTAATTCAGTTTTATTTAATGATGTTCACATAAAAGTACAACAAATACAATATATTTAATTTATCGTAATATATAGTTTATCACCCATTGATCTGCTTAGTAATACCTATTTAATTTTCAGGCCAAAGCATGTAGAAAGAGTTTCTGCGTGTTGAATTTTTTTAGTAATAAATAGAAAAATGGTAAACTGAAAATTTTTTAGAGGAAGAATAAATTCATACTTTTCTATAGAATGCACACAAATAAAACCTATGAGCGTGTCTAAAATTCATGTTTATGTAAAGGTAAATACAAAAGATAAATGAAAAATAAAGAGAAAATTTAAATTTAAAACGAACAAACTCAAATTAAAATACACTAATATTATATTTATTATCTAACTAACGTAGAATATACTTATAAATTTTTTAAATCGATTAAATATAAACTCAAGGTATTCTTTCCTTCTTATCACGTATATAATTCTCCTTACCAACAAATTACTACGAATATTACTAAAATCAAATTAAAAAGAAAATACTCTATGTTTTGTTTCATAAGTTTTACAATCTGCGGATAACATGAAAATTCTAAGGTAAGCATAGCATTTATAGAAATCTTTATTTGGAGTATTTAACGTGCTACTCTTCGAACCAATTGACAATATCATTACTACAGTTAGCCCCATGGCTTCTTTGGTGCTGACTGATAGCTCACAGCTGACTTCTGACAGTCAACATTTAGGTATATACCTAAATTTTGACTATAAAAAAGGACAGCTGCTAAACACATGTTTTTTCAGATCATATGAATCGGCGTAGGGATACATAATTTGGTCTGGTAACTTTTCAAAACCCATCAGCTGTGAGCTGTGAGATGTCAGTCAGCACCAAAGAAGTCATGGGGCTACTGTACATTCTGTATTTTACCCACATAAAGTTAGTGCAGGCTATCAGACATTAATTTCTTAATTTTGTATTTTATTTACACAAAATATATCCGCAATGGGGGGCGTCAGCTGTTTTCTTTCCCATTTTCCTCGCCGTTTGCTTTGGCTTTCATATTTCCCCTATCTTCCTTCATAAAAATAAAATCCACGAAACACTAATAACTACTAGTGCTTGTAAGTACTGTGGCATACTTGCTAGCTAAAATTCTGTTTGGAAATAAACTCCCACTGAATCATAATTCTAAATAAAGGCTCAAAACCTATTTCATCAATCATCGATTCATCTCTGGGTCAAGACGAGAATCGAACCTGGGACCCTCAGCTCAGTAGCCATACAACATTTATGGTAAAATAATGGCAGCTTCATCAGTTATATTTACACCGGAATTCCGGCAAATATTTATCTGATTACCAAACCCTTCCTTCACCTCTGACAAGACATCTTGTGAATGTGGGGAATGCCAGGTCTCCACCGTGGTTCGGATTCCATGTTAAACTGCAGGTCCTTCATTTCATCTCACTATCACCCTACCATTACACATTAGCGTAAGTGCGTATAACCCGAATGGGTAGTAAGACGCGGTGCTAATAATAATAATAATAATAATAATAATAATAATAATAATAATACAACAGAATTGATGAGTGTGTAGATTAAACGTCAACTTCGTCTAGTCTAAATTGCTTGTTAAGGGAAGATCGGATTTCTAATCTCTCAGATATCTCAATACCTATTAAATAACCAGCCTTGTGGTGTAGTGGTCGGTGCATCTAGCTATGAGGCTAGGGCTCATGGGTTCAGTTTCCGGGTGGTACTTTTGAGTATTATTCGAAAGGAGAATTAACCCACCGGTCACCAGGGTTTAGTTATTTAGGCTTAAGTTAGGTTTAAGTGTTTACACTGGTTCCACACCCTTATACTCAGTATCACCCTCATCTCATCGGGACATGGATAGAACCTCCACGGAAAGGATGTACGATTAGTACATTCGGGCGATCCCTGGACAACGGTACATCAGTACTGGCTGGCTAATATTTCCATAAGCTGGGCTACAAGAGATGTAGCCCGACGCGCAATAGTAAATGTACCTATTACATAATACCAGAGGAACTCTGGGAAATCTTCGTTTACTGGGGCCGCCTTTTATCTGGCTCACCCCTTCTCCCTTCAAAAAATAAAAAACTTAATTTAATTTTTTATTATATCTATTACAATATTTTGCACCAATATACCAATTTTCAGCCGTATAAACTATCAGGAAATGTCCTAAAAGATTTATATGTCATGATGCTTGGAGCCGTATTTTTATACATAATAATATGATAGTTGAATTATCCCCAACTTCTTGTCCGATTTTCTTCCCCAACAAAAATGATCTGTAAAAATATACTGTACAAAGAACAACTGTGCCAAGTTATAATTAAATTGGTTAATGCCTCCAAAAGTTTATTGGGAGACATTTCCGTCACAAATGCAAATCGGTGGAGTTAATACTAAGAACTCGCTTCATCCATTCAATAATTCAAACCATCGCATGAGATGTTTTTGTTTTTAGACTCCGACAATATTTGCTAGATCGCCAATACAGGGATCCAACTTACGTGCACGCAAGCAAAAATTTCCCACCACGAATTGTGTTTTTTCATTTTGTCACCTAAGCAAGCGGTGGGACTCTAAAAATCCCGGGGCTCTTTGCAGCCGAACCATTTGCACATCCATAAGGGTTGACCCTGAATAATACTACTGGTATAATCAAATTTTACCCACCTTGGTGGCGTAGTTAGCTAACGCGCTAGTCGTGTTGAGCTCGACTGCCGAGGACGGGGAGATCGAGGTTCGAATCTTGGTCGGGTGAACTGGGAGTGGTTTTTCTTAAACGGTTTTCCACTCTCCCTCCAGGAAAAAGCTGGTTCACTACCTCTAAATTCAACCTCACCCAATTCCTAGTCCATTAGCGTAATTAGTACTTAAGCGTAGGCCTATAACCCGAACGGTTAGTAAGACGTGGTGCTAAATAAAAATAAACAATCACATTTTTATCAATTTTGACGATTTTTTATAGAGTCCTTCTAATGAAAACTGAATCATAGTGTTCATATATAACGAAAGACACGGTGATTCTCACCCCTAGTATAAAGGGGATGTGCATGTAGTCAGTGACGAATTAACATAAAGCACCCCGCTTCTCTCTGGCGTGTATCTAACACGTGTTACCCTACCAACGGGAGTGTTATGGATTGTGTAGGCTTGGGGGTGGGGGTGAGTGGGGGAAGTGAAGGGGGAGGGCTTGTATTGAACTAGTCCCCAGTTTGATCCTCGCGAGAGAGAGAAACAGATGGATTTATAGCAGCATCTCCTACTGAAGCAGATCGAAAGTGCTCTTGAAAAAAAATGGTACTCGTTACCGGCTTGTTTATTTCCCATATCATAAATCGAGATACAACCTAGGAGAACATTTTTTTTTCAATACTAAAAAGGGTATAAAAGCTATTTAATAATATTTACATATAATTTGACACTATGAAGTTTTCTGTTTTGGTTACCCATTTCTTTCCGGGATTTTACCTGTTATTATTATTATCACTGCGTCTTACTACCCGTTCGGTTTATACGCACTTACGCTAATGTGTAATGGTAGGGTGATTGTGAGATGAAATGGAGGACCTACAGTTTGACGTGGAATCCGAACCACGGTTTTACCTGTTAATTATGCAGTTGAGTTTTTTTAGCACCGCTTTATACAATCCGTTTGAGCTATACCCCTATACACTAATTACATTAATGAGTTAGAGATGAGGAAGGTTGAATTTAGAGGAAGTGTACTCGTATTTGTATGAGTGGAAAGTGAGAGTGGAAAACCGTTTAGGATTTTTTTTTTAAAACTTAGTACATCTGACGAGGATTCGTGTCCGCTTGTCACAAAGTCTAAGGAGTTAGACTTGTAATAGATATATCGAGGTTCGAATCTCGGTCAGGTTCACTGGGGAATGGGAGAGAGCCCCCCCCCCCCCACATGTTATTTATTATTGTGTTTCTCCTATCCTCTTCCCATGCGTATGAGGATAAATTTCCTTAAAATTAACCTACTCATCCTTGCAGAATAGATTAAACCATACATTTTGTGTTTAATCATACAATAAAATGAAGTACTTTTTTCTCTCCAGGTTTTCAACGAATACTAGCGCCTCTTTTTCATGCGGAAAACTAGTAACTTAACAGAGACGATGTGCCCTCTTCTTTATCCGGATCGTTACACTTTTTAGAGTTTTTTTTATAACCTCGCTTTTGCTCATTTCCCTGCTCATAAAACGGAAGATATAAAGCAACCTCGCGGCTGTAGAATCACGCAAGTCATTATACAGTAACTTGGATAAATGTGAGAGCATCGTTAGCAAGGTAAACAAAATTAAAACTGTTCTTTACAAAATATTAAATTAAATGTGATGATCGTTTAGTTTGGTTTGGCCCTGACGAGGAGGTTGGGGGTTTAAATCCTAGCCGTATACTGAGGTTGTTATTTTTCCTAAATTGTTTTCCAATCTTCTTAAGCGTAAATACGAGTACATTTCATCTCAATTATAACTTCCTTAATTATCCCTACCTCACTAACGTAATTAAGTGAGCATATGCGTTTAACCTGAACAGGTAGTAAGACACAATATTTTTTTTTTTAATAAAAAGACCATAGCCCATTTTAAAATAGAGTTTCGATTATCCGGCCTTCGATTGATAGGCTTTCCGTATTACCGTGTCCGGTTTTCAATTTAACAAAATGCGTTTTAAAATAAACAAATCAGTACATATTCACTATAAAACATTTACGGGCGCTCTATTTTCACTTGTTATTGCTTTGTAGCCGATATTCCATTTCCAAAATAAAGTACTGTGTAGTGAAGATTTAAAAAAAAATCCTCGTTTAATATTTACTGTTTCACTAAAATTGCTGTATTCCAATTTTACATCGTAATAAGAACATTGGCGGATTATATTAAAACAAAGTTAAATGATCTGTTAAAATTACAAACCCATACTAAACTTATTTATACTTGATTCCGTATTAAATGACTTTTCCGTAATCCGGCTCGAAATGCCTCAATTTTAGGCCAGATAATCACAAATCTAGTGTACAAAGAAAAAAAATCAATCAATCATAGTGTTTCAATTTTATGCGGAGATCCAATAATTACTATACCCTACTTGAGAGTGAAAAATATTCTTCTACACGTGAAGCCATTTTCTCTGACCTATCAGGCATGATTATGACAAATAAACACTCCCGCTATAATATTTAATGGACAGTAAAATAACCCTTCCGAGTACCAATTTTCAAGATCGAGTTCGATATACTTCCAAGATGTTATAACTCACTTTTCAACTGTCTAGTTACTAATCTCTAATACGGACTACTTTCTTTCTGGTACCCGCCTCGGTGGCGTAGTTGGCTAACGCACTTGTCGTGTTTAGCTCGACTGCTGAGGACGGGGAGATCGAGGTTCGAATCTCGGTCGGGTGAACTGGGGGTTGTTTTTCCTAAATGGCTTTCCACTCTCTCTCCACCAAGTGCGTGCTCACTTCCTCTAATTCAACCTTCCCAATTCCTAATCCATTAGCGTAATTAGTACTTAAAGCGTATAACCCGAACGGGTAGTAAGACGCGATGCTAAATATTATTATTATTATCTTTCTGGTAGACTCACTGTAGGTTTAGAGTTTCGTTGGCACCACGAAACTCATTGATAAGCTTGGCTATAAAATTATCGTTTTAGAATACAAATAAATATTAAACTACTGCAATTAATTACACTTTGATCAAAAAATCTATGTTCAATGCCAAATCTGATTAATCTTTTTTTTAATAGGGTTCGAGTGAATGAATGATTGCATTTGATTTAATTATACTTTTATATAACATATGTTTTGAATTTTTTTGTTAATTATCAATATTGTACGAGAGAGACCAATTTTTCACTTTGGAGCACTATCTATATTAAAAACTAAAATTATAATTATATCGTTAGCCCGAAAGCGAGCTATACCGACCGCGACCAAATTGATGTTGGCAAAGACAGTGTCTACAATAGCATATAAAGGGTGTCATGTGGTCAGCACAACGAACCATCCAGCTGTTAATTTAATCTAATTTTTCTAGACCGTAGATTATAATTATTTATTCAAGTAACTCCTCAATTGTCGTCATAAGGCTGAGTTCTGTTATAGACTTGCTGCATCACAGACAAATCTGGAATCACTGGAGATCGAACCTGGGACCTCTTTATCAGTAGCCAGGAACTCTTAACACTAGACCACAGAGGCGGCCATCGATAATAATTTAAAAAATTGCACGGGACTAACTGAAGGAGTGTAAACACATGTATAGTGAGTCGAAGCCAATGAGAGAATAATAATAATATTTAGCACCACGTCTTACTACCCGTTCGGGTTATATGCTTTAAGTACTAATTACGCTAATGGATTAGGAATTGGTAAGGTTGAATTAGAGGAAGTGAACCCGCATTTGCGTGGAAGGAGAGTGGAAAACTATTTAGGGAAAACCATCCTTAGTTCACCCGACCGAGATTCGAACCTCGATCTCCCCGTCCTCGGCGGTCGAGCTCAACACGACAAGCGCGTTAGCCAACTACGCCACAGAGGCGGGTTCCAGTGAGAAAGCAATATAAACAAATCAAACATATATTTTTTTGTTTTAAATTTGTTTTTGTGAATATATGGGTGTGCGTGGCTATATAAACTTCGACTTCATTTCTAAAATAATTTATCTTCGGCAGATGCGAGGTTTCACAAGTAGAAAATATTAAAGTGTCACATAAAAGTCTTGAACGTTCACATAATATAATCTATTTTAACTTAATTGAATGTTTTGGTATTTACTTACGTCATCATTTTTGGTCAAAATATGCTAAGAATGTTTGCAATAACACATTTTGCAAACTATGTTTAGCGTCTAAATCTATGCATAATCAACCGTTTTATTCCATATTAAAACAAATTTTTGAACCCAATTTTCGCTTCGGGAATATTTAATGTAATTTGAGTTACCATTGCTTCAAATATAAAAATTGGACTTCACTTACGCCAAAGTATTACATTTCATAATTTAAAAAAACTCTTTTTTATCACCGCTTCTTATTACCTTGTTTAGGCTATACGCATATATGGTAATTATTATGATGAGGTAGGAATGAATAAAAGGAAGCATTTTATAAGTAGTCTACACGAAATTGCGTGGAAAGAAAGTGGAGACCCGTTTAGGAAAAACCCCTCTCAGTACACCCGACCGGAATTATAACTCTGATCAAGGTGACTGGTGGTCTAGGGGTAAGGTGTCAGACTTCTGTGCTGGCGTCCGGGGTTCAATCCTCGGTCCCGGTAGAGATTTATCTGATTACCAAACCCTTCCTTCACCTCTGACAAGACATCTTGTGAATGTGTGGAATGCCAGACCTCCACCGTGGTTCGGATCCCACGTTAAACTGTAGGTCCTCCATTTTATCCCACAATCACCCTACTCTTACACATTAGCGTAATTGCGTATAACCCGAACGGGAAGTAAGACATGGTGCTAATAATAATAAATATAAATTTGATCTCCCTCTTTCTTCTGCCAATCTAACAGGAGACCATTAGGATGGAAAAAAAACTGATTCAATTTAATATCTTGCTGGCGTTATCTTAATAACTCTTGATAGAGTTAAAGGGTACTCTTTGTTAAATTAGTAAATTCAACACCAAGTATTTATAAATGACTTATTTTAGGGGTAGTGATGGGGAAGCTAACTTAGAGAAAATGTTCCCGCATTATTTTGGAGAAGGTAGTGATAGAACAGGACAAATTAAGTTTTTATTTTGGGTGCCACGTCTTGCTACCCGTTAGGGTTATATGCTGACAAGATAATTAAACAAAGTCTTTATAGCCAACTGCACTTGGATGAGATTCAAACCACGTACTCCCAGGTACAGGCTATCCATTTTTTACCTAGACGCCTTAGACCTTGTGATCATTGATACTGGCTCTTCATTATTATACTATCCGGAGACGGGGAGATTCCGGTTTGAATTATGGATGGGTACGTTTAGTATTCATTGTAATGAAACTGTTTTGGACCCCTCTCATATATTAAAAATGTCATGGATGAAGTGTATTTTTTTTAAAAGAAGTGTATGTAAAATGTTCTTTTAATACTTCATCCATGAATAATCGAGCGCTTTTAGAAATAAAATGGTTTATTATTGATTAAAATTTCTATTAATAAGTTGGTTTTGAATTTTTTAACCAATCTTCATTAATAAAATGAAGAGTTTGTCTGTCTGTAATGAGAATTGCGTGATATCTACCACACGCAGAGATTTGAAATTCAAAAATTAGTTGCCTCTGTCAAATACATGTTCACATGAATCTGGAATTTTAGTTTTTTTAATTAGAGATTTTTAAATTCATCAAAATCTCGGTTGGAAGAACTAAGACGAAGGACTTTTATTTTCTATCTGTTTGAAGAAAAGAAAAACGTTGCCCGGGCTAACCCCGCAATTCTATGTGCTGTTATCCCGGGAAACGCTGGGTATTTTTGATAGTCTGTTATATAATTAAAAGTTACATATTGACTCAAAAGTTAGAAATGAAATTTGAGTATCATAGACTTCATGAATTAAAAGATCAACATTTTATCAGATACAAGTTTAAAAATAAATAAACTTAATAAACATAAATTATTTATTGTATATTTTTCATAAAGTTAAAAACTGATTATTAGATCCAAATTGACAATATTGTTAAGGTTTGATTAACTAATCTTTGTCTTTTACTGTCTCACGTTTCCTAGACTAGCAGACACTAATTTATATATATAGGCCCTTAGATAAATACCTAGATAGGTCAATGCATGTATCAAGGCATCAGTCTCGTCTTGGTTTACCAGTAACGGGGATTTTGGGAAATCGCATCTTAGCTGTGTGAATTGAGGTTTATATTTTTTTATCATCCCTCTACGAAAATACGTTTCATTTCTTATAAACTCTATCCTCCTCATCCTTATACCATTCGTGTAAATATGTGGATATACCAGATGGATTGTTATGTGGGGAGAACTGTGATAAAAAAAATCCTCTTTTAGATCGTCATATATTTTTGTTGGCTCATATCAATTGTCTTGTCTTAAGGTTAAGTGTAGGAGACGCGAGAAAATGTAAGTGTTTTTTGCAGTTTTTATAGCTAAAATCTTTGGGGCCAAAATAAATAAAACATTTCTTCAGTAGAAACATATATGAGTAGTTTTCATCATATGTTTATATCAACAGTTGTTGAATATCAGTCACGGAAGCATTTGATGGCAAAGTTTTAAATGGAGATAAAATGGATGTCATAAAATTTCAGGACAACCTTGAAAGATATAAATATTCATATAAAAATGTGAAAAAAAAATTGAACTCTATTTTTATACTGGATATTATTTGATATATTTTGACCGAAATAATATGATGATAAAAAAACTACAAAAATACTGTATTTAATTTGCCTTTCTTCCACCTCCCCCCCACTTAAAATATTTTCCTACAAATAAAAAAATGTACATAACAATTGTGTGTATGTGTTGGTATTTTTATTGATATTTATGGTTAAATATTATACAATACTTAGCATATCAATAACATAAATATGTGTTTACAGTCTAGAGAAGAACTAGGTTCTTGGTGATAATATTTTTAAAAGATAAATATAAATATTGACTTGACCTATTTTCTTACGTAGCACTGAAAGTGTTGAAAACACTTTGCGTGAAATGATATACGTTTATGGCATTTTGAAGCTATAACAAGCTTCATAACATTTTACTTACACTAACACACTCTAGCGGAGGAAAGCGAACATTCCTTCCTTAGAATAGAATGATTCAGAACAACGATATGTTTATATTTAAGTGAAGAGTAAGAAAATCAAATAAAAAGAAAATGTTGAACTCTAATATATTAGGAATTCACTTTGTGGGAATGCAACGCATTCCTAAAGGAAGTAAACAATATATAAATATGTTTCGAAATGCGCATGTAAATGAAGAATATATTTTTCGTCATATTGCCTGAAAAAAAACACGCAGATAATTAAAAAAATAATTAAAGGAAATTAAGTATTCAAACAAATTCACCATCATCTAAAGTTGAAATTTTTTTTGTAAAAGTGGAAGGAAAATAAATAAAAAATTGTAAGATTACGAACTAAGGAGCCTTCATACAGTATTTGTTGTACAGGTGGGTGCTGGTGCATTTTTTAGTAATCTCCCCTCTCATATCCATCCTAACTATATTAAGGTGTTAATAAATCTTGTGTGAAGAGTGTAAATAAAGTAATCAAAACAAAAAATATTGTTTTGAATTTGGTTTTGTTTATATTGTCGTGTTAAATCCATGTCCCGCATTGTCGAGTGCAACTTGTCTTACTTACAACCCATCTAAGCTATCAGAATATTGACAAATTTGCGTTAAACTAAAATATAAAACCCAGTAGAAAAATATCTTAGTTTATTCCACTGGGATTTAAACCCTTATCTCACCGTAGTTTGAAAACTATACCAGGTGAGTTTGACACTTTACTACCTGTTCATACTGTATATGTATTTAAAATAAAAATGTAGTGATAAAAGAGGGAGTATTTAGAGGAAATTTACCCGCATTTGCAGGAAAGTAGAATGGATAAATACTTATGTCTTGTTGATAAAATAATGTTAAAACTATACTTAAGGTGCATTGGAAATAAACACAAGATAAGATCACTTTATTTGCAGTTTAATAACAATTTATGTTTGGATAGAATAAATAAAATAATATTTTAGTGGATACGTTTGATTTCATACCCTGCACATATTATTACAGGGTGTGGAGGAAAAAATTAGATGATATCTGCTGAGGAAAGTGATGGGAAACGTGCTGAGGTTTTCCTGACGTCCTCTGAAGCTCACGTGAGTGACATCTTCAAAAATAAAAAAAGTGTTGTTTGCTTTTATTTAGCTTGTGGTTATTTACTTTTCATTTAAAGTGTTAATTTTCTAGTTAATAATCATCTAATTGTATCGGCCCCACCCTATACAAAAAGTTCTTGAAAATTAGTCATGAACATAATTTAATTTATAAGAAAGATTTTAAATTAAGAGAACAAGTTGCTATCGAATTCCAGGATGCCCATTACAAATATTCAAGAACTATTTAGTGAAGCATTTTAAATTAAACGTACCTACTGGAGCTACATTGGATAGCTTTGGTCAATTTTTTTTTATAAAAACTATATAAATACTGTTTTTCATTCCAATAATAAGCTTTACTTCTAGAATGGGATGAAATTAACTAAATAAACCTAACCAAGATTTGTTTTTAAGGACAGCTCAACCTGTAAGGATTAAGTTCAATCTAAATGCAAAACCTACATTAACAATCATGAATTTAATCCAAGCTTTGTGTTGAGATTTACATGCAAGACGAGCTTTGTGTATATTATACGTGTTGTCACGAAGAGCACTGTGAAACCATCTTCTCTTTCCATCCAAGAAGTGTAGTTTCCCGTCACCCATATCTAGGGCACGTCCCCGGAGACATCCAGGTGACCATTCACCTCATGAGAGTTTAGTGCTCTCGTCATCAGTCTTAATTTATTGGTGGAAAAGGGTAGGAGAGTTATGTCCCTAGATCCTCCATGTTGCTGGCAGCTACATGGCCTTCATTACACTTCTCATCCAAACTTTGCAACATTTCGTATTACCTACGAGCAAATAAATGGTACGATATAACCGTTAATACTTTATCATACTTTATTAATGACAACATTAAACAAAAAATGCACTGATAAGTTTTCCTGAGGTTAGAGGGGGAATTTAATTTTTATTATTATCATATTAAACATTCTTCACATATAAGTTTTAGAATCAAATAGCCGAAGCTATTATTTATGCTTTTAGTGAGGATTTACTTCATCTAGATATCATATTCTGAAAATTTAAAAATGACACCTGAACATGGATATCGAACCCGGGTTTGATTCCCATGTTCAGGTGTCATTTTTCAATTTTCAGAATATATAAATTTTGAACAAAATTTCCACAACCATTTTCAAAAAAGTTAAATAATTTCAAAAATTAGTCAGAGTGAACAATACAACAATACAAATTGTTATTTTTCATGTCAAACAGTCCCTAGATATACATTTTAAACAAAATCCTTGAATCCACTTGGAAATATTTTAGATTAAAATTAATTTATTTATCATTTAACTACTATTAATTTGAAGAATTAAATAACAATAAAATAATAATCACTTAAATATGATCATATATTATCTAAATACCAACTTCAGTGGCTGAATGGTCTAAGACGTCACTCTAGAGTTAGACTGAACTGCTAATGGCGGGAGATTAGGGTTCAAATACCAGTCTTGTCAAATGACTGTTTTTTCTCAGATTGTTTTCCACTCTCCGTCCTCGCAAATGCGGGAATATTACTACTAAAATGCTTCCTTCTTCGTTCCTACCTCATTTGAGTAATTACAGTACACGCGTATAATCTGTACTGGGATGTTGATGAAAAAAATTATCTAAACATCAAACTTAAACACCATTAAATCATTTCGGCTCCCCCCCTCCCCCCAACGGACGGGCAGACAGACAGAGAGAATTGTAAGACCCGATTTTTTTTTCCGGTGGCGCAAATTCATCAAAATACTAAGGGGGGCTAATGTTTACGATTATAATACTTTCTCTATATGAGAAATACAATAGATCGTATTTGTATTGAGACAAACTCACACATTTTGGTATGAATAGTTCTTCCATAATAATAATTTCCCCACCAGTACCGACGGTTATATGATCTAAGGTGTCAAGTTCACAATCTTCTATATTAATAAATTCAAGTGTTTGTATCTGACTGTCATGGGCGTTGCGTGATGATATATATCTCAAGCAGAGGGCTGGAATTTAAACATTAGCATCTCTTGTGTACGAAAACGTGATTCTCAAAGCAGGAATTTTAAAAGTTAGATTTGATTTTTTTTTTTTTATTGATTAAAAACTCGTTCAGAAGAAATAAAATGAATGAAATTTATCTCCATCTATTTGAATCAGATAAAAACGTTACCATGGACAATGCTTGTAACTTCTTATAGTCAAATATATTAAAGATGGTAGTGGTTCAAATCTCTGTTGGGTGTTCTGACGATAGTTTCTCATACACGTTTTATGCATGTAGTTTTACTGTCTTCCCCTCATAGGGGTGTGAGTACGTTTCCTCTATTATAACCATACTATCCCTATCAGCTATTTTATTGTGTCATTCATATTAATATGAATTCAGCTCCTAGAATTAGTTCACTATCTTACAAACTTTGGACACATAAATTAACGCAAATATTTAACCTCACGATAATTGCTTACGTTGGTAAATAGTAAATATAAATGGTTAAAATTCAATCATCACTCTATCAGTCTTAAAATCATTACTTTTTTTTCGAAACCTGGCAGTATTATTAAATGTAAGACATATCTTACCACTCTAAAAGGCAATGCACTGTGCCAACGCCTGCTAGGGATTGAGATAGGTATTCCGCCTTACAGTACTAGCCGCCGGATTGCATGCGCTCTTAGGGGCTTTTCTATTCCAAAACGTTCATTCCAAGGTTTTTAGATTATACATTTCAAATTTTGTATATCTGATAGTTGTTCAAAATTTCACTTATTTCCAGGTAAGGTCTTTAATACCGGACACATGATCAAAAAGCAAGCTATTTTGTGATTCTCTTTATCAGCGAGTGTTTGGAGATTAATTATTTGCATAAAAGATTTTTGAGATTCTCAGCCCTAGGATTTTCTTTTATACAGTAATAGAGTGTTCAATTAACACTACATTAGATATTTTATTCGACACCTAATGATTACGTATGATGCATATTAAAACACATTGATATAATTATATCTGCCCGTAAGGCTCCCTCGGAGAGTTGACTGTATCGCCCGGTTCCCGAGTCTATTTATTTGACAGAACATTATACACGTGACCCGAGGTGGCGTAGTTGGCTAACGCGCTTGTCATGTTGAGCTCGACTGCTGAGGACGGGGAGATCGAGGTTCGAATCTCGGTCGGGTGAACTGGGGGTGGTTTTACCTAAATGGTTTTCCACTCCCTCTCTCTCCACGCAAATGCTGGTTCACTTCCCCTAACTCAACCTTCCCAATTCCTAATCCATTAGCGTAATTAGTAATTAGAGCGTATAACCCTAACGGGTAGTAAGACGTGGTGCTAAATATTATTATTATTATTATTATTATTATACATGTGGTTTTACAAACAAGCTTGTTTTGTCCAATTAGTTAAACCAAATATGTACTGTAAATGGCCGAATTCGACTCGCTCCATTTAAACTCTAACTATAAGTTTAATCTCATCGAAAATCTAATTTAATTCGTCTGACCACCACTGTCAAAGGACTGACTTCGATTCCTGTCGTTGGAAGGTTTACCTCGACGCGTGTTGGCGGTAAATTGTTAACGGCTTTCAGCTCCCGCCCTCATTAGACTGAAATCGACTCTCGGTGCCGGTAAACAATTGATTGAATCCGACCCTATTTGGTCCGTAGAACCTAACGCAACCGGCTTTCCTTCTGTCCTTTAGTGGACTCGTTTCCTCTCGCTCCATTAGAATACTGACTTTGGATCTCTCCCCCAATATCCTTGCTTCAACTCTCTCCACTATCTTTTAAAGCTTATTTATCCGCTAAGCCATGTGAACTTTCGTCATGCTCTTGGAGGGCGTTCACTTAACTCAAATTACTTGGTTTATTCAGTTTTGTTGTGACAGATTATCTCAATATGATTGTGCGTATATCCTTCTAAAAAACTATATCTTTATGATAAAATATTAACGAAACAGATATTTGTTTTAGAACCAATTTACAAGTGGTCTAAGTCGTGGGAGTCTTACTATACTTAATTAACATATATGAAGAGGTTAGCGTTCTATTTCTTCCGTGTGTAATGAGTTTTTTACCCATATTAATTTTGCTGCAGGTTTTCCGACCTTCTCCTTCCACGCTAATGCGGACGCAATTTTTTTCTAAGATAACCTACTATTCTCTATCTCTTAACGACGATTCCTATTGCCATTTACGCAAATTTACTAAATAGCCTGATTTGTAGATGATTTAAAAAATTAATTTGTGACAAAAAAACAACTAATTTTAGAATTATTTAAAAAATTTGTTTTTTTTGTTTTAATGTTATAGTTATCTATAAAATCTGCTAACAAAACGTAAATACACTTACATGGGAAATCCTATCTTGACATGCCACTACGTCACAATTAGGCAAAGTTCTTTAAATTAAGTCGTTACTGACCCTTATTCTTGACGTACCACCCGCCTCAGTGGCGTAGTTGGCTAACGCGCTTGTCGTGTTGGGCTCGACTGCTGAGGACGGGGAGATTGAGGTTCGAATCTCGGTCGGGTGAACTGGGGGTGGTTTTCCCTAAATGGTTTTCCACTCCCTCTCTCTCCACGCAAATGCTGGTTCACTTCCTCTAATTCAACCTTCACAATTCCTAATCCATTAGCGTAATTAGCACTTAAAGCATATAACCCGAACGGGTAGTAAGACGCGGTGCTAAATAATAATAATAATAATAATAAAATCTTAACGTACCACTGTAAAATGATGAATGTTGGCTAGTTCTTTTGACGCGTATTCGAACGCGACTCGCTACAATCTAAGTCCTTATAATGGAGAAGTTTGAGAACCGTACTCCGTGTTTTGAATGAGAGGCTGTGGTAGATTAATGTGACTTGTGGTTAATATTACAGAACGTGGAAAGCGAAAGATATAGGGTTTCATAATGATATCACGTATAATAGGGAACATTGTTGCAAGGATTTTGACTGCCGTAGAGATATAGTGAACAGACGATATGAAAACAAACATTGATAACAAAACCAACAAAAGAATAATTCTTTCTTTTCTTTTTGTATAGCGTCTTACTACTCGTTTGGGTCATATTTACATTACATGTACCGATTACGTTAATGTACGAAGGAGGAGGAAGTTTTAGCTTAGATGAAATATAACCATAGTTTTTCGAGGAGGGAGAGTGTAAAACAATTTAGAAGGAAACCACCCCTCTTTTCCCATTTAATTTTGTAACATTGAGATGTAATTGATTTTTAATGGCAAGTTATTATTCGGAATGTTCCAAATCAACAAAAATAGTTCGTCTTGTTGGAACACTCTCCGTTTCAACGTTTCCGACAATATCACATGTTATAGTAATATAATAATAATAATAATAATACTTAGCACCGTGTCTTACTACCCGTTCGGGTTATACGCTTTAAGTACTAATTACTCTAATGGATTAGGAATTGGGAAGGTTTAATTAGAGGAAGTGAACCCGCATTTGCGTGGAGTTAGAGTGGAAAACCATTTAGGAAAAACCAACCCCAGTTCACCCGACCGAGATTCGAACCTCGATCTCCCCGTCCTCAGCAGTTGGGATCAACACGACAAGCGCGTTAGCCAACTACGCCACAGAGGCGGGTAATATTACATGTTAATTTCATCACAGGTTTTTAGTGCCTAGAAGTTAGACAGCCAGTTGTGCAATGTTGCAAGATGAAGGTAACAACAAGTTTTCAGAGTTTTAACATCATAGTTCAACAAAACATTATCCAGGGATTTGTTGTTTTAGCTTAATTTGTGTCTGATATTTTTATATAAAATCATTATAAAATATAAATTTCAAGGGCCCATAACTCCCTTAATAATCACTTTTGGAAAAAGTCGACAATATATTAACTATTTATTTTTTCTTGAGAAATCACCTACCGGCATGTCCGGGACCAATAACGACACACCATGTTTATTTTAAACAAAATCACAAGAACATTTTCAAAAAATTTGAATTTTCAAAAAACCTATCAATAAACAAACCTTTACCAAATTTATAATGTCAAACACTCCAAAGATACCCATTTGGATCCCAATAGTTAAAGCCGTTTCTAAAATATTTCAATTTTTTAAAAATCAGTCATCTGTAAACTACCTATAAATAAGATTTTTACCCTAAAAACAAGTATACAGTGTTATTTGACACACACACAACACACACACACACACAACACACACATACACATACACAACACATACACAATACACAACACAACACAACACAAACACACCACACACACCACACCACACACACACACACAAATATCACATAACAATATATATATATATGTATATATTAAAGCAAAATCGTTAGATACATTTTATAAATATTTTGTATTTTCACAAATTTCCCATCAGTAAACCACCCTTCAACGATTTTTTGCACAAAAACGTATTATACAAATGCTATTGGTCATGTCAAACAAATATTATATAAGCAATTTAATCAAAATTGTTGGAGCCATTTTCAAAATATTTTCAACTTAAAAATCATTCTTCATTCAACTATATTTAATTTGAAGGCTAGGATAAGAATTTAAAAAATTGTCCCAAGGTAATGTATAGCCCTATACAGTAACATCTAATTCAAGTCATGGTACAATGAACAAGGCGCCAAAATGGTCAAGAAACACAATATTTTTTTTAAAAGAAGAGTCTTTATAGTTATATTTTTTATTAAGATTGTGTTTGATGTTCAATAGCTAAAACCTTAATAACTATGCTACTTTAAAATATTTTGATGAGCATGGATTTTAAAATATTTATTTTTACCCCTCAAGTAGGTGACCTGGTGGTCTAGGGGTAAGGCGTCAGACTTCTGTGCTGGTGGCCGGGGTTCAATCTTCAGTCCCGGCACAGATTTATCTGATTACCAAACCCTTCCTTCACCTCTGGCAATACATCTTGTGAAAGTGGGGAATGCCAGGCCTCCAACGTGGTTCGGATTCCACGTTAAACTGTAGGTCCTTCATTTCATCTCACAATCACCCTACCGTTACACATTAGCGTAAGTGCGTATAACCCGAACGGGTAGTAAGACGCGGTGCTAATAATAATAATAATAATAATAACAATTTACCCCTCAAATTTTTCTTGCTCCCGCAGCACACTGGTTTAAACACAAACTCACTTTATAAACTGACCATATATCAGCACACGACTTATAGATTTACAGTAATTAACACAGACACAACACCCAGCCCTGAAGCCATTGATTTATCACTGTGAAAGTGGAAACCCACATTTCATTTTACATAAATATTTTGGCCATGCTGGCCATGGGACCCTTAACTCGGTAGTCAGACATGATACCTACTGAGATAAGGTATCGGACCGTAACATCATTAATACCAATTTCGGTTGAGGGTGTAAAATAATTTTAATCACCAAATCAACACTTTCGGTAAAACACTGTGAAGGGATATGTAGCATTTTTAAGGTGGGCGTATGGGGAAGCGAGAAAACCAAAGTGTTTTTGCAGTTTTTATTTAAAATCTATTTTTAGTCAAAAGAAATCAAATAATTCTCCAGTACAAACATAAGAATTTAATTTTCTTCACATAGATACTTCAACAGTTGTGAATATCTCTCAAGAATATTCTGGAATTTAACGACAACTTTTTATCTCAATTTAAAAAAGTTTCTCATATAATGCCACTATGCTCGTGAGAACTATTAAAGAACTGTTGATATCACCGTGTGAAAAAAATTCTACTCTATATTTCTACTGGAGCAATATTTTATTTTTTATTTTGGCAAGACTTTTATTTACTACTACACTCTCACTTAAAGTGAGTGACGGTAAGTAAAGTTATGAAAGCACTCGTCACTAAATAAAAATTAATTATTCTTTACCCTAAACCATCGTCTTGTTAAAATCTTTTCTTGTGACACGTGGCATCCATTGTCGACGTCAAGTGCACACAATTAGTGGGCGAGAGATTCGCGAAGTAAGAGCAATTAAAGAGGAGTTATATTATTATCTTCACCTTCGCGCGCGCTCTCTCTCTCTCTCTCTCTCTCAACTCGACTGGAAAATTTTAACGTCACTAATGAGACAAATATTCAGAATTTTAAGTTCTTCAAGGAAATCTGAGGTTAACTGGCAGGTTTTTTTTTAGAGGCAGAGTGGGAATTAATTTTACTCTTTAGTTTTTTGGTATAAGTGGCTTTTTTTAAAAACTTAATTGGTATACAAATACTACAACCTTACCCCAGAAAGAGAAATTATTAGTTGATAAATTATGAATGGATCCAATACCACAGTTTTATATATTTTGTCCATTGTCTGGAATCAAATATAGGTGTAGACTGCATTAAAACAGTAAATATTACTACAATTCACCAATTATTTTCACAATATTAAATTATAAAACACTTGAAAACAGTTTACAATTACTATTCACTCATAAAATAATGAAATTTTTTGTTGTGCCAATTTCAAATGGTGTTTACGAACGACATATTCCAGAATTAACAAATTAACCAAACTAATATGAGATTTAAATCCTTATAAAACGGAAATCCGGATCATTGAGGGACGGATAATAGAGGTTCCATCGTACTTATAAAATAACTCTAATAATATAGTAAAAACAGTTAAAAATGTTAACTACAAAAAATGACCCGCCTCGGTGGCGTAGTTAGCTAACGCGCTTGTCGTGTTGGGCTCGACTGTTGAGGACGGGGAGATCGAGGTTCGAATCTCGGTCGGGTGAACAGGGGGTGGTTTTTCCTAAATGGTTTTACACTTTCCTTCCACGAAAATGCGGGTTCACTTCCTCTAATTCAACCTTCCCAATTCTTAATAAATTAGCGTAATTAGTACTTAAAGCGTATAACCAGAACGGGTAGTATGGCGCGGTTCTAAATATTATTATCATTACAAAAAATGAGATCCACTAAGCGAGTGACCTCTTCATAGCAACACTTGTACCATCCCCACTCTTAACTTTGAAAGCAAAACTTAATAACAAACCCAAGATTGTGATAAACACGCAAACTCTTTTACTTTTAGAGGTTGCGTGTAATTATTTTACATAAACATCTTTTTGTAGTTTTAATGTCGCAATGTATACCTCCAGGACGCCCTTAGACTACCCGCATACCACCAACCCTCTTCTCCCTCCCCTTACCACGCATTCAATAAGTTGTTTTCTTTCCAAACTTTGGTGTGATTATTTTTTAAACCGCTTCTGTGGTGGAATGATATAACGCGCTACATTTACAGTAGACTAGACTGCCAATGACGGGGAGATCAAGGTTCGAATCTCTGTTGGGTGTGCTGAGGGTAATTTATCCACAAAATGGTTTTACATCCTCCCTACACGCAAACGAGAGTACACTTCCTATAAATATAAACTTCTTAATCCTTAAAACCATTAGCGTAATTAGTACAGAGGTGATTCGCCCGAACGAGTGGTAGGACATAGTGCTAAAAAAAAACAAGGAATGTAAACTAATAAATTATTAAAGAATACAAATGATCTTTTTCCCCAACATCACTATTACTTGTTAATAGTTACTTATAAATAACAAATATGGAATGTAAACTTTCAGATTATACAAAACCATAATTTTACCGGTTGTTTTCTATGGTTGTGAAATATGATCTCTTAACTTACAGGATGAAAATAAATTTATGATGTTCGAAAACACGGTGCTTAGGAAGATATTAGGTAAAAAAAAAACACAGGATGAAGATACTGGGGAGTGAAGGGGGTTACATAATGATGAATTTCATACCCTGTACTCATCACGAGACAGTGTAAGGATAATCAAGTCTTGTAGTTTACTGTGGACAGGACATGCAGTGTGAATGGGAGAATCTAGAACCATGTTCAGGGTACTGACTGGCAAACCCATTGGGAAGAGACCATTGGGAAGACCTAGACTCAAATGGAAGGATAACATTTGAATGAACGTGAAATATATAAATTTCACGTTCATTCAAATATATATTAGATAGAAGGTCTTACATAATATACATAAGGTATAATGAGGTGGACTGGATTGAACTATCTCAAGATCGGGACAGGTGAAGTACTTTTGTAAGTGAGGCAATGAAATCATAGTTCCTAATGCTAGAGAGTAAGTAAGTTACTTACAAATAGTTGTCCTTTTTCACGCATAATGCACCGATTTTGAAACTACAGCTCTCAACGCTAGCCTTTCGATTTTAGAAATGTAAACTCGATTTTATAAATTATAGATCATCCATACTATCATCTTTAATACTTAAACTTTCATTTATCACTATCGAAAATCCTTGAAGTAAATTGTTTTACAAAAAAAAAAAAAATCAAAGTATAATCGGTAATTTAAAACTTGAGAAATATATGTCAGAAGAAACTGTTATTTTCTGAAATTTAAGCTTCCTCATCGAAACTTTTTGAAATTTTTGGACAAATCCTTGATGTATATGCTTTAGTTTTACTTAAATAGATAATTTATTTTGGTTAAAACTCCAGGAATCTTTATCGAAAGAGATTTCTTCATCTCTTAAATGTTTGTATAGTTTTCTATTGTTTGACGAATATTACTAATCCTATACTTCATTTTCATTCCTCTATGTTATATCTTTGAATAGTGCTCCTTTATCTAGATTCTCTATGCCTCGACATTGAACTGTTTTGTTTTGGTTTTGGTTTGTGAGTTTTTGATTGTTATTGTTGAGGTTTAGTTCTGTTTGTTTGGTTTTTTCATATCTTACATTAACCTTCCCCACTCTTGGAGGCAACAAGACCATACCTGGACCACTATATGTTTATTGTTTTCCCGCCAAGTGTCGCTGGCGTGGAGTTTTTAGTGTGTTGATTAATTTGTGCCGTGCACGGAGACTCGATCAAGACAAAAGTGATAAGGTTCCGTAAACCCTTCACCCGGAAGTGGTCTAGATTTTTATTCGTGTGTGTTGTTGAAGAAGACTGCGCCAGGACACTGCCAGTTATACCACATAAAGTGAAGGTGAGTTGCCTCTATCAATTTCCTTTCCACCATACAGTTCATTTATCCGTGTTCGTAACACTGGTCCTCCAGAGGCTTCTTTAGTTCTCATTCAATTGTAAATTATACTATTCATTTTTGGTCCATCCGGGCCAAGGATACGTGTTTCAGTGTTCCTTGGCGTTTCTTTGTTTTAGGGTGGATAGAGCAACTTATTTGTTTATTTGGTTTATTTCTTGTATCATTTGTTCACGTCATATTTCGGCCATGCTGGGTCAGTTGGATTAGTGGCGTCATCAGTTCGATATATCGTTTGAGAGTTAGCGATTAATCGCTAGCCATATCTATTGTGCATCGTATGTAATAGTGATCGAGTGATGTCGACCATGTGTTATTGGTCGAGAGTCGGGATGTAATCGATGGCTGTGTTTTGACTGTTTTGTTTATGTTTATAGTTAGTTTCTTGTTTGCTTACGTTTGTATTTAGTTCCCGTTTGTTTACATTAATTTGTGTTAAGTTTCTATCATCATGTCTTATGCACACCTTGAAGCTAGGTTTAAGGTGATAACTGGCCGGGTTAATAGACTTTACAAGCTGTCGGAACAGGTTCAAGGTGACATTACCAAACTAGAGCTATTTAAGGCACATTGTTCAGACTTAGAACATTTAAGGAGGGATTTTGAAGAAACTCACGTTGAGTTAGGAGTCGCGGCAAGAAAATCTAAGAGGGACTTTGATGTTGAAGCACATGACAAGTTGATTGAGGACTTTGACATGACCTACTACCAGGTTAAGGAGATTTATGCACGGATTACTAAGCCTTCATCCACGTCGGGAAATGATAATGGGCCTCCGGTAAAGGCATTGTCAGCAAAATTGCCTAAGTTGCAACTGCCCACATTTAGTGGTATAAACACTGACTGGACAACATTTCATGACTTGTACGTCTCTCTCATTCATACAAACAAAACCTTAACACCAGTGGAAAGGTTTCAATATCTTTTGACGACATTATCTGGTGAGCCCCTGACTTTATTAAAGTCACTACCGGTGTCAGATGAGAACTACCCGTTAGCCTGGGCGACTCTTACAGAACGTTACCAAGATGTGAGGTCAATAGCTACTACACATTTAGAGAAGATAATGCAATTCCCGGGTCTAACCTCAAGGTCGCCACAAAACTTAAGGGCGCTAGTGGACACATTTAAGGAGAACTTGGGTGCACTTAATGTGTTAAAGTTTCCAGTTTGTGAGTGGAGTTTTATCTTACTAAACTTGACACTGAACAAGTTAGATAGAGAGACACGGCTGATGTTTGAACTTGCGCACACGGCTACCAAACTACCAAGCTTTGATCAACTTTTGGAATTTCTTGAAAATCAATGCAAAGCACTGTCATCTGCAAATCAAGGTATATCACTGCAAACTAGCGCGAGTACTAGACATATAGCAACCAACAGGAGGATGGAAGGAAAACTAAATTCACCTGTTGGAGTGAGAAGATCATTTTTGTTGACTCAAATCAAGGTCACTGCTCTGTGTGTCAAGCTAACCATAGTATCTATAAGTGTCCAGTGTTCACGAGCAAGACACCGACACAACGCCGGGATTGGGTAAAGTCAAATAATTTGTGTTTTAATTGTTTAAAGGGATCGCACCAAGTAAAGGAGTGTTCCTCAAAATTCAAGTGTCCACACTGCAATCAAACTCATCACACATTGTTGCACATAGGGTCAATTAATCAAGGCACTGACACTTGCGGTCAAGGATCGTTTAGCTCAAACCAACGTTTTACCAGCTCTCACACTGATCCCACCCATAGAGACAGTAGATATATGCAAAGTGATGCTACCCATCAGGCTCATTCACCAGGCCATGAAGGCACTGTTACACGGGGTGAACACATCAACTCACTTACCACCAGTTCTGTGAGCCTTACTACAGTCTTGTTGGGAACCGCTGTAGTACAGGTTAAGGATGGGCACGGTGCTTATCAGAAGGTTAGAGTGTTGATAGATTGTGCGTCACAATCATCATTTATTACTGAAGACTGTGCTCACCGGCTGTGCCTGCCACGTCGCAAGTTGAAAATTCCGATTAAAGGGATCTCTCAGTCAACTGTGCAAACCAAAAAGGGGGTTGTGATATGTGAGGTGAAACCCTGTGGTGTTTATGGTCCTCAGTTGATCACCGAGGCTATCATTCTAAGTAAAATCACATCGGGAATGCCATCAACCATGCTTTCTAAAGATATGGTTCAGGAGTTTGCTCATCTTCAGCTGGCTGACCCTCATTTTCATGTACCAGGGCCGATTGACATTCTCTTAGGTGCAGATGTATACCCCGAGATCTTTGATGGTGGGCGGTATTCAACTTCATCTAATTGTCCCTCAGGATTGCATAGCATTTTTGGCTGGATCATAATTGGTCGAATAGGACCTCAACCACTTATAACTTCTAGTGTCTCATCTTTTTTTGTTGCTACTGAACCATCACTTGACAATGTTTTGCGACGCTTCTGGGAGGTGGAAGAATTACCCGTGACTAAACACATTGACCCTAATGAAGCTATGTGTGAGGCACACTATGTGACAACACACACTCGTGACAATGAGGGTAGATACATTGTTCGGCTACCTTTCAAGGATGCACAACCAGAGCTGGGAGAATCACATCAACAAGCAGTCAAGAGACTCATTCAGCTGGAACGTCGCCTAGCTCGTTACCCACAACTAAAGGAACAGTATGTGACCTTTCTAAAGGAATATGAAGAACTCGGTCACATGCAGCGCATTGAACCATCAATGATCCAAGACATTAAATACTATATTCCACATCATTGCGTATCCAAAGAATCTAGTTCAACCACCAAACTGAGAGTTGTATTTGACGCTTCTGCAGCAACATCATCGGGTCAGTCACTGAATGATACATTATTGAAGGGTCCCAAACTGCAAAGGGAAATTGTGGAAATTGTTATGAATTTTCGATTTCATCCCATTGTGCTCACCACTGATATATGCAAGATGTATCGACAAATACTTGTCACTCCGGATGACCGACATTACCAGGTAATACTGTGGCGCGAATCCCCTGATCAACAGATTCAAGAATATCAATTGAATACTGTGACTTATGGTGTATCTTCAGCTCCGTACTTAGCGATGCGATCCCTGCGTCAACTCGCTTCTGATGAAAAACTTCGTTACCCTCGTGCTGCCCAGGTCCTATGTAAGGACATTTTTGTTGATGACATAGTCACTGGTGCTGATTCAGTGGAATCTGCTCTCAGTTTACAAACCGAGCTGATTGAATTGCTAAGCTTAGGAGGCTTCCAACTTAGAAAATGGTCTAGCAACCACCCTGAAGTATTAAAGAGGATACCAAATGAACACCGTGAAGTTCCCCTCATGTTTGAAGAAGATGGAGATCAAATAATTAAGATATTAGGACTGGAATGGGACCCCACATCAGATTCATTCTCTTATCATGTACATCCCTCTGAGATTACAGTAACGAAGAGGGCAGTTCTCTCAAATATTGCTAGGATATTTGATCCTGTGGGGTGGCTATCTCCAGTGGTGTTCTGGGCTAAGGCGTTCATGCAGATTTTGTGGACCATAAGACTTGATTGGGATGAACCACTTCCACCAGAGCTCGGACAAGGGTGGCAAAGGTTTTGTTCAAACTTTCATGTTCTTACACATGTCAAGATCAACAGATTTCTACCAACCAGTGATGCTATTAATTGCCAGCTTCATGGATTTTGTGATGCATCTATCAAAGGATATGCAGCAGTCGTCTATCTTCGAACTACCACGGGCAATGGAGAAATTCAAGTCAACAACCTTATTGCCAAGTCAAGAGTAGCTCCGGTTAAGAGTTTATCTCTTCCTAGGCTTGAGCTTTGTGGGGCTCAGCTCCTAGCCACACTTATGGAGTGGGTGCAGCAGAACCTTAAACAACGATTACAGGTGTCAACTGTGTATACTTGGTCAGATTCTACCATCGTTTTGGCATGGATTCAAACGTCACCACATCTTTTGAAAACATTCGTTGCCAACAGAGTAGCCCAAATTCAAGCAGCAATACCAGCACAACATTGGAGACATGTCCCATCTAATTCAAATCCGGCTGATTGTGCATCTAGAGGCTTACATCCTGAAGAGTTGACAAATTTCCACATCTGGTGGACAGGACCAGAGTGGCTGAAACAACCCATTAGTAGTTGGCCCAAGCTGCCTGAGGTGACTTGCCAGGTAGAGTTACCTGAATTAAAGATTGTAAGGGTTACCAGTCTAGTAGCAGAAGTGAATACTTGGTGGGCAGACCTTCTCAAACGTTTCTCATCATGGGTAAAGCTGCAACGAGTCATCGCATTTTTAGCAAGGTTTATTCAGAACTCCAAAGTAAAGAATCAAGATCGTTGTAAAGGCCCATTGTTGTCCAAGGAGCTCAAGACGGCCCGCATGTTATGTATCAAACAAGTTCAACAACAGGCGTTTGAGTCAGAACTTGAAGAAATAAAGAAGGGCCGGGAATGTTCACCCGCGTGAGGGGCCTAAACCCGTTTCTCGACCAGGAGGGCCTATTGAGGGTAGGAGGTCGCTTGAGACACTCTTCACTGCGGTATGACACAAAACATCCTCTTCTGTTGCCTAAAAATAGTCATATCACCGATATCATTGTTGATCACTACCATGTATCTCATTTTCATGCTGGACTTCGAACAACCCACTCACTCATTCAAGACCAGTACTGGATTCTCTCAGCACGCACTGTTATAAAAACCCGGATCTTCAAGGTGTATGAGATGTTTTCGATTTAAGGCACCTGCTCTCCAACCATTCATGGGGGACCTCCCAGCAATGCGTGTGCAGCAATCAAGACCATTTGTGCGAGTTGGAGTGGATTATGGAGGACCCTTCCAGATAAAATCATCTGAATTAAGGAATTCTAAGTTGCTCAAGGCTTATTTATGTTTGTTTGTGTGCTTGGCAACTAAGGCAGTGCACCTTGAGGTGGTATCAGACTTAAGCACAAGGGCCTTTCTTGATGCCGTTCTTCGGTTTATTTCCCGTCGGGGTATGTGCTCAGACATTTATAGCGACTGTGGCACAAACTTTGTTGGTGCCAAGCGCCATTTTACAGAAATACAAAGGCATCTAGAATCCCATACCGAAACCAAAGTGGTAACAGATAAACTTTCGGTCCAAGGCATAAATTGGCATTTCAACCCACCTTCAGCTCCACATTTTGGTGGACTATGGGAGGCTGGTATCAAGTCGGCAAAAACTCACCTAAAGCGAGTGGTGGGTGATCAGACACTTACCTTTGAAAGCCTCTCCACGCTCTTCATTCAAATTGAAGCCGTGCTAAATTCAAGGCCTCTTTGTGCTCTCTCTGCGGATCCGAATGACCTTGATCCATTGACACCAGGACATTTCATAGTGGGTCATTCTCTCACCAGACCACCTGAGGAGATCGTAACTGAGCTACCTACCAACAGGTTGAAACGCTGGCAGTTGATACAACAAGCCTATCAGCACTTTTGGCAAAGATGGTCAAGGGAATATATCCATACTCTCCAACAGCGACAAAAATGGACTACAAACAAGGTCAATTTACAAGAAGGACAGTTAGTCTTGATAAAGGAAGACAATCTTCCCCCACTCAGGTGGCTGCTCGGAAGAGTAGCAGAGGTGTACCCTGGAAGGGATGGGATAACGAGAGTCGTAAGTGTCCGCACCGAGCACGGGACCCTCAAACGACCGGTTGTAAAATTATGTCCACTTCCTAATCAATAGGAAGGATACATTCTCCTATAATATTATTCTGTTCATATCTTTGTTGCTGGTTTGTTGTTCTTAAAAAACTCATTTTAGTTTTTGGTGGGCGGTATGTTTGTATAGTTTTCTATTGTTTGACGAATATTACTAATCCTATACTTCATTTTCATTCCTCTATGTTATATCTTTGAATAGTGCTCCTTTATCTAGATTCTCTATGCCTCGACATTGAACTGTTTTGTTTTGGTTTTGGTTTGTGAGTTTTTGATTGTTATTGTTGAGGTTTAGTTCTGTTTGTTTGGTTTTTTCATATCTTACATTAACCTTCCCCACTCTTGGAGGCAACAAGACCATACCTGGACCACTATATGTTTATTGTTTTCCCGCCAAGTGTCGCTGGCGTGGAGTTTTTAGTGTGTTGATTAATTTGTGCCGTGCACGGAGACTCGATCAAGACAAAAGTGATAAGGTTCCGTAAACCCTTCACCCGGAAGTGGTCTAGATTTTTATTCGTGTGTGTTGTTGAAGAAGACTGCGCCAGGACACTGCCAGTTATACCACATAAAGTGAAGGTGAGTTGCCTCTATCAATTTCCTTTCCACCATACAGTTCATTTATCCGTGTTCGTAACACTGGTCCTCCAGAGGCTTCTTTAGTTCTCATTCAATTGTAAATTATACTATTCACTTAAATGTATAGAATTCAAAGCCCTCTCTCGAAGTCACTGTAGCTAATTGCTGGTTAAGGTGAAAATGAAAGGAAAGTGATTTATTGTAAGTGTTTTTATAGTTTTAAAAAGAAAAGAAAAATAGGACAAAATATATAAAATATTGCTTTGTAGAAACAGAGTTTAAATTCTTCAAGTGGTGATATCAACAATTCTGAATGTTTGTTAATGGTGTCCTAGAATTTGACAACTTTTTCTCTTCATTTAAAAAGTTTCTCATCTTAAACCGCAATGCTTGTGACAGATATTCAACAACTGTTGATATCACCATGTGAAGAAAATTAAACTCTATGTTTGCACTGAAGCAGTATTTTATTAATTTCAGCGAAAAGAATGTTTTGTTATAAAAACTGCAAAAACATTGACCTTCTATCAAGTTCCCTAGATCCCCACCTTAAAAAAAAGCCTATCTTGCTTACAATTTCTCGGCCCTCCAAAAAAAGGGTTTGCCATCCACATATTGAGAACAAATAGTATATATTATTTCTGGTCTATTTTTTAGTTCGTTATGTGCTGCTAGTATTATTAATAACATCTTATTTTAGGTGTAAAATCATCTTTCATGTCTGAAAACGTAATAATTTTGTATTCTGTACAATTATTTTATTTATTAAGTCTTAAATATTATTTTGGGTCCAATAAGACCATCAAATCCCGGTTTCTTTTATATTTCAATTTGCAACTTAGAAATTCACAATCCTAGGTTTGGCTTTTTGGAGACGGCCAAAGCCAGGAATTGAATATAACTTCGGGCTTTGGTAATTTTAAAACGTTAAATCCTGGGATTAAACAAAAAAAAAAGGTTCATTGGCCGTTTTCAGGCTTTGAGTCCAGCTTAAAGGTGTTTTTTTAAAAGTATTTACTGCGATCCTAATGGGGTTTGGGCCAGGCCAGGCCACAGCCTAAGGTCACCATTTTGAGCAATTCCTATAATTTTAAGCAGCTCCATATTACCGGAGGACAAACATGACTATAACTTGAGAGCAAGGTCAAATGGGACACATGTTTATATTAACTTTTAGTTGTTTTTTTTGTGTGTCTCCTGTACTCCATTGAAATGAGCCCACATGTTAATGTACTGTATATCAGTATTTTTCTTTACTCGTTTGAACTCATTTTACTGACGCATATTGGTGAATGAGCACAATCCTCTCTAAGTTTAGGCGTTAGGGTGTGCTATAAAAGAGAGCCTAAAGTCTACCTCTATGATATAAAGTAGCATATTTTACTTTAACTTTTCCCTCCGATACTATCAACTGTCATTTAGTTGACGTTATATATGTCAGGGCTTCTCAACCAATTTTCATCTGCAACCCCTTTGGACTAAACACATTTTTTCACGACCTTTCACTCAATGTCATAAATGCAATTGGTAGTAACAATGTTTATAATCGATTTACTAGTTTTTGCGTGTACATTTTTTTTTGCTTGAGCCCCATTTGATGGAAGCCTGTTTTATGCAAACCATGTTTGAGCGAAAAAGTAAAGTATCTTAAATATAAATATAGCTATATCATTAAAGAATTATGTTGACTAAAAAAAAATAGTGTATGAAAATATCAAAAATGAAAATTTCTTCAAATAATTTATTATATTAAAATGTGTGTGTATATTAAATTGACATGCAAGATATAAGTAAGAAATGCAAAATAAAAAAATATATACTAATTAATTTTTAATATAAAATTTAAATATACCAAAGAATGTTTTACTGGCCGCTGACAAAATATAAGAATACATTTACCATTAATGGGATGACTGTGATGGTTTATTGTGGCTTAATCTTTGTCACTGCTGGTCTCATAGCCATCTCGATGTTCTTAAGACTTGAGCAGTATTTGGTTTTAATTGCCATAATTGTCTAAAATGCTAATTCGCATAATTAGGTGGTAACAAATGGCATTTTTAATTCCGACAGTATTACAAATTCTGCTTGAACACCAAGTCAAAAAGTGGTCAAAGTTTTTCCTTGAAAATTCAAGTTTGAGGTTTGAATCACATGAAAGTTCAGCAAATTCTTCTTGGGCTTTCAAAGAGAGCACATTTCCCATCTCCACGACTAAAGGGATTTGAATCCAATCTAATTGATTATTATCTAATTCTGGTAGAAACTTTCTGAAAAGGGTTTTCCAAGCATACCAAATGATCAATTATTTTCTGCTTAGTCAAGTCAAAACTAGGAATATTATCAACAATAAAGTCCTCTGTATATAAAAACATTTCAAATGACTCATTTTCTACTTAATTCTTCCAAATGTTTAATCTTTTCATGAAAGCCTGAATTATATCTTTCAGTATAAAAATATTGGTGCTCTCTACTTGGAGAGACATATTAAGTTCGTTTAGTTTCTCAAATAAATCTGATAGATAGCATAATTTTCACAGCCAATTTTCATTGTGAAATAAATTGACATATTCATAGTTATTTTCATACAGAAATAGTCTTTCATTTTTTAACATTAAAAGTCGTCTAAATGTTCGTTCCTTTGACAGCCATCGCACTTCTGTATGCAGTAAATTGTTCTGAAATTGGATTCCATTTCATCACATAAATTTGCAAAGAGGTGACTATTAAGAGCACAACATTTAATAAAATTGATAACCTTAACCGCATCTCGTAGTACAGCATTCAGATTTGTCGAAATTTTCTTGGCCACTAATGCCTCTCGATGAATCATGCAATGAGTGAAAGTAGTAAGCCTATCGCTTGCAGATTTAACTTTTAGCTGAAATCCACTTATTCTTCCTGTTATTGACGCTGTACCGTCGGTACATACTCCAACACAATTATTCCATTCTAGCCCTACATCTAACTACCGACCAATTAGTAAATCTTCCTGGACACTGTTACCGTAACAACACCTGACATATGCCAACAGCTGTGCGAAGTTTGTATTATCAGTCAATTCATCCAACTGAATTGCAAATTTCGAACTTTCTTTAATTCTTTCAATGAGTTGCTCACACTGGTGATTGCTAATTTCCAAAATTCGTCTACCCGCAGTATCATGAGACAATGGATTTTTTTAATGTGTCTGCATATATTTTTGTCCGTGAATAATTTCATTCATTCTAATCACCGCTGGCAAAAAAAGATCTTCTGCAATGGTGTATGGTTTCTTAGCATTTGCGTTTGATTAAGAATCTGTATGAGATGCTATTAAATACTTTTTATCGACCAGTACATGAGTTTCAAGAGATTGTTTTTATTTATTCAATGATTCTAATAGCCTTTCGAAAAACTGTACACGCTTATTGGAATAGGAAGAATGCTTTGTGTGTAGATGTCTTTTTAATTTTGCAGTTTTGAGACTTTCACTCGCCAAGCATTCATTACAAATCGAGCAGATAGGTCTGTCTTCAAAAATTGTGGAAATAAAGTAAATCCATATTGCAAAAAAAAAAAAGTTTCATTGTATTTCCTCTATGTTTGCGCGCGAGTGAGAATATCTTCAGTTTTTATTTTGCAAATTCTGGGTGACCTGGTGGTCTAGGGTAAGGTGTCAGACTTCTGTGCTGGCGGCGGGGTTCAATCTTGGTCCGGCACAGATTTATCTGATTACCAACCCTTCCCTTCACCTCTGACAAGACATCTTGTGAATGTGGGGAATGCCAGGCCTCACGTGGTTCGGATTCCACGTTAAATGTAGGTCCTTCATTTCATCTCACAATAACCCTACCATTACACATTAGCGTAAGTGCGTATAACCGAATGGGTAGTAAGACACGGTGCTAATAATAATATAATAATGCAATTCTGGTTAGGGCTAGACTATCCCAGTTCTGCAGGATCTATAGCTTCAGTATTATCTGCTGTATTAGTCTTTGACAAATTTGACCACTTATTCATTAGTAAGATAACCTAGATTTTATTACAATTTTTCTTTGAGATGATGGCAGCCAATAAAAGGTAACAGTTAAATGTTCTTTGTACGCCGGAGATACTAGAAGAACAACTAAATAACTTAACATTGTTCACAAAACATTGAAAAACTTAATAAATGAACACTGTACAACAAACACTGAACAACTAGCATTGAACAAAGAACAACTAACAAGAAAGAGCTCCAAACACGATAAATCACAAACTGCTAATAAGGCTTTCCGCACCGGGAGAAACTATTTTATTTAATGATATGAGTTGGTGAACTGTTGTGGAACTCAACTGATTAGTACTCATGATGAAGTTTGAAATCTACCTGCTAATATTTCTATCTATCTCTGTCTCATTTGCAAGGTACAAGCTGCCAAGAATGAGTCAATACAGAACGTATTTTCAAACCTTTTGTTAATCTCCCTGGCCAACAAAAATCAAGAAGAGACACTGTCATGTTGATAAAACAATGCAGCCTAAAGTCACACAAGCAATGTCACCACTGTGGTCGAAAATGAAGGATAAGATTAGTTACATATTATTTATGATTTTTTTTTTCTAAATGTTCTGCGACCCCAATAATATTTACGTGACCTCTAGGTTGAGAGGCCCTGATTTAGGTGGCCCGTTTTTTTTTTACAAAATCACTCAAATAACTGGTAAAAAAAATTCAGCTCTCCTTACTTATTAGCCATTATCCACCTTCAGGGAATGAGGCAAAATGGTGGTTGAAAAAAGGGGGTAAGATGGGTAGGAAACTTCCCTCAAGACCATGATGCATCCTAACGGAGCCCTGCTAGAACTAATTAATAAAGAGAGGGGCTGTCTTCACCAGCATGTCAGTGAATTCTTAAGAGGAGGCAGGAAAAAAGGAGGTTGAAAAAAATATATAGAATAAAAATAGACTCTAAGGTAGTTTGTGGAACATTTTGCCGTGACATTGAAGGAAGACCGGAAATACGTCTTATGGGGAAATTTACTTACGTGAATTAAGAACCTGGTCTGTCAGTTAAAAAAAAGTATCAATTTTGAGAGACTTATTTTACATAGAATAATAATCCACCATTAATACAGTATTTAATTTATGATATATAAAATTGAATTACAGTATTTTTATAATTCATCATAAAAATATCTCGATGTTACTCTAGTTCCGTATCTTTTTTACTAGTATAAAGGACTCAGGATTGATTAAAAACAGTTATTTTTTGCATTTTTGTATTAGTACAGAGATTAATTTCTAAACATGAACTAATAATTCAATAAGGGAAGGTTTAAATGCTTTGAATAGGATTAGAATAAATGAATCACTCTAAACTAATTTAGTTTATTCAGCCATCCGACACATTAGCCCAGATGTTAGCGTGCCCGCTTACTGAGCTAAGGGTCTCGGGTTTAATTCCAGGCATGGACGAAAAGGGTTTCATTGTATAATGTGGGTTTACTCTTTCAAAGTGATGAATTAACGAACGGGGACTAGTTGTTGTGCCTGTCTTAATCTTACGTTAAATTATAACTTAAAGAAATATATGGTGATCTGTTGGTCTAGGGGTAAGGTGTCAGACTTCTGTGCTGGGGGTCCAGGGTTCGATCCTCGGTACCGGTACAAATTTATCTGTTTGCCAAACCTTCCTTCACCTCTGACAAGACGTGTATTAATCACAACTTGTGAATGTGGAATGCCAGGCCTCCACCGTGGTTCGGATTCCGCGATAAACTGTAGGTCCTCCATTTCATCTCACAATCACCCTACCATTACACATTATCGTAAGTGCGTATAACCAGAACGGGTAGTAAGACGCGGTGCTAATAATAATAATAATAATAATAAAACTGGGTAGGAAACATCTTTAAGAGGAACTGTCTTCTGCATGACGCCATAGAAGGAAAGGTTGAGGGAAAGAATCGCTTAGGAAGGAGGGATTAAATATTGGATGACTTGAAGGAAATAAGATAATTCTGTGAGCTGAAGAAGGAGGTAGAGGACAGGGCGCATTGGAGATATAAGTTTCATTGACAAAAGGAATGCACCGGTTGAAAGAAAGAACACCTAGTAGTAATAATAATAATAATATAATAATAATGTAAAATTGTCTCATATAAATACGCGCAAAATCAACACTTTATTGGAATTCGAGCCCTATCGAACAAAAAGTACCAATAGAATACTCCAACCTCACATATCAATTTCGGAACGCATTATGAGTACAGTCCCAAACACTAATTAACCTTGGTTGGTAATTAAATTAATCCTGTTTGGAAAATAGTTCACTCATTATTGCCATCCAATTGTAATCTAGTTTGAGTGATGGTCAGTGTAGTCTGTCATTTTATGTTAAGTAATGTATGATTGTCATAAGATTGTAGTTAAAGTTGGGTCACTATTTAATGTAACTAGAGTATGACTGTTATTCTATGGTAAGTAAAGTTTTATTACCATTATATGGTAGGCATAGTATGATTATCATGCGATATCAGCTGTAGTCTGGTAACAATTTAATAATAACCATGGTGTGATCGCGTATAGGTTGTAGGCACATAAACATTAAAATCATTTTGTAAATGCGTACGAAAAATATTCCGAATTTGTCACTTCTGACAGAATTTATCGATAGTAAAATATTAATATTACATTTGTCATCAGTATCAGAAAAAAAAACACAGTTTTATTCGTTCTAAATCTATCATCGTAGCCATCCATGACTAAACCAACCCGGTCTCGGTAAAAGAGACCGTATGGACCTGGACATCACATTACCAAAGACCACAAAACACCCCTCACACCCTATCCAAATCACATCCATCCGTATGCTGTCAAACCATTCCTGTTTGTTTGTGACGGCAGAAAAAAAAATTCGATTGCCGGATGTTTTTAATGTGAAGTTTGAATTTCACGTGAAATAAATTACAGCTTTTCTAGGATAAGTACAATATAGTTTAATGCAGGTCATCAGTGTTTTTAGCCATTATTAAAGCTGCAGAGTTGTCATTAATAAAAATCGATTCCACAGTTGTGCACACGTTGACAAATGCGTCAGTCTAGTCATTATGTCTCTTTCCCAAGTACAAACAACAGCTAGAGTTTGTTCACGATAGGTTTTTACCCGAAGGACAGTTCAATAATAATATGTTTAGGTTTTGGGTTGCCAACACTTGTAAAATACCACTATTTTGTTATAAATGTAAAGATCTTTAATTACCCGTTATATTTTACATTTAAAATAACGTAAACTTAAGTTTTCTCATAATATTTAATTATTTTTAATAATGTCTTTTTATCCAACACGGAACAATATTTTAAACATAATTAAAAGTACTTACTTTTCGTTTTGGAACGTTACTGATTTTGTGTAATATAGTGCACACATCAATACCTTTTAATACAGGCATCGTATTTACTTGGAAAAGAGAAAATTGTTGTCATTTTTTATACAAGATAAATTATTTTATGATTATTTTATCGTATTTTTAAATATTAATTGAATAAAATATTATTATCCACTGTGTGGGTGTATTATACTAAAAATTTTTGTTTCCGTCATATTCAACCACATGGTTTAAATTTGTCGGTTTTCATTTTGAAGCTATGTTCGTTAGATCTTTTGTGAATAGTAATTTTTTTAAGTGAAACTAAATGATAAACAACTTTTGTGTCCACCTCAAATAAATTACTGTGATTAAGTATCGCATTCATACATTACCATCTGTTTTCATTAAAGTTATCCAAAGTGACAGATTCAGTTCTTGGTGTAGGGATATATAGGGACTAATTTTAGTAACTTTTGAGATGTAACCCAAGTAAACTAAGGTCGTGAATGAATTATATACCGATTGCCATTACTATATTTACAGTGACTTTGACAGGACTCGATTTACCATAAGCTATTCTCATTCAGGGATATGTTTTTTTGGTCTTACTAATACCGTTTCTCAATACACATACATACTTTATTTCATCCATTACTGTTTACCACCTATGGTCTAGGTCAGTTTTTTTTAGGCAAGCAATATATTTTCCACTACCGGATGGCTAGGCATGTCGTAGCTTCATATGCCTTATAATCTAACTTGGAACTAGGGCAGGCACAGCATCCAGTCCCCGGACGTTAATTTATCAATGTGAAAGGGTAAACCCACATTTCACCAAAGATAAATTTTTCGAACATGCCGGGAATCGAACAAGGGACCCTTAGCTCATTAGAGACACGCTACCGACTGAGATAAAGTGTCTAATTCACATATATACTAATTACACTAAATGTGTTAAGGATAGGGAAGGTTGAATTTATAGTAAGTGTACCCGAATTGTGTGGAGTGAGAGTGGAGAACCATCTAGAAAAAATACCTGAGCCACTACTGAAATTCAGACCCCAATCCCTCTGTCATCGGTAGTCTAGTCTATTGTGAGAGTGACGCCTAAGACAATAAGACCCCCACAAAGGCAATAGGTATATGTTATGCAGTGTGACAGTTTGCTCACAAAGTCTCGGATAAGTTGACATAATATATAATAGCAGTGGGGTTTCAAGTCAAAGGTCCTTGGTTTAATTCCTTATCCGGGGTATATTTCTCACAATAGACTGTATATCTGATGACAGAGAGACTGGAGTTTGAATTCCGGTAAAGTATACTGTGGGTTGCTTTTAATAAATTTTTACCACTCTCCATGCAAATGAGGGATACATTTTCTCTAAAATTTTACCTTCCTCATCCCTATTTCATCAGAAAATTTTAATAATCTGTGTGTATAACGTAATGGGTAGGCCTACCGACCTGGAGGGGAAAAATCATTAAACTCCATCCTGACTACAATAATTCTGTAAACAGCGGACTTCACTCCCTACAGCTTGGTGTCATTATTTCAATCTTAATACTTATCTTTGGATTTAAAGTTGAATTACCTCCCATAATATCTTCTTGGATTTGAAGTTGATATTTGGGATTGGTGACCAAGTTATAAAGATTAATACTATAATCAATATTATCTATCAATGGAGAACACACCGTTGTTCACGTGGTTTAAGACGTGTCAAAAATAGGTGAACAATAAAAAAATATGCACTTGGCACTCGATTGATAGCTTAGAACTACACGAAAAACCAACTGAGCAACCGCCATATTGAAAAGGATAGTCAAATAGAAAAACTATGTAACCTGCATACGTTGTTTGGCTTAGGTTTAAGAGATTTTCTTATCAAATTTCGTTAAAATTTGTCTACGAATTTTAAACTTATCGCGTAACAAAGATCTGGAAAGAACAAAATTACAAATTATCAACTTAAAACAGAATCTCATTTCACTCGGTCAACAAATGTGGCTACATTAGAAAAAAAAGGGGGAAGTCATATTACATTACATTTTCCTGGACAACAGCTTTTATAACCCACTTCGTTGGTTTTATTGTCTAAGACGTCACTCTCACAGTAGACTAGACTGCCAATGACAGGGAGATCGAGTTTCGAATATCGGTCAGGGTGATTAAAAAAAAAGTTTCCCACACTCCCGCCACATGAATGTGGGTACACTTCCTATAGTTACAGCCTTCCTCATTCATAAAAATACTCAGGACATAAGCGTACAACCCGTACGGGTAGTAAGACGCCGCTCTAAATAAACAACTTTTTTTATCTCAAACCCCTTAAGGACCCAACCCACAACTTTTTAAAATTAATTTAAATATGACAAATACCTCTTTTAACCACAATATAAAGTGCATTAGAAAGGTATCATTATTGTCTAACAGATGGCAGCACTACCTCAATTTGAGTATAAATTGGACTTTCTCCCTTTTTCCTCTGTACCCTTCAAATATTTTTTATTACTGTCCTTTGTTTCACACCCCGAGTGGCTCGTTGTAGGGCATGTTCAAGATACCAAGTTAAACCAATAAAATTGCTTGGGGGGGGAGGGACATGACCCTGTCTCTAGTTTTTTTTTAAGTTTACTCATTCTTATTCTTCCCTCTGGTGTGTAAACTTTGTTGGTAGAGGAAGGAGCTACGCTACATCCGAGGAATAAAGCTAGAAACGGAGGAGGGAGGAAGAACAGGGGAAGGGGGGCTAAGTAACTTGCTCTAGAGGCTAGTGCCTGCATTACTTTCCTCCTCCTGCTTACTCCTATCCACCCTCATACTGGTAGGACGCTGGGTGCCCATCATGAATGTTGAGAACCGCACTCCTGAGGCTATAACGTACACTTTGTTGCAGATAAGTGTCGAAACACTTCCCCCCCTTCTAACCCTTCACTAAGCGACAAAGTTTTGACCAGGGGTGGGGGGGCTCTCTTCACCTTTATGGCAATTCAGAACAAAATAAAGTATAGTAAGTAAAATTGTGTAACACATATTATACCTGCATCAATGACCGCATGGCCTAAGGCGTTACTCTTGCAGTAGACTAAGTTTGTCGATGACCGGGACTTGGGGAGATCAAGATTCGATCCCAGTCGGGTGTACTGAGGGTGATTTTGCCTAAATGGTTTTTCCATTCTCCCTCCACATAAATTTTGATATATTTAATCTAAAGCCAACCTTCCTAACCCCTAGCAAATTAAGAAAATTAGTCCATAGGCGTATAATCCGAACAGGTAGTACCACGCAAATATATTATACATAATTATATATATATGTATTTGAAGAGCACAGTTTGAAAATTATCAGTGGGCACACGAATTAAATGTCAGGCATATCTAGGTTGGTGTGCCAGTGATGAAAAGGTCCCGGGTTAGAATCCAGGCTGGAAGTATGGAAGGTGGTTTTTTATTAAATTGTATCTCACACTTCCGCACCACAAATTCCAGAATATCCACCTTAATATCTCCATTTTACCATTATTGTTAGAGTTAATTTATAGGTATTGATAATTAATATCGTCCGACACCCTAGCTTTGTTGGTAGCTTGTCTGAATAAAGAGTTAATGGTCTCGGTTTCAATTCCCGGTATGACTGAAAATGTATCATTGGTGAAATGTGGGTATCCTCTTTCACGGATATGAGTTAATGACTGGAGATAGGATGCCATGTACGTTCCATATTTAAGTTAGTTTATAAGTCGTGTGCTGACATAATCAGTCAGTTCAGAAAGTGCATGTTTAATACCTTAAATAGATGCAAATTATAATATATATTAAAATTGACCATTACAGTTATATAAAGTATGAATAACTTACACTAAATTTTATCTAGCAACTTTTTTTTTTAACTTTTAGATAAGGGTGCATGCATACTGACCGAACACATCACTCTCAACCCTTCACTCCAACCAAGCACAAGGAACAAACTGTTGGTTTTTGTGGAGGGTTGTGCGATGTGCATGCTGCTCTAATTGGTTGGTTCAAGGTCAAATCAAAATCCTCAGTGTTGGTCAGTGAACATTTTATATTATCTTTTATCAATTTGACTTTTACTTCAGCGTTTGTCTTTGCTCGGATTTTCTACAAACCGAGTGTATTTTAGCAAGAAGATGTGTGACATAAAAAATAAACTAATAAATAATAGTACCCTATTTCAAAGTTCTTCGTAATCTAGGACAAGAGGTATAGAAATTTTGTCACTGCTGACATGTCATCCATTTCATCACTACTACTGAAATATATACTTTTTTACCGTTTTAATAAATATTTTAAAATTAAAATTAAAATTAAGATCTTTATATTAACATTTTTAAATATAAAAAATAAAAAGGAGTTTAAGAAACAATGCAGTACGAATGATCCTTGCAGACTCGCTTTCTCTAGCCCGATACAAAGAACGGTTAGCAATATTCTGGGTATGCACAGGCTGTTCTATGAGGGGTGAGAAATCTGCTTGGTATTCACAGGCTGTTCTATGAGGGGTGAGAAATCTGCTTGGTATTCACAGGCTGTTCTATGAGGGGTGAGAAATCTGCTTGGTATTCACAGGCTGTTCTATGAAGGGTGATCAATCTGCTTGGTATTCACAGGCTGTTCTATGAAGGGTGATCAATCTGCTTGGTATTCACAGGCTGTTCTATGAAGGGTGAGCAATCAGCTTGGTATTCACAGGCTGTTCTATGAAGGGTGATCAATCTGCTTGGTATTCACAGGCTGTTCTATGAAGGGTGAGCAATCTGCTTGGTATTCACAGGCTGTTCTATGAAGGGTGAGCAATCTGCTTGGTATTCACAGGCTGTTCTATGAAGGGTGAGCAATCTGCTTGGTATTCACAGGCTGTTCTATGAAGGGTGAGCAATCTGCTTGGTATTCACAGGCTGTTCTATGAAGGGTGATCAATCTGCTTGGTATTCACAGGCTGTTCTATGAAGGGTGAGCAATCTGCTTGGTATTCACAGGCTGTTCTATGAAGGGTGAGCAATCTGCTTGGTATTCACAGGCTGTTCTATGAAGGGTGAGCAATCTGCTTGGTATTCACAGGCTGTTCTATGAAGGGTGAGCAATCTGCTTGGTATTCACAGGCTGTTCTATGAAGGGTGAGCAATCTGCTTGGTATTCACAGGCTGTTCTATGAAGGGTGAGCAATCTGCTTGGTATTCACAGGCTGTTCTATGAAGGGTGAGCAATCTGCTTGGTATTCACAGGCTGTTCTATGAAGGGTGAGCAATCTGCTTGGTATTAACAGGCTGTTCTATGAGAGATGAGCAATCTGCTTGGTATTCACAGACTGTTCTATGAAGGGTGAGCAATCTGCTTGGTATTCACAGGCTGTTCTATGAGCGATGAGCAATCTGCTCGATATGCACGTACCCTAAGACCCTTGCTATAAAAATTGGAATGTAGTGAAACCAAGTGACCGTTTAGAGGTTTCGTGATTTTTGTTTAAAACTACAGACTTTTCTTTTTTACATCGAGAGCCCTGTATTTTTAGCACACATAACCTACTTCTCTTCTCAATATACTAGAATGCCGATGATGGAGAGATACAAGTTAGTCCCGGTAGGTTGCACTGAGGATGAATTTTCCCAAATAGTTTCCCACACCCTCTTCACAAAAATTCTGGTATATACTTACTTTAAAACCTTACCGTACTCATTCCTAACACATCAGAGTAATTAATACATATGCATATAGCCCAAACGGATGGTCATATATGGTGCTAAAAATCGGTATCGTCCATACACAGGGGCGGTTCCAGAGCATTTTCATAGGGAGGTCATAATTATAAATAGCATAGCTACTTACGATGTTAGATTTCTGTTTGAAGCCTTTTAATAGTTTCTCATTCATATTTGATCTTATGTATGTTTTAAATCATGGTCATATTCTATATTTTTTTTAAAAATCAGTTAGATTTGATGAGCTCTTTGGAGTGACCCTCCTTCAACAATTTTTTGAAAAATAGTTCATTCTATAAGCTATGAGTAGTCTTCACCTTGATTTTTTTAATTAGATTCTTTTATAAACCATTTAAACTGTTCATCACCTAGAAATTTTTGAAATTTATGCTCCTTGAAGCTATTTAGAGTGATCCTTACCTTAATTTTTTTACGATATTTAGATACCTTTATAAGATAATCTTTAAAGTTGTCTTCCACCGACAACATTTGAAAATCGAATTATTTCAGATACTCGACTATTTGGAGTGGTCCTCGCCTGAAAATTCTTCAAAATGACATGCATCTAGAATCTATTTGGAGTTGTCCTCCTCTTGACAATTTTCAAATTTGGATGACCTTGCAAGTTATTTAGAGATTTCGTTCTCTGACTTTTTCCGCCAGTTAGATACCGCTAGTCCAGCGTTTCCCAAACTGGGGTTCGCAAAATCTTCCAAGGGGTTCGCCAAAATATTTCTGTAATGGTGGATTCTTTCAGCACTTTATGAGGAAATGGAACGCATTAACAACTGTTTATTGTCTCGTGCTGGAGTCAGGTAATTATCTCGAGGTAGAACTCTTACAAGATTGTTTTAACTTAAACACTAAGCTTTAGTTTTTCTTACCAACCATCCATTTCACAAAGAAAAGTGCATGCAAGAAAAATGTGGCTCCAAGCTTTGGTCTATTTGGCAGATATTTTCTCAAAAATGAATGGCCTAAATCTATCTCTTCAGGGGTCAAATATTAACGTTTTTACTGTGCAAGACTGTATCAAATGGTCTATAAAAATATATATTGGGAAACGTGTTTAATTAACAATCAAACGAAGTGCTTTGATACCCTTCTCGACATTATGGTAGAAAATCAGCTTTATTTGGACGAAAATATTAAGAACATGATTATAGAACACTTGAAGGGACTTGGAAAAACCTTCAGAGAATATTTCACAGCCATGTCCAATAATAACAATTGGATTCACAATCCCTGTAAGAGACAGTTAAGCGTGAGTGAAAAAGAGCAGCTCCCTGGAATTTCCATTGATTTTTAATTAAAGAAAAGCTATAAATCTTTGCCATTAATTGTTTCTGGTTAAGTTTAAAGTAGGAGTTCCCTGTGTTAGAGAATAAAGCTATTACAGATTTAGTACCATTTTCTGCTACGTATTCGAGCGAGAAATCCTTTTCTTCAAATGCCTATTTAAAAATATAAATACAGAAACAGGCTCAGCACTGAAAGTGACGTGACACTTTATTTATTGTCTGTGGTTCCTGACTTTAAGGCTCTGTGCCATCCAAAGCAAGCGCATCCTTCTCACTAAGTCACGTGAAGAGGTGAGTAGCTGTTAAAACTTGTAAACAATTTTGAAACTTAGATTGGTGTGGAATATTGTGCTTAAAGGAGGGTATTTCAGTTATGTACAAGCAGCAATTTCCAGTACCATTTTAAAAAACATGTGAAATGTGATAATATTGTGACAGTAAAGATAAGAAAATGTTACTACAGTACTTTGCTCATTTAATTTCAGTTTTAATTCTTTAAATAAATGTATATTTTTTTGAGCTTGTATAAAGTAGTTTCAATATCATTCCATTATTTTTGGTGGGGTATTCCAAAGTACCTACTGGAGATATAGTAGATTGATTTAAATATATTAAAACAATTTGATTACAATTAATAACTAAATTTCATAAAAAAATTGTATAAAATTAAGTGCATGGCTATGGATATTTATCAGGGGGTTCGTGCAACTCAGATGTTTGTGAAAGGGTTTCGCGAGTCGAGAAAGTTTGTGAACCACTGCTCTAGTGTATTAGTTATTTGATGCAGTCTATTCCAGCAGATTTTTGACCAAAGAATGCATCTAGAAGTCATTTAGAGTTTGATTTAAACCCATCTTTCAGTTTCATATTATATAATATCAGGTCGGTGACCTGGTGGTCTAGGGGGTAAGGTGTCAGACTTCTGTGCTGGCGGCCGGGGTTCAATCCTCGGTCCCGGCACAGATTTATCTGATTTCCAAACCCTTCCTTCACCTCTGACAAGACATCTTGTGAATGTGGGGAATGCCAGGCCTCCACAGTGGTTCGGATAACACGTTAAACTGTAGGTCCTCCATTTCATCTCACAATCACCCTACCACTACACATTAGCGTAAGTGCGTATAACCCGAACGGGTAGTAAGACGCGGTGCTAATAATAATAATAATAATAATAATAATAATAATAATAATAATATATTATCAGAGCATTTAAAATATATCTGGGGGAGAGGGGTTATTCCAGGGGGGCAGAGTTCCCCACAGTTCCTTCACTCCTACTGTCCATACATACTCTATATTCGGTATTCGTGGATGAACTGCTCTCAGGCGATTATTAGTCTTACATGATGTGTAGAAATCTACCGTCCCTATGAGGAAAATTTTAGCTACTTGCTATGTACGGCAAATATTTGTACATGAAAACTAATATTTATTCCACTCTTGTGAGAGTCGTATCAGAAGTTGAGTAAACTTGGACTAATGACGAACGTGTAAACCCGAATTAAAAGGTGTCTGCGCGTAAAAAGATTTAAAAAAATAGTTTAATTTATCTGTGATGTGTTTTCTTTATAAAATTTGAACTTTAATTTTGTATTTTGTATTGGTTTAATAACTTTCACAGGGGGGGGGGTCAATTGACCCTTTGACCCACCCCCTCTCCCTGAATCCGCGCTTGTCCATACACTAACAATAAATTACATCTAAGTAATAAAACTAATATTAAATATAAAACTAATTTATTATAGGTTTAATAATTAATTATTAATAAAAGTTAAATTGACATCTGTGTAACTTGTAACTGTAATAGGTAGGTCGAGGTTCGAATCCAGTACGAATACAATGGGCGTGATTTTCCACATGCTAATACGAGTGAACTTACTCTAAAAATACCTTCCTCAGATCCATCCCTTGAATAGAATAACTTTTAACCAAAATGTTAAAAACGTACCAAAGGGGTAAAAAAATAAGGCCGTTTGTTGCTTTTACATGGACCGGATCTTTTTAGCTCGTGTAAAGTTGTTTTTTAAATAAAAAAGGATATTTGTTCAAACTAAGGTGGATAAGTGTGTTTGTTGGTGGACTCATGTTTACTTAAGAGTTCGCGCGTGTAATGAGCCGCGACTCTTTGTCAACCAGACACGTTCCGGGATAAGTATTTAATAATCTAGACCACACCTTCATGGCTGGAAACTTTGAATATAGATTTTAAGGCTTCAATTTACAATGCAGTACATCGTTAACCTGGCGGTCTAGGGGTAAGGTGTCGGACTTTTGTGTTGGCGGTCGGGAGGTTCAATCCTCGGTCCTGGCACAGATTTATCTGATTACCAAACCCTTCCTTCACCTCTGACAAGATGTGTACTAATCACAACTTGTGAATGTGGGGAATGCCAGGCCTCCACCGTGGTTCGGATTCCACGTTAAACTGTAGGTCCTTCATTTCATCTCACAATCACCCTACCATTACACATTAGCGTGAGTGCGTACAACCCGAACGGGTAGTAAGACGCGGTGCTAATAAAGATAATTTTTCTACTATTTAATTCTAACGGGTAATTAACCATAGAAACTGTAGAAAATGTCTTTAAAACAAAGTTTAAAATAATATTGATCTAAAATACATTCATATACAACTGTTGGTCGTTACTAACCAAACCATACTTCCAAGTGAAAACTAATTTCGCGATACAACTTTTCAAATAACAGATCCAGAAACAAAAGGCTAGTAGTTAGTATCTAAGACAATATCTGCTTTGTAGTTAAATAAACATTTAATACCCACTTGCATAAATACCCACTACGAGACCAGTTAAAAGAGGGAGGAGAACGGATTGAAAGTTTTAGAAACTTTCTCTTTATCCTATAGGGTCGTTTCAGAGTCATTGTGCTATTTTAAATGTTTCTGCACTTAGCTTGTTATCTATACATATAGTAAAACTGTAAATTTTAATCTATGCTCGATTTTATGTTTATGTGATGTATGTATTATGTTAATGTATGTATGAATGTATGTATGTATGTAATGTATGTAATGTATGATATGTATGTAATGTATGTATTAGTATGTAATTAATGTATGTAATGTATTATGTAATGTATGTATGTAATGTATGTAATTAATGTATGTAATTAATGTATGAAATTTATGTATGTAATGTATGTAATGTATGTATGTATGTATGTATGTATGTAATGTATGTAATGTATGTAATGTATGTATGTAATGTATGTATGTAATGTATGTATGTATGTAATGTATGTAATGTATGTAATGTATGTAATGTATGTAATATGTATGAAATGTATGTATTTATGTATGTAATTAATGTATGTAATTAATGTATGTATGTATGTAATGTATGTATGTATGTAATGTATGTATTATGTATGTATGTATCCAGACTAGACTAAAGAATATATACTCATAGTTTCGATACGGGACTACTTCTGTTGTATTCCTTATTTTTCAGAACAATGAAAATCGGAGCTCATCAACAGGTCGAAGTCACAGCAATTTTTAGTCGATCACGTGATAAAACTACATCGTCACGTAAAGGTAAGCTTACCATGCATGATTCCACTATGGTATAGTTTATTATATAGGACCATATTGTGATCCATGAAGGTTAAACTAATACCTTTCAAGGTAAACTGAGTGTAAATTTTACTTATTTTATATATTTTCCATAAGGGCAGGGACATAATTATTGAATACATTTTGTAATTTAAGGAATAAAACCAAGATGTATATAAAAAAAATTAAAAGTAGAGTAGAAAAAGAAGGGTGATCGCGGGACCTTCGATAAATGTAGAAGTCATCAAGGATTCCCAAAAGGTTGCCGACACTTGGTATAAGCTATATACCATCACGTTGGCCCATCACAGTTCGAAACCCGCTTCGGTGGCCGCGTGGTCTAACGCGCTACTCTCGAAGTAGACTAGACTTCCACTGACGGGGAGGTCGAGGCTTTAATCTTGGGAGAGAGGATATTTCCAAAATGGTTTTACACTCTCCCTCCATATAATTTCGGGTACACTTCCTCTAAATATAACCTTCCTAATCCCTAAAATAATTATCGTAATTAGTACATAAGCGTATAAACCGAACGGATAATAATACGTGGCGCTAAAAAAAAAATCAGTGAGCGTATTGTATGGGGAAAAAAAAACATGCTTAGCTAGTGAACATTCGTCACGACTGGTTGGTATTATGTGTATATGAGATGACACGTGATATGAGCTGGAGTGTAGAGAGGGAGATCATAGGGGCGAGTCCTTGTTTATACTTGTATCTTCGTACTCACATAAAACACTACTCTTGAAGTTCCATTTTTTTTTTTATAGAATTTAAAGTTGTCGAATATGTTGCTGTATTGTTTAATGCGAGCGAAGCCACCAGCAAACGTTTCTGTATTAAAAAAAAAAGTAATATAAATACTATGCATAATGTTTTGGAGTAAAATGTACTAAAAATATAACAATAAAGTTTGGTGGTCTTCCAAGGCGTCAACCTCACAGTACAATAGATTACCAATGATGGGGAGATCAAGGTTAGCATTCCGGTCGGGTATAACAAGGGTGGTCATTTTTAAATAATTTCCTACTCTCCCTCCGTACAAATGCTGATTATTTCCTCTAAAGCTATACCTATCTTTATCCATACTTAAATATCGTATTTAATACGCCCATAGTATGAATGAAATCTAAGATTTAGCTTAAATAACTTGGGAATTGCGTTTTACAAGAACATATTTTAATATTGGTAATAATGTATCGTGTTAAAGACTGAGATAATACATTTGAGGTCCGCTTTATAAACAGAATAATAGTGTATCAATTTTGCGTTTTCTGTACTTTAATATCTGTTTCAAATTCAGTTTTAATCAAATTAAATATGAAAATGAGGACGAAATTCTGAAGCGTGCTCTTAAGACGAGAATTATTTGAAAATGTACAGAATTTGTCGTAACTAGGGTAATCCTGTCTGATGAAGGAATTTGTGCTCTTGCTTATTTAAATGTTTCTATCACGGGGATTAAGAGAACATGACTTGAACGTACACTAGGCAGACTTTACAACGATCTATGCTAAACACACTACATAAAAAAAAATGTGGCAAAGTCGTAGGTAATTACCCTTTTGTTTTATTTATATGTAGTATGAGTATCTATTTTATTTCAGAATATTTTTAAGACTCTTAAAAAGCCTAATTTACAGCCAACTAATCGGGCTATCTAAAAACAAGATTTCAATCAAATCAGAAATCACATCAAAGTGCAGTTTTGTTCATTCTTCATTTGAAAATTCCAAATTTGTGATCTGTTTATTAGTTTTTCATTTTAAACTTAATATTAAATTTAAAAAAAAATAGGTACGTTAAAGCATTTTCACTAGTCTCAATTCCCCTTTTTCTAAAGTAGAGTACAGAAAAATAAACCACGATAAAACGCACGATTCCGAATATAAATCTTACTTTTGTTTTCAGAAGGTTGGCAAAGTTATTGGAACTATTTAAAGGATAAAAATTTTACCACCAATCAATTACTAAAAACTAGGCTTCTATTTAACCATAAACGATATAGCATAAACCATGTAATTATAGCGCATAAAAATGTTTGTTCACTTATCATACATTCATCCAGTGTAATTTAACAGATCATATTCAAATCCAAGTTTCAGAACTTTTATTATTTACCAACAAATAAATTTAAATAGTTGAATATTTTATGTACCATTTAAATGGTCCTTACCTTCTTCCGGATTTGTAAGGTGATTTTAAAATGTCTGCCTATATAATGCTCCCCTTCCCTTTTTGCCCCGAATATAATTGTTATTTTACCCTACCTTATCTCTGGCACGACACCTTGACTCAGTCGGTGGCATGTCTGCCTACTGAGCTAAGGGTCTCATGTTCGATTCCGAGCATAGCCGAAAACTTATAATTGATCAAAATATGGTTTTACCTTTTGATATTGATAAATTAATGGCTGGGTACTGGATTTTGTGCCTGTCCTGTATAAGTTAGATTATAAGGCTTTTGATGCTATGACAGGCCTAGCAAGCCAGTGGTATAAAATATATGGCTTGAATAAAAAATTTGACCTAGGCCACAGGCTGGAAACAATAATGGATGGATCTTAACTTTAATATTTTTATTTAGCACCGCGTCTTACTACCCGTTCGAGTTATACGCTTTAAGTACTAATTACGCTAATGGATTGGGAATTGAGAAGGTTGTATTAGAGGAAGTGAACCCGCATTTGCGTGGAGGGAGAGTGAAAAACCATTTAGGAAAAACCACCCCCAGTTCACCCGATCAGATTCGAACCTCGATCTCCCCGTCCTCGGCGTTCGAGCTCAACACGACTAGCGCGTTAGCCAACTACGCCACCGAGGTGGGTCTTAACTTTTCTCGCACCTGAAAGTATACAGTAGCAATGGCGAGTTACTCAATAATTTGTTTCTTTGAAACTTGTTCTTATATGTGTTCAGATATTTATTGAAACAAAATGTAAAACAAACAAGCTTACATATATATATACATATATATACACATATATATCAATATAACACATATATATACATATATATACATATATATACAATATATATAACACACACACACAACATATATATATATATAACATCATTTACTGTCCAGCCGATTGCCACCGTTAACTATAATTTATATAAATGACTATAATACTAGTGGTCTAAATGAGTGTAATTAGTAAGTGTCAGTCGACGCGGGAAGTTGGGGGGGGGGGTAAGGGGAGTTAACAATTGAGTGTGATTATGAGAGGTGTAGTAGCATCGCCCACCATTGTGATGATAGCACTGATGACAACTTGATAAGGATGAGAGAGTGGTGGTAGGTGGGGCGAGGGGGTAGCCTTACTCACAAAAGAGCGACACACAGATGAAAGCCATGATGAGAAAAACAAAAGCGAAAGAGTAAGATTAATTTGCATTAAGCGTAAAGGAAAGAATGATAGCCCTTATAAGAGGGCAGTTGAAAATATAATTATTCGTGAGCAATTTCCTCCAACCAAAACCCATTAGAGCTCTCATCTCGTTTTGTCTAGCATAACTCCAGCCGTAAAGAAACTAAACAGACTTTTTTTTTAATACAAAGGAAAGGTGAATATAAAAATAAAATTTGTGATAATTTTGGTTTAGCTTGACAGTATATTCATAACAAAATCTATTTCAAATTTCAACTTAGTTTTTATAAATTATAATACTCTCTTGATAATTATAGTTTACGTATAAAATAGCACTTACAAAAAAATGATTAAATGCGGGTAATTTTTCTGAATTTAAAAAATTAATGGAGGTCTTCCAAGTGATTTTATAGCTGTTATCTGCGTATAGCCCGAACGGGTAGTAAGATGCGGTCCTAATAATAATAATAATAATAATAATAATAATAATAATAATATATGCTGTTATGGTAAAAATACGTTATAAATAAGTATCAATAAATTAAAAACTGCCAGTATCGATTTCACTTGGACTTTCAAATCACTATATCTATCAACAACAGCACAAAAACATTTACATGATTGTGGTTTATGTTCGAAACACAATGAGTAATAATAGTTTTACAAACTTATTTATGGTGAATCGTTGGATGAAATGGCTGGCGCTTGTAAAAATATACAAAATACAGCTAACCATATTATGCAGTTGAATGTAGTTAAGTAGATAAAGAAATGGGCAATTGGATGAGGTAAGTAAAATCTTATTTGTCAATTAAATTATTTCGTATTACTTCTTTATCCTAATAATTCCCTTAACTAATATTATAACGCTACTTACTAACTTAATCGTGACTGTTCTATAAAATATTGATTTAATACTATCGGCATATCAATAATGAAGACTAATTTTTATTCATTATATTTAATTATAAACTTTTGCATTACTATATAACTATTAATAAATTAACACAAAAATAAACCATTGGCTTCAACTACTACTAAATGTAGAGTAGCTATTTAAACATAAACATTATGTTATTTGATGAAATCATACAATTTATTATTATTTATATGATTTCCATGAAAGCTAAGAATGAGAAATTAATTATATAATATAAAATTGAGGAAATATAAAAAATTGTCATACTAAATAATCAATATAGGCTATGAATAAAACATTTTAGATTGGATTTCTGATCTATAATAAATATAAATACATATATTTTATGGGTGACAGTATTATTGTGGGGGGTTTAAAAGGAATAATTCAAAAGCATACAATTTTTATCAATAATATAAAACTAATTATCATATTACTTTTTTTTTCACAGAAAATATGAGTTCTGAAGCAACATATTCTGTTTTATTCCGTTATGTTACACTATCTAAGTGAAAAATTATTTTTAAGCTAATTAAAATATTACAAAAATTACAATTCTGAATTGTTTCTTTTAGTCCTATCTAAGTTGATAATTTTAGCGTGAACTTTATAAACGACTAGATAGCTGTTGCCCGCGGCTTTGCTCGCGTGGAAGTTGATTATATACAAATACGAAAATATACATATGTATTTACAGATTAATTTAAAATATTACGTTACGTTGATGACCATAACTTGACCTCAGATCAAAAATAATGCAAGTCCGATACAAAATTTCACCCCCTTTTTCATCCCTTATTAAATAAAATTTCCAAAATTCCTGAAACACGTATTTATTTGTTTTACGTCAATAACCGAAATACAAAATTTTGTTTATGTAACTTTCAGAATGACGGACTTTCATACATATTATCATCCCCTATTTTGACCTCTTTGGGTGGAATTTTCAAAAATCCTTTCTTAGTGGGTGCTTACATTACAAAATGAATATACAGTCCGAATTTCATGATTGTAGCCTTGATAGTTTGCGCTCGGCGATGATGAATCAGTCAGTCAGTCAGTCAGGACATGTTATTTTATAAGTAAAGATTATTAAATATGTAGTAAAATTAATTAAAATTAATTTAGTTAATAGTAAATAATATACCATGAAATTCACAATAAAGTGTGTCAATTCCTTGAAATGTTCGTCCCCTTTTTTTTAAAAAAATTATTAATTCCTGAATTTTCAATATATAATAACTTTGAATTTTTCTTTAACATATGTATTAAATGTACAGAAAATTGTGTGATCCTACAGAAAGTGTCTGAAAGCACACAATGTATTAGTTCTTTGATTAATATTTGTGTCATAAAAAGTACTCAAGTATTATACGTTTTTAACGGCGGAGAAAACGAGTATGTCAAGAAAATGTTACTTTGATTTATAAATAACGTCACCGTAAAGTTAATTTAAAGGCAGTGTTTTTTTTTATAAAAAAAAAAAGGTTACTCCGGTGGCTTATCCAATGTATTTCCAATTTATGGAAGCTCCGTAGGGAATGAAACTACTCTCCATACTTCGTTTGCCCCATACCTTAGTACATGCTCACTTTTTTGAAATCTTGTCAACCGACGGAGACACTGATGATCAATCACACACGTCATAATGGAGTGTTTTTTTTGTGTGTTTATTTTATGCTCCGCGTATTACTTTCAGACTTGGATATCCGTGTATTTTTTCTAATGAGATAAATATGAAGGTAGATTTGAGAAGAACTGAACCAACACTACCGTAGAAGGAGAGTGGTAAAATCTTCAGTACACCAAGCTGAAAACAGTACGCCACTTATCCCCATCTTGAGCTAGTTCTAGCCAGTCCACCTCATTACACCATATCCAGATATTGAGATAGTTCTAGCCAGTCCACCTCATTACACCATATCCCCATCTTGAGATAGTTCTAGCCAGTCCACCTCATTACACCATATCCCTATCTTGAGCTAGTTCTAGCCAGTCCACCTCATTACACCCTATCCCTATCTTGAGCTAGTTCTAGCCAGTCCACCTCATTACACCATATCCAGATATTGAGATAGTTCTACCCAGTCCACCTCATTACACCCTATCCCTATCTTGAGCTAGTTCTACCCACTCCACCTCATTACACCATATCCCAATCTTGAGCTAGTTCTAACCAGTCCACCTCATTACACCATATCCCAATCTTGAGCTAGTTCTAGCCAGTCCACCTCATTACACCCTATCCCTATCTTGAACTAGTTCTACGCACTCCACCTCATTACACCCTATCCCTATCTTGAGCTAGTTCTAGCCAGTCCACCTCATTACACCATATCCCTATGTTGAGCTAGTTCTAGCCAGTCCACCTCATTACACCCTATCCCTATCTTGAGCTAGTTCTAGCCAGTCCACCTCATTACACCATATCCCAATCTTGAGCTAGTTCTACCCAGTCCACCTCATTACACCATATCCAGATATTGAGATAGTTCTAGCCAGTCCACCTCATTACACCATATCCCCATCTTGAGATAGTTCTAGCCAGTCCACCTCATTACACCATATCCCTATCTTGAGCTAGTTCTAGCCAGTCCACCTCATTACACCCTATCCCTATCTTGAGCTAGTTCTACCCACTCCACCTCATTACACCATATCCCTATGTTGAGCTAGTTCTAGCCAGTCCACCTCATTACACCATATCCCTATGTTGATCTAGTGCTACCCAGTCCACCTCATTACACCCTATCCCTATCTTGAGCTAGTTCTAGCCAGTCCACCTCATTACACCATATCCCAATCTTGAGCTAGTTCTAACCAGTCCACCTCATTACACCCTATCCCTATCTTGAGCTAGTTCTAGCCAGTCCACCTCATTACACCCTATCCCTATCTTGAACTAGTTCTACGCACTCCACCTCATTACACCCTATCCCTATCTTGAGCTAGTTCTAGCCAGTCCACCTCATTACACCATATCCCTATGTTGAGCTAGTTCTAACCAGTCCACCTCATTACACCATATCCCCATCTTGAGATAGTTCTACGCACTCCACCTCATTACACCCTATCCCTATCTTCAGCTAGTTCTAGCCAGTCCACCTCATTACACCCTATCCCTATCTTGAACTAGTTCTACGCACTCCACCTCATTACACCCTATCCCTATCTTGAGCTAGTTCTAGCCAGTCCACCTCATTACACCATATCCCTATGTTGAGCTAGTTCTAACCAGTCCACCTCATTACACCATATCCCCATCTTGAGATAGTTCTACGCACTCCACCTCATTACACCCTATCCCTATCTTGAGCTAGTTCTAGCCAGTCCACCTCATTACACCCTATCCCTATCTTGAGCTAGTTCTACCCACTCCACCTCATTACACCATATCCCAATCTTGAGCTAGTTCTAACCAGTCCACCTCATTACACCATATCCCAATCTTGAGCTAGTTCTAGCCAGTCCACCTCATTACACCCTATCCCTATCTTGAACTAGTTCTACGCACTCCACCTCATTACACCCTATCCCTATCTTGAGCTAGTTCTAGCCAGTCCACCTCATTACACCATATCCCTATGTTGAGCTAGTTCTAACCAGTCCACCTCATTACACCATATCCCCATCTTGAGATAGTTCTACGCACTCCACCTCATTACACCCTATCCCTATCTTCAGCTAGTTCTAGCCAGTCCACCTCATTACACCCTATCCCTATCTTGAACTAGTTCTACGCACTCCACCTCATTACACCCTATCCCTATCTTGAACTAGTTCTACGCACTCCACCTCATTACACCCTATCCCTATCTTGAGCTAGTTCTAGCCAGTCCACCTCATTACACCATATCCCTATGTTGAGCTAGTTCTACCCAGTCCACCTCATTACACCCTATCTCTTTCAGGTCAATTATAATGTTATTCTCCCATCTGTGTCTAGGTCTTCCCCCTGGTCTCTTCCCATTGGGTTTGTCAGTCAATACCCTGAACATGGTTATAGATTCTTCTATTTGCGCTGTATTTCATGAGCACTGTAAACTTCAAGATTTGACTACCATAACAATATCTTGTGATGAGTACAGGGCATGTAACTCATCATTATGTAACCTCATCTACTCCAAAGAAGCCCCTCCTTGTACCAAATATCTTCATACGCATCTTGTTTTCGAACTCTCTAAACTTGTTACTGTCATGTAAGGTAAAATACCACTTTTCACAACCATAGAGAACAACCGGTAAAACTATTGTTTTGTATTTTCTAAGTTTTACTACCAAGCACTACCTATCTAAATTTAGGGACAGGTTTTTTTTTATAGCTGAGTTATATTTGTTTTATGGCGTTTTATTACCTCCATACACGTGAATAGGTGCAAGTTGTAGCCAAGGTGATGATAGCACGTCGACTGAATATTTCAAGATCGAAGGAAAAGGGATGCGAGTTAAGATTAGTGTTCTTACAGTTGTTATAAAAACATCAAATATGGCCAAAATAAATGCTTTAGTTAGATAAAGTTAATTTAAATTTCTCCACATAATAATTCCAAAATGCTATAAAATATTTTCCAGCATGATTTTAATGGGATTGACACCATAGTCAAAGGAAATAATTGGGGATTATCAGTGTGGATTTTGAATAAATAGATAAGTAACGGATTGTCACCCCCCCCCCCCCTTAATGTGGGCCTAAACTGTCAGGATAGCTTGCGGAGAAGGGTAGGAACGATGTCGAAATATATGTGTGGGTTCAAAATTATACTGATGGATTTGGTTTTTTAGGGTTTATTAATATCACCACGAGCTACTACGAAACGGTAAAGTTAAAAATACGATACAAAAATATATAAGGACTTTGGCATATTAGCACGCGAGAGAACTGGCTTAGCGAGGTATATTTAAATACCGTCTCTACTGACACCCCTTACAGATTCGAACCCGGTAACCTGGAGACGAAGGGTTACCCTCTAGCACAAATACCCAATGTTCTAATCCGCGTGGTCCCTAAAACGGGCAGAGTGAACCCTCTGAGTAGATCTTATTGTGTCGGTCTCGATAGCTCTAAAACAGAACCCTTTATACTACTAATCGGCCCAACGGGGACAAGTTGTTATGAATTGTCAGCGTTCTTTCCCTAATGTGTACTAAACTCATCACAACATGTAAGTTAGCCCAGTTCTTTCACTTACTTCGTTTCAACACTGTTATGTTAGTTTGAAACATACATACCAATCTAGGGCAGGGCTATTACAGGATCATATTTTTACTATTCGACAAGTATTATAAAAGAGCAGCTATACTACATAACGGTTACTCAATTATACATAGATTTAAAAAAAGAAGTTTATGATAAAGTTAAAATAAATAAATTATATGACGGTTTATCTAAATTTTGGATGCCCAAAGAACTTGTCTAACTAATTGAAGTATGTTTGATTGATACGCGTGGCAGAGTATGGGTTAGATATCACATATCAAATACTTTCTAAATACACAATGGTTTGAAACAAACAGAGGCACTTTCCCCATTACTTTTAATCTAACCTTTGAATATGCCATTAGGGTAATGTAAGAAAATAGGGAGGGGTTGAGATTAAACGTTACAATGCAGGTATTAGGGTAAGCAGCAGATGATTTAACCTTGTTCGACAATCGTTAGGAAGTTGTTGAAATGTTGTTATAATTTCAGGAAGGATGTTACAGGCTAGTAAGGAAATAAGTTTAGAAATGAACGCTGAAGATGGAGAACACAGATTAGGGACGATAAGTTAGAGATTACTGCGAACAACATGTCATTTGACAGTCTTATGGCTGGTCATATGACTCCTGGGTAGATAATAATCTGGCTGATAAATATTTTTATCTGATCGATAAGTTAAAAGTGCGTCTTATGACTTCCAGATTGGATTTATCTGCCAGGTAAAATGTATTTATACATCACATTTTTATCAGAAGGCTTAAGTACCTGATAACTTTTATCTGAAAGTTAAAATGGGCGTTGCCATATTGACGCGTTGTTTTACATGAGGTTTAGCCTATTAGAATCTGTTTTAGGTTAAAATCTTGTCACAAGTTTAGAAGGCACAAGCATAGGCTCAAACTATATATAAAGCTAGAATAATTATACTTAGCATCGCGTCTTACTATCCGTTCTGGTTATACGCTTATAAAACTAGAACATTTAATTCAACTTTTATAAAATATGTCAAACTATTTGTAGAGTTATAGTTATATAGAACAAATTATTTAAATGTGAGTACAATAAATTAAATTTTGTAAACGTTGCGCTGAACTATTAACCACAATTTGGCAGACACCGAAATTAATACTTGCAAGACAACCTAGCTTCTGCACCAACGTGACGCCATATATTTACTCGTACTTGTTTATCCACCATTATTTAGCGTTGTAGCCACTAGCCAGGTTGTACGCATGCACGCACCAGTAAAAATCCCAGTTAAACTACCAAATTAAGGTATTAAAAAAAATCTATTTGTTCTTGGGTTCAGCTTTGCACCCACTAGGGCTAGGTGCTTAGTATTGGGTCTTCATTACTAGTTTACGTTAATTGTAAGTTATTTATTGAATCATGTATAAATATACTATGTGTTTGGAAAGTGCGCAACGAGTTATTTGTATTATTATCTATAATAGTAATAAATGTTTTGGATTAAAAATAAAAACTTAGCACTTCCTTTTAATATATGTTGAGACTATACTATTAACACTGATGTTATGGATAATAAAAGTTGATTTCAAAGGAAATGTAACAGAATTTTCGTGGAGGGAGTGCGGGAAAACCTTTAACAAAAAACAATCCTGAGTAGACCTAGACTCGAACAGGATTCTATCCCCATCATCGGTGGTCCATATATTGAAAGAGTGAACTTTAAACCATTTGACCACCGAAACAGGTTTCAAAGATTTCTTGTGCTATTTGTGTAAAGAGAATGAAGTAACAGTTTTTTTTTGTAGATGTGTAATAATTCATTGCAGATGGGAGGAACAAAAAGAAAAGATAAAGAATAACGCAACAACAAATAATACCAACGGCGCTACCATCAGTCTGTTGAGAGGTTAGTTGGCTAGAATTTCGATCAATCACGACCAGCCGAGTAATTTCTCTCTCGATGCTTCAGTGCCATAACGATTTGTTCATGCTTGGTGGTCTTAGAAGGGAAGTGAGGTTGCAAAAACTACAGTTCGAATCGCTGAGGATAGCAGCATACAACCGCACAGAGAAAAACTGTATCATGACAAAACTCAGGAAAAACGAAAAGAAGCCTAGAAAAGTCAAGGAATTTCTTATGTCAGGGAAAATATAGAATTTAACTAAATGCAAGGCGTATATTAATTGGTGTCAAATATTCTAGAGGCGTAATTACATCCACCAGACACTAGGAAAACTTCATATACATATGGGTATTGAAACGCTTAGTTTCTGAACTAGGACGAATTTTACTTTTCGTTTAATAACAATCCAATGCAATTAAACAAGACAAAGTTTAACAAAAACAAACAAAAACGCAAGATAAAACCTTTTGTTAAAAAAAAAATGTCTAAAATATTTTATGTGAGCCTGCGCCCCATGCTTTGTCGTAGACTTACTCTATTGAGTACACCAGAGGTGTTATGCATCTACTATAAGCTCCATTATAATGTCAAAATCAGACAAAGGAATTGAGTAAATAATGGACTCTAAATGTCCCCAGAGATAGAAAAAAAAAATCCACCGTGTTCATATCTGGTTCAATGAATACCCCATGACCAATCTATATTTATGGCAAACCTTTATTTAGTAACTCTAAAACCAATTGTTTCTAGACCCGTCTTTATATGAAATTTTCTTAAAGTTTGGTCGATGGGAATACGCGCCTAGAATATTTGACACCAATTAAAATAACCAGTTGTATGTATGTATGTATATTGATATGTATTATATGTGTATATATGTATTATAAGTATATATGTATATAGGTGTTCCCGGGTTGAACGGCTAAACTTTGATGAGTGGTGTTGGATCAAAGAACTTAATTCGGAATGTCTTCAGGAAATTTGCTCGTTTTAGCTATCTTTTCGTTCAAACAGCAGAAAATTCAATAAAAACACGTCCTTCTGCAGAGGTACTCGTTAGTGGCTTAATATTAATTTTTCTGGAAGATGGCTCGATCGTGCTGGACCTATGGCTTGGCCTCTGCGTTCATTTGATTTAATGCCCTTACTTTTGTTTTTGTTTTGTATGGAGGAAGCTCTGAAGCAAAAAGTTTATTAAATACCTGTCATTGACCTTCAATTATTACGACAAAAGGTAACACCAGCTTGCGAAATAAACAACAGTCGAACAATGTCGGTCGAACACTCGTTCTGTCATTGATAGGTGCAATGCTTGTATCCGGGATTGAGGTCGTCGATTTGAACAAAATAAATAAAATAATTTATTTAATACTTAACTTAATTGTTTTTATTTTTTATTTTTTATTGATTGCGCGAAAAGGAAGCTAAAACGAGCAAATCTACAAATTTAATTTTTTGATCCACTACCAATTCCAAATCTTGGCAGTTTAGTCCGGGAACACCCTGTATACACCTGTATATCTTGTAATTTAATTACTTAATTTAAATAAACGGTACTGTGCACCGCAAGGACTTTTTCGCTTCCTTTAACTAAAAATGGAGATATTTAATTAAAACTCGTAAGGTATGTGAAACGAAATAATAAACATTGCTGCAAAAACATAATGGAAAAAAATAGCCTCACATTCTACCAAAAAAGCATAAATGAAATAATATATACTGTTACAGGGAAGAACAACATCTCGGTACACCAAAGAGTGGTGTAAATAACTCCCTCAATTCTTAGAACTCCATTTTTAAAAAGGTATTTTCTATCTCGGGAAATATTGGTTTTATAAATATTTATTTAAAGTATAGGTTTTATACTTAATACCCCTACAACTTTCCAACATTAAGATTTTTTGTGTTTCGAAGAGTGACGAAAACATAATATATTATTTGCATTGATTTCTAATTTTTATAAAGATTTAAATACAAAGGAGGGTAGGAGAGGAAAGGAACCTGATAAGGTTGATAACGAAGGGGAAAAACGTCTTGGTTGGACCACACAATACGTTAGGGATTGTTTAATGAAGAGGATCATTGAGGAGAAGATAAGAGGGAAAAGAGGAAGAAGAAGGTTTGGAATGCTAACAGGGGCGCTCATGTGGTTTTCCAAATGGGGTGGTGGATTGGAGTTTCATCTGACGTGGGTGTATAGCCTCAACCTCCCCTTTACTCGAGAGAAAATTTCAGAATTTAACCTCGTGGATGGGAATTTTAGAGCATCTGAACATAATTTTGTGATAATTATATAAGTTTAAAAAGTCAATTTTCACAGTAAAAAAATTTCTTAAAATATTGATTACAAATACAAAATTTAATTTTTTTCATAAAAAAGTTATTAAAAAAGTAAATATTATATAGTTATAAAGGGCGCCTATGTTATACTAAAAGATATCAGGTGAGGAAGAAGTTGCAAAAGTATGAAAGAAGACATTCAGGTCCGAATAAAATGGAAGATGTCCAGTTGATGCCTGTCTCAGGACCGAAAAAATGGAAGATGTTCAGTTGATACCTGTCTCAGGACCGAATAAAATGGAAGATGTTCATGTTGATACCTGTTTCAGGACCGAGAAAAATGTAAGATGTCCAGTTGATACCTGTTTCAGGACCGAAAAATGGAAGATGTCAGTTGATACCTGTCTCAGTACCGAATAAAAGGAAGATGTTCAGTTGATACCTGTCTCAGGACCGAAAAAATGGAAGATGTCAGTTGATACCTGTCTCAGGACCGAAGAAATGGAAGATGGGACTTTACGAAATGATTCCAGTTGATACCTGTCTCAGGACCGAAGAAAATGGAAGATGTCCAGTTGATACCTGTTCTTCAGGACCTGGAAGAAAATGGAAGATGTCCAGTTGATACCTGTTCAGGACTGAAGAAAATGGAAGATGTTCAGTTGATACCTGTCTCAGGACGAAGAAAATGGAAGATGTCCAGTTGATACCTGTTCAGGACCGAATAAAATGGAAGATTGTTCAGTTGATACCTGTTTCAGGACCGAGGAAAATGGAAGATGTCCAGTTGATACCTGTTTCAGACCGGAAAATGGAAGATGTCAGTTGATACCTGTCTCAGACCGAATAAAATGGAAGATGTTCAGTTGATACCTGTCTCAGGACCGAATAAAATGGAAGATGTTCAGTTGATACCTGTTCAGTACGAGAAAATGGAAGATGTCCAGTTGATACCTGTTCAGGACCGAAAAAATGGAAGATGTTCAGTTGATACCTGTCTCAGTACCGAATGAAAATGGAAGATGTCAGTTGATACCTGTTCAGGACCGAATAAAATGGAAGATGTTCAGTTGATACCTGTCTCAGTACCGAAGAAAAGGAAGATGTTCAGTTGATACCTGTTCAGGACCGAATAAAATGGAAGATGTTCAGTTGATACCTGTTCAGTACCGAAGAAAATGGAAGATGTCCAGTTGATACCTGTTTCAGGACCGAATAAAATGGAAGATGTCCAGTTGATACCTGTCTCAGTACCAAAGAAAATGGAAGATGTTCAGTTGATACCGTTCAGTACCGAAGAAAATGGAATATGTTCAGTTGATACCTGTCTCAGACCGAAGAAATGGAAGATGTTCAGTTGATACCTGTCTCAGTACCAAGAAAATGGAAGATGTCAGTTGATACCTGTCTCAGACCGAAAAAATGGAAGATGTCAGTTGATACCTGTCTCAGTACCGAAGAAAATGGAAGATGTCCAGTTGATACCTGTCTCAGACCAAAGAAAATGGAAGATGTCCAGTTGATACCTGTCTCAGTACCGAAGAAAATGGAAGATGTCCAGTTGATACCTGTCTCAGGACCGAAGAAAATGGAAGATGTCCCGTTGATACCTGTCTCAGTACCAAGAAAATGGAAGATGTTCAGTTGATACCGTCTCAGTACCGAAGAAAATGGAAGATGTTCAGTTGATACCTGTCTCAGGACCGAAGAAAATGGAAGATGTTCAGTTGATACCTGTTTCAGGACCGAAGAAAATGGAAGATGTCCAGTTGATACCTGTCTCAGTACCGAAGAAAATGGAAGATGTTCAGTTGATACCTGTCTCAGGACCGAAGAAAATGGAAGATGTCCAGTTGATACCTGTCTCAGGACCGAAGAAAATGGAAGATGTCCAGTTGATACCTGTCTCAGTACAAGAAAATGGAAGATGTCCAGTTGATGCCTGTCTCAGTACCGAAGAAAATGGAATATGTTCAGTTGATACCTGTCTCAGTACCAAAGAAAATGGAATATGTTCAGTTGATACCTGTCTCAGTACCAAATAAAATGGAAGATGTCCAGTTGATACCTGTTTCAGGACCGAGGAAAATGGAAGATGTTCAGTTGATAACCAGTCTCAGTACCGAAGAAAATGGAAGATGTTCAGTTGATACCTGTGTCAGTACCAAATAAAATGGAAGATGTTCAGTTGATACCTGTTTCAGGACCGAAGAAAATGGAAGATGTCCAGTTGATACCTGTCTCAGTACCAAAGAAAATGGAAGATGTCCAGTTGATACCTGTCTCAGTACCAAAGAAAATGGAAGATGTTCAGTTGATACCTGTTTCAGTACCGAAGAAAATGGAAGATGTCCAGTTGATACCTGTCTCAGTACCAAAGAAAATGGAATATGTTCAGTTGATACCTGTTCAGTACCGAAGAAAATGGAAGATGTTCAGTTGATACCAGTCTCAGTACCGAAGAAAATGGAAGATGTCCAGTTGATACCTGTCTCAGTACCAAAAAAATGGAAGATGTCCAGTTGATACCTGTCTCAGTACCAAAGAAAATGGAAGATGTTCAGTTGATACCAGTCTCAGTACCGAAGAAAATGGAAGATGTCCAGTTGATACCTGTCTCAGTACCAAATAAAATGGAAGATGTTCAGTTGATACCAGTCTCAGTACGAAGAAAATGGAATGTTCATTGTACCTTTCATACCAAAGAAATGAGTGTTCAGTGATACCTGTCTCAGTACCGAAGAAAATGGAAGATGTTCAGTTGATACCTGTCTCAGTACCAAAGAAAATGGAAGATGTTCAGTTGATACCTGTCTCAGTACCAAAAAATGGAAGATGTTCAGTTGATACCTGTCTCAGTACCAAAGAAAATGGAAGATGTTCAGTTGATACCTGTCTCAGTACAAAGAAAATGGAAGATGTCCAGTTGATACCTGTCTCAGTACCAAAGAAAATGGAAGATGTTCAGTTGATACTGTCTCAAGAACGAAGAAAATGGAAGATGTTCAGTTGATACCCGTCTCAGTACCAAGAAAATGGAAGATGTCAGTTATACCTGTCTCAGTACCAAGAAAATGGAAGATGTTCAGTTGATACCCGTCTCAAGAACGAAGAAAATGGAAGATGTTCAGTTGATACCGTCTCAAGAACGAAGAAAATGGAAGATGTTCAGTTGATACCCGTCTCAGTACCAAAAAAATGGAAGATGTTCAGTTGATACCTGTCTCAGTACCAAAGAAAATGGAAGATGTTCAGTTGATACCGTCTCAAGAACGAAGAAAATGGAAGATGTTCAGTTGATACCCGTCTCAGTACCAAGAAAATGGAAGATGTTCAGTTGATACCTGTCTCAGTAAAAAAAAATTGAAGATTTCAGTTGATACCTGTCTCAGTACCAAAGAAAATGGAAGATGTCAGTTGATACCTGTCTCAGTACCAAAGAAAATGGAAGATGTTCAGTTGATACCTGTCTCAGTACCAAGAAAAATGGAAGATGTTCAGTTGATACCCGTCTCAGTACCAAAGAAAATGGAAGATGTTCAGTTGATACCTGTTTCAGTACCAAAGAAAATGGAAGATGTCCAGTTGATACCTGTCTCAGTACCAAAGAAAATGGAAGATGTCAGTTGATACCTGTCTCAGTACCAAAGAAAATGGAATATGTTCAGTTGATACCTGTCTCAGGACATATTCACGGAAGAAGAAGTACAAAGTCAAATTTATGAGAAAACGAGATGCGCCATTTTGTTTGTAATGTTAAACAATGCCTAGATACGAATTTTAATCAAAATCGTTAGAACGGATTTTATAAAATGTGGTTTTATCTTTTCTCCCAGTAATAGTAAATACAGTAAATTTTGAGAGAAGTAGCTTAAATCAGCGATTCTTATCCGGGGGGGCCAAAAATGTTTTGACGTGAATACGTCTTTAAATTTGCTACCATACGGGGGCAATCCAAAAAACCTAATGATAACAAAATCGGGGGATACACTTTGGCGTTGTAGTTTCGAATCTATCCTCTACATCCAAAATTATCGAGGGTGTTTCTTTTTTCTAAATCTTTTCCACTCTCTTTCCACGCAAATCCGAGTAGATTACCGCTACCATCCTTCCTTCCTCATCTCTACTCCATTAGTGTAATTATCATATGTGCGTATAATTATTCATTAGTTAAATCTACCTAGCAAGTATCAGATACTAAAATGTAGCAACATTGAATGTGCCATTTTTATCACAATTATAAAAGAGATGACTTTAATATTTAATCTGTCTAGTACGAGGGTGCGAATGAATTCCGATAGAGAACAGTATCAAACATTCAAACGCCAAACTAGAAATCAATGCAAATGTAAGAGAGAAATAAAACAAAGAGAGAAAGAGAAAATCTGCCAACTGAAACAGATCACTATTTCTAAATGAGCCTAGACCGCTATTCTACCCCCCCCTCTCCCGTCTTTCTCCCTCCCCAACCACGCGAGAGTAAAAAACCCACTTTCACATTGTTTCCGAGTCAATACCATGCCCAGTGCACTACCCCTTTTCTACCTCCCAAAACCACTAATTACCATCGCCTTGTCAAACCAATATCGGTTCCACTAGGGGGTTGTTGGGAATGAAAAACCGGGGTTGAGTAGGGGTGGGTAGTATTTTCCGATTGGGGGGTGAGAGAAACTGGGGATTGATTTATTCTGCAGTGAAGTAAACACAAACGTACGGTTCTCACTCCTATATTCACACGCATAAAGACCTTGGTTCAAATCTCGAACACCAGAGGATGTTCGATAGCTCTTGGATATCTGACGGAAAGAGGCTTCGGGGAATCTTAAAGCCAGCATATATTACATCCTTGAAGTTGCACTCATCCCCCCTCTTCACCCCCCCTCCCTCATAAATAGACTTTTAAAAAATAGTGTTTTTATGATTGCAATCGTTTGTTCTTAGTTTGTACCGGATTGTTCCAAATAAAATTTAAGTTTGTTGGCCCTCAAATTATATGATTATATTAGAGGGGGAGGGACAACTTCAAGGTAGCCACCACTGTTTTGAATTTTTATCTTATTTTTATCATTACAATCGTTTGTTCTTTGTTTGCACCGCGTCTTAATACCCGTTCGGATTATACACTTCTGCACTAATTACGCTAATGGTTTTAGAGCTTAGGATGGTTATATTTAGATGAAGTGTCCTACATTTGCGTGTAGGAAGACTGTAAAACAATTGTGGATAAACCACCCTAAGTACATCCGACCGTGATTCGACCCTCGATCTCCTCGTCATCGGCAGTCTAGTCTACTTCTAGAGTATCGCGTTAGACCATTAGCCACATAAGCGGGCTATATTTAACTTTTTGATCCCTAACATACTAGAGTAATTAGCACATCGTCGTATAGCCCTAACGTGTACTAAAACACTTATAAAAAATAAAATCATTTTCCATTTAACAAGGTACCAGTCGTATCAAGAAGAAGGATTGCCGAAAATAAAAGGCAGAATCTGTTGAGTGGCGCAGATATTCACACCCATGATGCATTGCAACGTAAACTTAAAACCACCGGTTATCAAAATGTTTTATTTTCCAGTAGATAAACCTAATTTATATCATTGTCACGACGGAAGTTTTCTAATTATAATGCTGTTTCGTGTCACAATCCAATTATCGATACACACTATTTTTATTAACGGTTTATTTCAAATCTCCTCACAAAAGCCAACGAAGCTGTCTGCTTACTTCTAGCTCTAGAGCGCATGCGCACTGATTTCAGATGGCTGTTTTTTTTTTTCAAGATTTGATTGGGTCTCCTGTGCTGAACATCAACAGAGTATACGAAGTAGAGATGAGTTGAATATTAGAAGAACAACTCACGACGATGAGACTGAAATCTTGTGTTTGGCTTCAAGTTCTTCCCTCTTCATCCCTAACCTATTAGCGTAATTTAAAATGTAGAAAGGGCTAGAACGGGTAGTAGGACGTGATATGAAAATACAGGAAACAAAACAAAAATGATCCGCGATGATTATTATACTCTGATAACCTACTTGTATTACATTTAATATGATCCCTGTTTCTATTTACATACACTCAAGGTTTTTCCTTGCAAAGCATTAAGTCAAGTTTAAAAAATATTTATTTAAGATAGTTTCCTACGACATATTAATGTGTGTGTTTTTTTCCTAAGGATACATAAATGTATAACTATGCTTTTAGAAATATTTTCTACAAACCATGAATCAAATAGTACATGTAGTGGACCAAACATAAAATAAAAAGAAACACTTCAATATACAAACTAATATTTGTGACTTGTAAGACAGTTTTGTGAATTATCGATATTTTTTTTTCACTTCTAGCTATAGCCGTAAATCTCGTCGAGTAAAAGAAGAATATTTTAACTTGAGGAATAATATTTGACTCGCCCATAGGCGAATAATAGGACACGATGATAGATACGATTGACATTTACCTTACACATCACCGGTGGGAAAGTGACCAGATGCGTCAGTTTCGTCTTGAGGGGATTTTTGTAAACGGTTTTTCAATTTCACTTTACGGGAATGCGGATACTTTAATATATACATACCTTTTAATCCCTACCTTATATACGGGTGACCTAGGGGAATATATTCGTGGATCACAGATCAATACATATCAGGTAGCTGCATTTTCCTCTTTGACGACATAATTATTTGGCTCCTGCCAATTAATACCTTAAGTTTAGTCATATATTATAACTATAAATAATCCCTTTCAATGACATTAGTATATTATTACAAAAAACTAAAACACAACATCATATTTTGGCTAAGTTTCAATGAAGCTCAGTCGCATTTTACGACTGGGATTGTACTAATATATTTTACCCCCCCAAAAAAAGCTTTTGTAAAATATTAATTTTTGTCAATAATTGCATAGGTCATTCAAAACTCATTTAAGGTGTTATAAATAAGAATGTTGGATGTATATCTTTTTCCTCTCGAAAGTGTCGAGGACAATTAAAAATCTCTTACACATCTGTGTTCGTTCCAGTTATCAAGAGATGTGATAAGACGATAACAATTAGAATACAAGACGAATATTGAGGTCCGTGAAGTTGGCAGCACTACTAACGGCACAAATTCTGAAACCTATGCCAATATTTAGTGCTGAATTTGTGACAGTGGAGACCTAACTTGTGGGTTGCTGTGTTATAGGAAGGAACAGGAACTATGGGCACAATATGGGAAGAATCTTTGCAATCGTAATTCGTCAAAATTTTCTTGTGTGCGTGAATGGCAGCACCACAGTTTTTGATGGCGCAAAATTATGGATAGATATTCTTGTGGCACAAATTCAGCACTAAATATTTGCATAGGTTTCAGAAATTTGTGCCGTCATGGGTGCTGCTACGTGAAGTTGGCAGCACCCACAGTTTTTTGAAATTTTCAAAAAAACTATGGCGGCACAAATTATGGGGATAGGATATTCTTGTGGCACAAATTCAGCACTAAATATTTGGCATAGGTTTCAGAATTTGTGCCGTTAGTGATGCTACCAACTTCACGGACCTCGAATATTGTGTAGCTCAAATCATCCAGTCTGAAATTAGATGAGAGTGGAGACCTAACTTGTGGGTTGCTGGGTTATATTAGGAAGGAACAGGAAACAAGGGTAAATTTAATTCAGCGCCGTTTCTCAAACTTTCACAATTTATTGCTAAACGAGTTAACTTTAAGGCAAGTAACACTCGATTGACACGCAGAAAGCGATCCGTGTAGCACTTTGTGTGACTATTGTGGCAGTTAACCTAAACCAACTTGACACTAACACAGATCTGTAATCCATCGATCTAAAAACAACTAATTTCCCTCCTATCACTTATAAACCCTACAACGCGTGGAGGGGGTCGGGGGGAGAATCAAAAATGACGGTACACTTTCTAAAATGGTGGGAAACATTATAAGAACAGATTATAAATACAAAACTAACGCGAATAATGAACTATATAAAATTGAAGAAAAACTAAAAATATATTCTAAAGTTATCTTACAATATTAAACATATATACGGTGTACATAGTTCAGAAAGTGAACCATTTGTATGAATAGAGTAAAATAAAATAAATCAGTATTTATAAGACTGTAGAGTCAACTGTAATTTAAATAAAATGATACGTTATACCTATTTGGTTAAATAAATTCAAAATATATGAGTATAAACAACATCTGTCTGTCATAAACAAGTATGACAGTAAAATAAAAAAAAATGTAGCACACTTTCATACATATTACAAAGGGCGAGGGATGGGGGTAGGTGGGGAAGGGTATAAGGGAAGGAAAACAAAAAAAAAATCTACATTTTGAATTGAACTGTCATATTTTATTTTATATTTCATCTCCATCTTCTCTCTACTGCAAACTTGTTCACTCACGTCCAGCCAACCATTCAGTGTCACTTTGGTATTATCTCTTTCTCTCTCTCTTTCGGACAGAATCATTGAGTTCATGGAATAAACAACTACTGTGAACCTTATACCAAAAATTACTACTAAGCTCATATTCCTTCCTGACTTTACTTTATAAGGTTCAAAACTCTGCATTTGCCTTTCAATCCGAGTTACCCCCCTCCCCCCTTTCCCTAAGACCACTCGCTTATTCGAACACAGCAAGGGAAATGAGTGAGACGTGTCAGTAGTATCACATCCTCCCCCCCCATTCCCCGTTAGACGTCATCTTGTCCACTACTCTAGCTCATTAAATTACCCCTTTTGACTATGTGCTGTATACAGCATATCTACTGAGAGTTCCCAAAGCTCAAACTCCTACGCCGCCTTTTCATCTATAATCCCCCTCTCCAATTCTCTGCTTCGCCCTTCTTTCCCCGCAAACCCTTCAATAATCTCTTCGTCTTGCATAGGTAATTGAAGTCCTCCGCTTCAATTATCCCATTTCGTGGTTTCACATGCAAGATTATCAAACATGGTCTGTCAAGAACCAAGAGGAGATTCGGGGAGGGGGTAAGGATGAAATGTGTGTATGTTTGTGAGGGGTATATGGGGTGGTATAGGTATTTTCTTTACGAGATTTGTGAAATCCTCTTGGGAGTTTCACGCTACAAATTGGACTATGTTCAATTTCAAAAGGTATTTGCGCGGAACGTAACCCCTACTACTGGCGACGAGGTCAGGTTCTAAAAGAACACTTGTTTTATCAACATTATTGAACAAACTTGTATATATACACTAGAAGTTGATAAGTCCTTAAATAGCTCCTTTTTATTAATAGTAATAAGTGTCTTCGTCAAAAGTAAATGCGCATAGAAGTTTTGGTTTGTGTTCGCAAGATTTTGTTTGTTTTTGCGAATAATGTTTTAAAGAAAAAACAAACTTATTCAAAATATGTGAGTAAAAAAACATAGTTAATTTCCTAATTTTATTGAACCACAAATTCATTTAAATTGAATTCACACATTTTTTCAGGTTTAAAACTATATGAGCTCAGATTTCAATGATAAAAATTAAATATTTGTAAACTATCAAAACCAGCTCGACAACGCTCGATGTAAAACAAAATTAGTAGTAAACTAAATATTTAATGAGTAACAACAAGCATATAAAATAATTATACAGTAGGATCTGGCTTATTCAACATTGGTTAATTTGAAAAATTAGATAGTTCGAACCAACCCTTATTCCCCATTAAACCCCTATTCAAGTTAATGGTAAAAAATAATTTTTAATTCGAAATTTAGAAGGAAATATTTGGATAGCTCGAAGTCCATACATTGTTAATTTTTGAATTTGTATGAATTTCAAACCTAATTAAACGATATTTTTAAAATACCCCTTAAACCCCCCATATGCCAAGAATGTCAAACTTTACTAGAGTAGGGGATGTGTTGGCTCGTATTTCGTCACTTTTGTGTGACGATGTAACCACGTGACGCCTATCGTGGAAGGAGTAAGCTTTCATACTGCGCGCCCTCAGTGATTTAAGTCTGCAATTTTTTTATGTTAATTTTTTCAAATTTTCATATTTTATATTTGGTTTTTTATATGTTTATATTGTGTAGAGTGTGTGTTTCATATAGCATATCTAAGAAGTGTGCGTTTAAACCTAGCATATTTTAAGATTACCGGTTTATTGTGTGTCAGCTGCGTTGATACACATAAAAATGGTTAATTCGAAATTTTTTTTAGATTTCTCTTGGAATATTAATTAAAAATGAATATTATGTAAATAATTAATTATAAATAGAGAAGACATTATACATATGAATAATTTAGTCTAACAATTTATTTGTAAACGACATTCTTGGTAAAAATTTGGCCACTGTTAGTTTGCCGTTGATTTTTTTCCATTTATAAAGAATATGTGGACCCAATTAAATAATCGATTCAGACATAAATTTGACCGTGGATAAAAACATCATTTTTAAAAGTAAATTGCTACCTTTGGGCTTTGTTTATTGTAATTACGAGTGCTAAATAAAGTGGAAACGGTTGCATTTGTTTCACTCCCATCTTTGTTCAGTTAATAAGCCTCTTTGCCGTGTTTAGATTAAGCCAGAGAATCGCAATTGCCTTCTTTTTGAGTTTTAGCTCATGACGTAAGAGATCACTTAACTTAATGGTATTGAGATATTCCGTTAAAAACTGGAAATTTCCTTCCATTCATATAAGCAAACACAATGGAATCCACACTGTGGTTTTTTTTCCCCTTGCGTGTCAATTTTGTCCAAAACTACCTTATTTGTTGCTATTATTATTAGCAGCACGTCTTACTACCCGTTCGGATTATACGCACTTACACTAATGTGTAATGGTAGGGTGATTGTGAGTTTAACGTGGAATCCGAACCACGGTGGAGGCCTGGCATTCCACACATTCAAAAGCTGTGATTAATACACGTCTTTTCAGCGGGGAAGGGAGGGTTTAACAATCCTATAAATCAGTTCCGGGACCGAGGATTGAACCTCAGACCCCCCAGCACAGAAGTCCGACACCTTACCCCTAGACCACCAGGTCACCTTTTGGTTGCTGTACATGCTTCATTGTGAGGTACGAGAATCGTTCAATCTTAAGAACTCATTTTCCAATAAAGTTTGGAAAGAAGGTTACATACGAAATCGATTACTGAATCGATGTTTGAATAAATGTTAGCGAGACCATCAATTAAAATGGCGTCATCATTAGATGCGTTGTTTGGTAACAAGAGAGTTCTATTGCCCACTCTAAGAAGACATTCCCCAAAATTATTCTCTCTTTCGTTGGCACGCATGTTTCTTATCAAGAAGAGTTTTTTTGACTTACTCCCAAAATGTATCCGTCTTGAGGCAGTGTTCGATGGTCCGGGCTCTTTTGCTGACTGTGAATGTCTGTATGAAGTTTGCACCATTAACATGATTTTTTTCCCCTCAAATGGTTGCGAGCTGTTTTCGGACAAGTCCTTGTAAAGTCTTTCTATAAATGAAATATTAAAGTTTGCACCATGTTCATCTCATCCATTATTGTGAGTACTGCTGTTTTTTTTTTATCAATTTGTCATCTGTGGTCCTAGATCTGATTGAGGAAACTATTTGAGGCACCTTTCGAACGGCCGCCATTTATAAATAAAAAAATCAGATTGAAAACATATGTACATACATACATCTTTGATATAAGTTCAAAGAGTATCCCTGCCAAATATGGTTAGAAATTGGTTCAAAAAATTTGGCAGTTATCACGGAACAAAGATACATATTTGTAAGAGGTCACCAAATTTAAACGGATAACCAAATAGAGAAACAATGTGCAGTCAGATTCAAAGAAAGGTCCCTAATAGATTTCGTAAAATCTATACACGGATTAAACAACTATTGCGGAAGAAAGACCCGGAGAGACAAACAGACAAACGAAATTATAAATAGTCAAGTTTAAACAAAACCTCGTTACACTTGGCCTATGAAGATGAAAGGTCTTGTCCAAATTTCGTGACACCCAAGGTAAATATTCAAGAACTGGTTGAGATTAGTTTGATGTATAAAATTAAAATAATGTAGCCTATCTACAGAAACCATAGTTTTCTAGTCCAAAAATATATATTTTTTGTTAGACCGATTGTCAAAATATTTACCCGATTGACGATCCTTACATCTCCTTTTAATCTTAAAAAATAACGAGAGAACTACAAATTCAACTAAAGAAAGAGTACTCATAAAAACTTAGTGGTTGAATCCAATCCTCCCAGAGCATAGTTTTTTAAATTTGTTTTAGGAATGCAGGGAGGAAGAAAGAGATGCATGATTAAAGAAATCTCTTTTTTTGAATGGTTCTATTCTTCGGTACGAGATTGCGTTCAATTGGTGTTTCATAGATCTTCTAGGGGTACGTATTTATGATGCATCTGCTTGTGTTGAGTGAGGGGTAAAGAAAGGGTTGAAAGAGGAAAAGGAGTGACGTGGAGAGAACTGGACGTTACTGCAGTGCGGCGAAGTTTTTACACCGACAGCACGGGGAAAAATGGATAAAAGAAGAAACAAACAAAAAAAAAGTGCCACGGAAAAAGGGAGAGTAATGGCAGGATAGGAGAAATGGAGAGAGTTCTACTGAAAGTTTGTTTGAAAGAGAACTGATGTGAAGCATTATAAGAGGAGGAAGGGGGGTGAGTGGGGGTGGATGGAGGGAATACATCCCTTCTAGTTTCTTAACGCCTAAATAATAGCAGAAGAAGATTGGAAGGGTTGGGGAGGGGGGGGGCTGTCAGGGTTTTTAGGGGGAGGGGGAGATGAACAAATTCTCCTACCCTTTCAAACTTTTTTTTTTCCTCTCTAAACTCTTTATATAAAACTGTTTGTTTTTTTCAATTTTGCTTTTAAACAGAATATAAGTGTCACATTTGTATTTTTTTTTATATTTAGCTTGGTAGTAATAATCTGGCCTATTGCCTTCCTAGTGATTATTTACAGTGTGTCTCCGTAGGAGCAGTGGTAACTTACAGCTAGCAGAAGATTCTGATCACAAACTACTTTTGAAATTCACTAATAATAATTAGTTTATCATTAATACAGTAAAATCCCGTTAGATCTAAGTCCAATTGTCCGAAATTCCTGATAATACGAACAAACTTTTCGTAAAATGGGGGGATTAAGTCAAATGAAAAAAAAAACAAGCTCAAATTAAAAGAGAATTGTAAGAAAAATAATCATAATAATTTATATTTACATGATGTAATCAATAAAATGTGTTTTCCTGTAATAAAAATATTTACAGTAGGCCTACGTCTTATATATTAGTTAAATGAGTAAAAATTTAACTAAACACATTCGACTGAAATTTTAAATTAGCGAAATACTGTATTCTGTATTCTCCCGCTTAATTTGAGTTTTCTCTAGTCAGAACAAGTTTCGGTCCTAATTAGTTCTGATTAACAAGTTTCTACTGTACTATATTATTAATCAAAAGTGTTAATAAACGCAACTAATAATACCTCTCTGAGCATTACTGTATAATTGGCTTTTTCGTATCAAATTAAAAGAGCAACAAATATTAATAAAACTATTATGTTTTTCCCCGTTCTGGCAACAAGAGATACTATAGGGCATGAAATCATAAATTAATAAATATTATATTCACATTTGTATCTTCTTAAAACCTGACACCAATAAATTATAAAAGAAATAAGTTTTTTAAAATGTATACAGTATTAGTTTCAAAATTGAAAGTTTTAAATTTGTAAACACGTGAGCATAAACAGAGCTGAATATGGTTGATATGACGTCATCCACCACCCTCATTTCGTCTGATTCGCCTCTCCCACAAAATAGAAACATCCAAACGTTATTTTCATAAGTTCATCTTTTAATAATGTAAAAACGATTAAAAAGAAAAAAAAGTTTAGTATTTTCTATTTTGCGTGCATTGCGTCCTATTACCCGTCTGGCTAACAAACAGCATTTAACTTCACTAAGGCGCAGGAACAAGGAAATAAGAATTCAGGTATAGAGGGTGTTCGGAAAATCATAGCCCAAACAACACATATAGCTTTCTTGAACCAAAACTAACATAAAATCCAGCTTTGTTCTCCCAGCGTTGTAACGCGTTGTACGCCGAAACTTTGAACACTATTTAATGGTATAAGTATAGTTTTCCACATGTAAATGTATAGGGATTTTGTACTGCTTTTGGTTCAAACAAGCTATATGTCAATTCAGGCTGTGAGTATCCAAACACCCTGTATACTCACGTCCATAAGAAGCGTTATTAATACATCATTTCGATAAAAAACAAATTCAATACACCCGGACAGTATTCAAACCAAAAACTCTTCGTCACCTGAAAACCAAAACATACGAGACAACTTTGTACAGTACTTGTGCCCACGTGGTTAGAGTTTAAGGCAAATGAACCGAAGGACAATTGAAATAATTTCAATTACAGAGGTGTGGATAAAAATAATGACCCTGCATATGCACATAGCTCATGTTTGATGCAAAAACTCATTTATCGTTTCAAGCTCACTATCGTATCGAATCTAGTATTTCGAACGAAACTCCATTCAGTCTAATCTAATTTGACTTGGGTTTAATCATTATTATTTGCAATAATAGAGTAGGAAAGTACCTAATCTAACAAGTATTTAAATAAACCTAACCCACTTCAGTGTGCGCATGGTCTAACACGCTACTCTCACAGTGGGCTGGACTGCCTAATACAAGGAGATCTAGGTTCGAATCTCAGTCGGGTGTACTAAAGGTAGTTTTTCCTAAATGTTTCTACCACTCTCCCTCCTTGCAAATAGGAATACGCTTAAAAAAAATAATTAATATAATTTTAAATTTAATATTTTTAAAAGGTAATTTGTTATGATCCAGTTTGAAACGCTCTACCATAATGATATTTCGAGCAGACAAATTTACAGACCGGGGAGGGGGTCAATGTATAATTTTTCAGCATATCTTATTTATGTTATAAAATGAAATATGAGATGTTGTTTCCCTAAGTCATTAGTGGCAGTTGCTAAAAGGTTAGTGCTTCACCTTATTGATATGGTTTCAACTTTTCAGGCTAATTATAATCTGTTTAAGTATCCTAACTCACTAGCTCTCTATCGGTTCAACTGTCCTATAGATTCAAGTGTCCTACCTTACGAATTACAATCGGTTCAAATGTCCCAATCTATTAATTTCCATAGGTTTAAGGTCCTTGGCCCTTTCGAGTGCAAATTTAAAACCTATTTTGTGGGATGGTGGGCAGGAGGGTGAAAGGCATGGCGTGGCTTCACAACCGACCAAAGTATCCTTCCGCGCCAACAAGAACGGATGGATCACGGAAACAGTAGATGGTACTAGCTACCAGATAGGTCTTGCGGAAAAATCATAGGTTTGGAAATATCATTTTTCTCGAGAACGAGAGAAGTTTGTATAGTAATATTTTCAACGCCTCTTCTAAGAGAGTGTATCGATGTTTATTAGGTATTACATTTTCTTATTTTATGGTATACAGCCGGCAGTTTTCTATTGAAAAAGTCAAAATTATAATATTTGATCACTGTTAAAATTATAGAGGAGATATGTATATAAATAGTATAATTTATCAACGTGCTTCTAATCTTAAACAAACCGTTTCCGAAAAGAAAACTGCAAAACAATAAAAGTTCTTGAAGATAAACAGTTTGTTCCCATGGCTCTGCGTTTCCACAACAAATGAAAAGGGCCAATCGCCTTAAATGTGCTAAAAATAAAATCCTCTTCACCAGTATTTATTTTGGGATTTTGGTCGGAAACTTGGGGGCTCACTACGTAGGATACGAGTGGTTTGGGGGTCAACTATTGATATGATTAGAAAAATTTCAGGAGGTGATGGCTATAGGCTGATTGTGTTAATTTTCTGCCTAAAATAAAACTCTTCTAAATAAATGGTACTGAACTCCGCACGGACTTTCTCGCGCTATTATTTGAAAATGGAGATATTTACTGAAAACTCGTAATATATGTGAAACTAAATAACATACACTAGCAAACCCAAGCATAAATTAAACTATACTTATGTAAAACTTTTTTTTTAGTCCCGGTTATAAATTTTGTATTTTTGTTTTTAAAGAATTAATGTCTTCATTTGTATGTTTGTACCGATAAAAAAGTTCAATGTTGGGGCCACAAAGGTCAACACTTCGTATTAAAATTTCAACTCCCGGTTAAAATTTTCGACATTTTATTAGGTGTTGCAAATCTTCATGCCATCGAATTGTTATTAAATTTCTCATTTATAAATCTTAACCAATAAAAAATGTAAATATTAACTATCGAGTCTAAAATGGATATAGATCATTGTTGAACAATCATTTCTCCTAAGAGGTTTAAGGACAAAACAACATCAACTTTTAGAGACCTACTTATATTTAATTACTCTATGGCATTGGAGAATTATTGCGTTAAAACTTAGTATCTCTTAACAACTAAAGCTCACAAAATTGTATTAATATATTTGCCAATATCTCAGAAACGGTTGGATTTATAAAAATGTATTTCATATAAAAGTTTTTTATTTTTATAGTAAAACAATCTCTCAATTATAATATATTTAGTATCTCAAATAGTTGCGGAGATACCGAAGTTTATGCTTCTGTAAGGTATCCTAAAATTCATTTTCATGGTAGAATGAAAATAGTAAGTTTATTTATAATCTTAATCAACACATAGATACGAATTTTAATCAAAATCGTTAGTCGATTTTGAGAAAATCGATTCTTTCTCTTTTCGCCCTTTCTTAAACTACTCTTAATTTTAAGTTTAAACAGACACACAGAGACGTAATCTCAAAGACCACTTTTTAGGATTTGAGGGGCTTAAGACGTCGACATCCATCAACATTTCAGGTTAGATTTTCTTTTGCGGTCGCAATACTTTTACCTTTTTTGTTCGAAAAGTTAAAAAATATATATATTTAGTATACCTTGAAAGTTATTGGTTTTATAAAAATATGCTCCTTATAAAATATTTGTATTATAAAGAGACCTACCTATTTTAACAATAAGTAATTTCATATCTTAAATAGTTTAGGAAATATTAAAAAAAAAGGATAATTTACGCATCAGACCGGAACCCTTAAAGTCATTTTGCTGAAATATTTAGAAAGCCATTTTGTTTGTAATATCTATATTATTATTATTAGCACCGCGTCTTACTACCCGTTCGGGTTATACGCACTTACGCTAATGTGTAATGGTACGGGTGATTGTGAGATGAAATGAAGGACCTACAGTTTAACGTGGAATCCGAACCACGGTGGCGGCCTAGCATTCCACACATTCACAAGATGTCTTGTCAGAGGTGTAATATCTATAAATGTTTAGAAATGAAATTTAAACAAAATTTTGATAAAATCGACTTTTTCTCTTTTTGCCCTTTAGTAAACTATCCTCAATGTTAGGGATTTGATATCCAATTCCAAAAACCCCTCGGGGCAACCCTATGCAAACCCTAGATACCAAGTTTTAGCCCATAAGTAAAATAGTTTAGGTTCTAGTTGGAGGTACAGACAGACAGAACAAAAAGTCAAAAAACACTTTTTTGGATTCGTGGGTCATGAAACGTCAAGATTCATCAACATCTTTAGTTAGATTTTTTTGACGATCACAATACTTTCTCTAGCGAGAAAGTAAAAATAAAGGGAGATATAAGACTCAGGCTATAAGTTGTTGAGAATCCAGTATTTTGAGTAAGTCCCAGACACTTATAACTGAAACGTGTTAAGGAACTATTAACACAGTTTCTGAAATAAACTCTAGTCAAATAGAAGCTTTTACGCCCGATAATTCCGGATACCTGGAAGAAGTATTTCTCCGTATTCGCTTCTTCTTCGATTCTGCATCAATATTTGATTCTATATCTCCCTAAAAAAAAGGAGCCGAGCAAGAACTTGGAGAAAGGAAAGTCTTAGTGACGTGGCGCTTAAAAAAAAAAGGCACAATCGTTCTTAAAATTTTCAACGCAATAATTCATCCCTCTAAAACACAAGAGACTTGAAAAATAATCATCACTTTTTTGGTAAGGGCTAAAGATTCTTGGCGCAAATTCTTCCAGGCAATTTGCCAAACCAGTTTGTCAAATGTGGTTTGAAAACATTAGTTACCCACATGAGAGGTCACGTGGGTTAGACTTACAAAGAGCGTTTATTCTTGTTTGCTGGTGAGGGGGAGGTCGGTGGTTTGATTCACGTGTGGGTGTTCTGAGCGTAGTTATCTCTAAATGATTACACACTTAATCGTTCAGTGGTTGAATGGTCTAAGTGTCCCTCACGTGTTAGACGGGCCTACTAATGACGGGGAGATCAGGGTTCAAATCCCAGTGGGTCTACTGAGAGTGTTTTATTTTGAATGATTTCCCCCTCTCTGTCCACGCAAATGCAAGTAGATTACCTTTTAAATAATTACTTCATCATTTCTACCTAATTAGAGTAATTATCACATATGCGTATAATATGAACAGGTTGTAAGACGCAGTAATTAAAAAAAAAACTTTTTTCTTTACCTACTTAGATGGTTGTAGATCCATTTCCTCTAATCTATACCCTACTCAACCCTAGCTAATTAGTGTAAGTAAATGCGGGTAGCCGGGATGGGCAGAAATAAATTGTACAAAATATTTAAATAAATAAAATTTATTAATTCTTATTACAATCGAGACATTTGTGTACACACAGTGTATATATCATGGGAGATGTATAGAGAAATAAAGAGCTTAGCTTGTGGCCCGCGTACCACATACGGCCTTATTCATGATTGTGTGCGGCCCGCAGATTTTTTTTTTTATGAACCAAACTTTGTAAAAGTAAATGCGACCCTATTTTTTTTGTTTACAAACGTCTTAGAAAATACGATCTTTGAGAATATTATATTTGGGAGTTTAACATAATTGGTAGAAATCTGAGGTTGGTGTACCAAATTTGTAGTCTTTCTTTGACAGGGATTATTTCTCAAAAATTGTTAAGCTTGCGCACCAAATATATACAATTTTTGGCCACATTTACGTATTATGTTACATATTATGTTTCCTCATATGAATTCAAACCAAACACCAAAGAGATTTGGACTTACGGACACATATCTGTTGACAGTTGAGAAAATGTGCAGGATTTACAGTACGACAAAACACCATTGATACAAATCATCATAATCATAATCATCATTATCATACTTATCAAATGTTTCCAGCTTGAGGCCGAGTCAGTTTAGTAAAATGCCCCCGTCTTCCTCTATTTCTCTTTTAATTGCTTTAATTCTTCTCCTATCACTTGCACACTTTCTGCTATTTACTCCTACCATCTATTCCTTGTCCTCCCTTGCAGTCTTTTTCCTAAATTATTTATTTCTATAATTTTCTTTGGTATTCTCTACATCTCTATCCTCATCACATGCCCCTAACATTTCAGTCTTTCTTCCTCTACTATCTCATATACTCCAACATGCTCATTGCATGGCCATATAATCTCATTCTTTATTATTATTATTATTATTATTATTATTATTATTATTATTATTATTATTATTAGCACCGCGTCTTACTACCCATTCGGGTTATACGCACTTACGCTAATGTGTAATGGTAGGGTGATTGTGAGATGAAATGAAGGACCTACAGTTTAACGTGGAATCCGAACCACGGTGGAGGCCTGGCATTCCCCACATTCACAAGATATCTTGTCAGAGGTGAAGGAAGGGTTTGGAAATCAGATAAATCTGTGCCGGGACCGAGGATTGAACCCGGGCACCAGCACACTCATTCTTTATTCCTCTACTATCTAATATACTCCAATATCCTCATTACATGACCATACCATATCAGTCTTTCTTCCTCTACTATCTCGTGTACTACCTGTACCCTTATTCTCTACCGAATAACTTTATTCCATCGCATTTATACAACTAAAGGGTTTTAAAATTTTTTGTTAAAAAAAATATGGCGTGAGTCTGTAACAACTTACATTGTAACAACACTCACCAACTCGGACAGACAACTGGGACAGCGATGTAACGACTTACATGGTAACAACACTCGCCAACTGGGACAGCCAACTGAGTCAACACGCGGCACTAGCTTGACCGGCGACCTACGCTCTCGCCAAATACATCGGACTGACTGAAGGCGTGTCCGCGCCTGCCGGCAACGAGGCTCGACCACGTGTTCGGCCAGCAGAGAAGATGGATAGAAGAGTTCCGTTTCCGCCTTCGCCGAGCTTCGAGAAGGTGCTAGGTGTTCGATATGAGTCTCGAACCTCTCCTCCCCCTTGTTTGTAATGTTCTCCAACCTTCCTTTCCTTCGATCCGCCCCCCTTCTCTGAGAATTATATTTTGTATAAATACTAGCGGTACCGGGATCTCAGGTCACTTACTACCCCACCGGCTCGAGGATAAGAGGTGAGGGCAGCGACTGGGTTTCGGGGGATATTACTTTCCTACCAAAATTACTATTTCGGCGTCATGGGGGGAACTCTTTCTAAATTACTATTTGGACTTTGTTATTAACTTATGTTTATTTGAATATTGACTATGCTACGCGCTTATCGCTGCTGGGAGTTAGACCGTCGCTTTCGCCACCGCTTATATCCAGGGTCTGGGCCCTATTCAAATGTACTTCATACATATGCCAATATTAGCTTTTAGCCTGAGATTGTCAGGTCCTGGGTTCGAAACCCGGCTTATGTTGTTTTCGAGTATAGCTGTTTCTGGACTCATCTTTGTTCGCCAAGTTAAACGCCTAGGGTTGTTAAGTTATTATTACCTTGTGGCCTTGTTTGATTGCTATGACGTCACGTTTGCTACGGGCGTCTGTAAGAAAGATATATATTTTATACTAGGGTGGATAACTTAAACGCTAGAGTAACCATTTTAGGAACTAATCAATTTAACGAAGTAACCAAAGACCATGTCACTGAGATCCCGGACCGTTACCTTTGATGGATTTAATGTAACGTGATTTGTTTTGAGGAGGTAACGTTTATGTTTACCTTTGATGTAATTGATTTCCGCGGTGGACGGAAAAGCGCGCTTCACGCGGTGTTGATTGTTTGCTCAGCTTGTTATTGTTCTTTTTTGACTAAATAAAATTGTTATGTTCATTCAGGTAACTCTTTACCTAATTTACTGCCTCTCTCACCTTATAGATATTAAGGGGGGGGTTGCATTGTATTGTATTGTATTGTATTGTTATTGTATTATATAAGGGTTTATTATTTTCCGTCTGGATTTATGTAGACTTTTTGGCATGAAAAATTAAACATTAAACTTGTATTTGGTGAGAGTTTTACGTGATAAATAAAAATGTATAATGGTTTTTCTATAAACATAATATAGGAGTAGTTTAAAACTGATTTTTTTTAACTATTTTTTTTAAATGGCTACAAAAATTGCGTTAATACTCATAATTTATATCTGAAGAGTGTTTCATATGATTATCAAATTAATGATTTTTTTTCCCGAGAACAATTTATGTTTGGGTTGTTTACTAATAACCGATATTTAAAGGCGTTGTCACAAACTATAATATACAATGTGAAAATGTGTGCACAATTGTACCATACAAATTTTTATTTAAATAAACTTTCAATCCACCAACAATGACATGTTTACAAAACCAAAAATAAGTGCTCAGTGTTTGCCACAATTGGCTGGGATGCTATGATGCCGGCGTAATAACAAAACCTACAATCACACTTGAACCATACAACTTTGTAGCTCATTTTGAACTACCACTCTGAGTAAATGGTGTGGTGGACAAATATTGTTTCGTTAAAATAATGTTTATTTTTCTCAGCTTGTCACACACTTTATACTTACAGGAAAGTTTGTTTAAATGTTATCTAAAGGTCACTTGTTAAATATAGATATCACTAAATAACTTATTACTGTGCATCCTGTTAATAATTATGTTATGTTCTTATCGTTTACTTCAGTAATAATATTTATCTTTTGATTTCAAGTTAAAATATCGCCTTTAATTTATCTTTGGGTTTGAAATAGTAGACATTTTTCCTTGAGAATTTACATAGAAAACAAAATAATTCTATACTCAATAGTACAGTGTATTAAAAAAGAATAATGATAGGCTGGCGGTCTGGGGTTAAGGTGTCAGACTTCTGTGCTGGGGGTCCGGGGTTCAATCCTCGGTCCCGGCACAGATTTATCTAATTGCCAAACCCTTCCTTCGCCTCTGAAAATACTTGTATTAATCACAACTTGTGAATGTGTGGAATATCACCGTGGTTCGGATCCCACGTTAAACTGTAGGTCCTCCATTTCATCTCACAATCACCCTAACCATTACACATTAGCGTAAGTGTGTACAACCCTTACGGGTAGTAAGACGCGATGCTAATAATAATAATAATAATAATAATAATAATAATAATAATCGTTGTTTGCGCAGTTTTAAGACGAAAGCCAGGTCAGGTGAAGACTAGAGACTGGTCAGGTCCAAAACCGACACAAACTTGGAATTGGCCAGAACCAGTTGGCCTATAGTTTGACAGGCTGAGCGTGTGAAGGTTGGTGACGATTAGCTAAGTCACACCCAGCACCTGTAGCCTCGGTTAGGGAAAGCTACTGTAGCCCCATGGCCTCTTTGGTGCTGACTGACAGCTGGCAGTCAAAATGTAGGTTTAAACCTAAATGTTGACTGTCAGAAGTGACAGCTGCTAAACACATGTTTTTGAAGATCATATGGTTTGACATAGCGATACATAATTTGCTCTGGTAACTCTTCAAGGTCGTCAGCTGTCAGTCAGCACCAAAGAAGTTATGGGGCTACTGTACCACTAAAAGTGAAGAAAATAATCTTTATGTTTCTACTGAAGCAAACTTTTATTTATTTTGGATTCTTTTTTTTTTTGCCACGAAAACAGCAAAAACATTTACCTATTCTTGCGCAACCCATCACCCCAACCTTAAAATTAAAACATTAGAAGTGTTTGAAATGACAAATATTTGTTATTTTGTAGGAAAAAACATTATGATTAATTTAGTGATATTGATTTTTGAGAATATAAATGTCCATAAAATGGTTCTAATATTAAAAATGAGTATCTGGGGGAGTGTTCAACATGATAAACGAGATGTACACCCGTTTAAATTAAACTTTTTAAGTTAGTTAATTTTACTTGTGACTAAATTTGAAAATTTTGTTAAAAGTACACCTAATAAACTATATGAGAACTTATGAGCGATTGTTTTACTATCTACATTGTGTGCTATGAATCTCATCCCCAGGCACCCGGTTATGATGAGGCATAATGGGGGGCTAATGGGGGGGGGGGGGAGGAGAACCTCAGTCCACCCAGTCAGGATATATATTAAACCTCCTCGTACCCACTTTAATGCCCAAATGGTATAAGGCATCACTCTCATGTTAAGATTGGCCCTGTTGATGACTGGGAGATCTGGGTTCGAATCTCGTTCAAGTCTACTGAGGGTGGATTTTCCATTAAATTGTTTCCTACTCTCCTTCCACACTGATGCTATTAGATTACCTCTGAATTTCGTCTTTCTTCATTCATACACAATTAGGGTAATTATTATAAGTATATATATGCACAACCTGAACAGGTATTAAGAGACGGTGATGAAAACAAACCTCCTAGTCTCCAACAATCCAAACATGACGAGGCTTGCGCGTTAATTCACGTGTTTGATGTAACAGTATCGCTTAGTTGGAATGTACTATAACCCTCAATTATTCAGTCAGCTTACGCTGTAACCGGTATTCGAACACGAATTATCAGGAGTCACTAGTCTTCTACAAATTAGCGGAGCTATAACGACCTCATAATATACATGCAAACATTTAAATTCTACTCGTCTAACAAACTAATTTAGTTTAATTTCACCCTACCAAATTAATTGAAGTGCAAAGTTTAAAACCAATATTTACTTAGATAATGTGTTTTCCTGCATTTCATTAAGTCAAAGTACTCATCATTATTTCGGGAAGTAATCAAATTAATGTCTGTATTATACCAAATAAGGTGTAAACGGGCATAACTAGAGCATGTTTAAATAATGATTTAGATTACAGTTTGTTAATTTGTTCTAACTGTAGATCGTGAAAAACCACCAAATTACGGAACAGGGTGTTTAAATTTAATTATTGTTGGAAGAAAGAAATATCCACCACAACGCTTATATTGTTTAGAGTAAACAAATATATGAACGTTGGTTATGTTTTTAATATTAAATGGACATGTTTTTTTTAAATCATTTTTTATTTCTTGTATCTATTTCTGTAACTTTGTTTAATTTATTTGTTCCCCACATTAATACTACTCATCCATGTTGTATGCTTTTTAAGTGTGCTAATGGGGTGGGATGATAAAGGTAGATATTAAATAAAATATACCCGCATTTTTATGGATATAGGGTGACCTGGTGGTCTAGGGGTAAGGTGTCTGACTTCTGTGCCGGGGTCAGGGGTTCAATCCTCGGTCCCGGCAAAGATTTATCTGATTACCAAACCCTTCCTTCACCTCTGAAAATACATCTTGTGAATGTGGGGAATGCCAGGCCTCCACCCTGGTTCGGATTCCACGTTAAACTGTAGGTCCTCCATTTCATCTCACAATCACCCTACCATTACACATTAGCGTGAATGCGGATAACCCGAACGGGTAGTAAGACGTGGTGCTAATACTAATAATAATAATAATAATAATAATAATAATAATAATAATAATAATTTATGGATATAGTATAGAAAAAAAACATTAATAAAAACAATTTACAATACAACCGGCTGAGATTCGAATAGCTATCATTAGCGGGAAACCAGATAAGATTAGTCCGACACTAGTCCACTTGCCAATTGCCGTGGGTGTTATTACTATCATAATAACTACTATTAAGATAGTAGCGAGTGCACGTAACTTCACTCTACCCTCACAGGTGGAACCCTTAGAAAAAGCAGTTTTTGATTAGCAGGTTACCAAGGGATAGGTGGTTTGAAATCAGGAAACGAGTGCATTTAGTTATTTGTGTCTTAACTGTTTTCTAGTTTATTCTTTCTACGCAAACGTGAGTTCATTTCTTCTAGTTTTTTCAACTTTCTTCCTATTTGGTGTAATCCAGATTGTTTGTAATTTCGAATAGGTGGGGGTTCGAGATTTAGAAATAATATTATAAAGCTCTTAACGACGTTACATACCTGTGACGTAGCGATAAGTTGAGATCGATTTTTCCATGTTATTATTATTTATTTATTTTTAAGTTTTACTCGTGGAATTTTAAAACATAAAACATCGAAACAGAAAAAAAAACATGAATTATTAAATAATTCTAATAATAGTCTCAGATTGTCACGAAATTATTATTTTGATTTTGAAATAGTTTTTTCGTAAAGGTATTTTTTTTCTTTAAATTGTCTACAGTCAGACTATTTAGTATATTCCTAAAAATGACCATTAGGATTTTTACTACTAGGATGTAGATTAAAAAAGTACACTGAACAAAAAATGTAACTATAATAGAACATCAAAATAGATTATTTTTAAAAGCAAGACAATACTCTGCAGGTGCAAATAATATAGAGTATGTATTCTCGTCGGAGGAAAAGAGGAAGTATTTTAGAACAAAGCCATACTACCCGTTCAGGTTATACGTTTATGTACTAATTACACTAATGGTTTTAGGGATTAGGAAGGTAAAATTTAGAGGAAGTATACTCACATTTGCATGGAAGGATAGTGTAAAATAATTTTAGAAAAACCACCCTTTGTACAACCGAGTGAGATTCGAACCACAATAACCCCGTCGTCAGTAGTCTAGTCTACTGCGAGAGTAGCGCGTTAGGACATGCGGCCACCGTAGTGGGTCTGGAAGAGGAAGTTTTATTAATTAACTCATAAAAATACAAGAAACCTCGCCGGGCGTACCACCCATTCTCTTCCATCTTTTTCTATTTAGTACAATGGCGTCTACATAAGTGTGTTAGACGTAGAGTGCTTAGGTACATCAAGTTATAAAACAAACCGCTTCGCAAAATAGTTCATAAACCACAAAGCAGGTAACATCGTTACACAATAACAAACATAACAATAACATATCATCCACTTCTGCTGGATGTAGTTTTGACTGGATGCTATCCTATAATTTAAACAAGTTTAGGAATTTTACATAAAATAAAAATATAATTAAATATGTTAGCATATCTTGTGGGATAAATACTCTAAATGGTAACGCAAATAAATGTTTACATGAGCCAGCGTTGCCATTTCAACACAAGGACGCGGGCACTAATTTTATACCGGGCCTAGTTCCGACTTGGCTTTGTTCCGGATTTATATTATTCAGATAACTATTATTTGAAGGTGACCTGGTGGTCTAGGGGTAAGGTGTCGGACTTCTGTGCTGGAGTCCGGGTTCAATCCTCGGTCCTGGCACAGATTTATCTGATTACCAAACAATTCCTTCACCTCTGACAAGACTTGTATTAATCACAACCTGTGAATGTGTGGAATGCCAGGCCTCCACCGTGGTTCGGATTCCACGTTAAACTGTAGGTCCTCCATTTCATCTCTAATAACCCTACCATTACACATTGGCGTAAGTGCGTAAAACCCGAACAGGTAGTAAGACGCGATAGTAATAATAATAATTGAAAATCTGAACTGAGCCCCAAATTCAGATAAGTCGCAATGTGATTGCACGAATATCAAAACTGGAAACAGTTTTCTTCTACCACTTTTTCTCACTAGCTCTAAGATACTTATTCTTCCACACATGAGGGAATTCATTCCAAAAACTTATTTTTACACACCCTTGACATATATTTAATACTGCCCTTTTTACCAGAGCCCAATATGTATAATCCCAATTTTTCGAATTTCTTAATGTGCCGAAAAGAGACAAACATTTTCAATTAGGCACCTAATTTCCCAAATAATATATAAAATAAAAAAGTTTGTTCGTTAATTGTGATGATTGTTACAAGAGAAATAAAAAGTGGTAAACACATTTCACACAGGATTTATAGCTACGACATGAATGACAAAACTGAGAACCCAACTCAAATGAATCCCAAATGTTGTCTCTTCCGGAGTTGAAAATAAAAGAGAACTTAAATGTTTTATTTTCAGTACGTTGGCTGCCAAGATTTTTACACGATACAACATATAGTCCTATTAAAATATCCTAAGTGGATGTCATATGTTCTTTAACGACGCTGTCTACATAGTGGTTTGCATCTTAGTTTTAGGCACTTAAACACTATCACAATTAAGGCACCATTGTGTAAAATATAAATAATGGGAATAAAATAAGCAGTGCACCCTGCCAAGCCTTTTGTTTATATGGTGATTATGTTATTAATATGCACAGTAAAAGTTCAGTTTCCATAAAATGTTAAATAATAGAATCCATAGGCGGTCCTGCTTGAATAAGAATTTTTGAAAAACATAATGAAAAGTAGTAAGGAAACAATTTCTTAAATGTGATAATAGAATTCAATGTGGAAAAATAATCTGAAAATTTGAGTTTACTATAAAGTCCAAAGATTAACTAATATATAAGATATAAAACACACCGGAATAAGTTACACAAATTTGGAATTAATTGGCAATTTTGAGAACTTAACTAGATTCCCCTCATATCAAAAAAGTTGAGAACATATTAAATTATACGTCACATATATAGATGACACATACATATAATATAAATTTATGAGTTGAAGTCAAGTGAGTTAAGGCAGCAAAAAGACAGCTTTAATTTAGGTTAGAATAAATATAAGTTTATAAATTAGAAAAATAATATGAAGTGAAGTAAGAATATAAGATTGATTATAAATGGAATACGTTGAATTATTTTCTTATCTGTTCTTTAATTCCATTGTTCCTTATATGCTGTACAAATTCCAGCCAAGGTTTTCGGTCTTCGTCAAACTATCTTCTAGTGGTTAAATGCTTAATGTTCGAGACAACATAACCACGAGAAGAATAGTGGACCTGTACTTAACGCCAGAAAGATAGTAACAGTCTGAAGTGAAAGGTAATGGACCTATAAATGAAACTAATCAATGAAACTAATTCACAACATTTATATAAACTAAGAGATTTACGAACAGGTAAACATTTAGATTATTGATCTATACCTTAAATTTAAACTTTTTTATAAAAAAAACAGAGATGCAATTCGTGTTACACCCATTTTAAACAGAGACGCACATGGTTGTTAATACTTCCCCTATTCCGCAGACGAGTATAAACATTCACTTTACTATTTGCGCCTGGGCATCATTGACTTGCATCAATATTATATTTTTCTTAATTCCTATTCTAGACAAACATATTATTCCATGGACTGTTTAATCTACATCATGACAGGTAGAATCCTACTGGCCAATTTCGTGAATAAACCTTATAGCCTGAATTGTAGACGTATAAAAAAAATACGCTTACAGTAAAACTACTTTACGAGCAAAAAATATAATGTTGTGACAAAGTTGGGCTATTTTTAGTACTATTTGAGAATATATAGTTTTTGTTTCAATGTTATATTTTTAAAATCCGCCGAATAAAACGCAAATAGATAAAGATCACATCTTGATTTGCCGCTACTCATCAGGTAAGTAACGTACTTAAAAGAAGCAGCTAAAATAAAATTATAATCCATGTGTTGTGCAGCCTAAATTAAAATAAAACTGACCCACCTCGGTGGCGTAGTTGGCTAACGCACTAGTCGTGTTGAGCTCGACTGCTGAGGACGGGGAAATCGAGGTTCGAATCTCGGTATGGTGAACTGGGGGTGGTTTTTCCTAAATGGTTTTCCAATCCCTCTCCACGCTAATGCGGGTTCACTTCCTATAATTCAACCTTCCTAATTCCTACGCCATTAGCGTGATTAGTACTTAAAGCGTATAACCCAAACGGGTAATAAGACGCGGTGCTAATAATAATAATAATAGTAAATAAAATAAAACTGCTCACGTTGCATAAAATGTCTAATATGTGCCAGATAAAAAATATATTTACTCAAGTTTGAATAAAAATATCTAGTTAATGTTTTTGCCATGTCAATTAAATTTATAAAATAAAACTTTTTTTTGCCTAATGGCGTATTATTTGGATCTTTTAAAAGAATAAAAATGAGTCGAAAACTGTTTAGAGTTTAAGGGAACATCAAAGTTTAGCATTTCAACTTTTTCATAGAAATTTTAATCAATAAATTTCAATATGACTATATGTATATAGATAGGTATATAGGTACTTATTTATAGGTAGATATAAATATAATATTTTAGCACTCATAAACATTTATTTACAATTCGTAGATATATAAATAAACACATTTCTATGTAATGAAAAGTCAATTAAGAAATCTAAGTAAATACTGATAGTAGCTTATATATTTATCAGATTGCTGCACAAGCCGCAAGCTTTAATATTCTTGTTGATTTTAGTAAAATACCTACAATCTCATTGGTTCTACTTTGAAACAAAAAAAATGTGACCATTTAAAAATGAGCAAAATTTTAAATTCAAAGAAATTATTATTTCAGATGTCAACTAGAGTGAAAGTGTGGGTTACAATATACAATTAATTTTTAATTTATTTAACTTCCTTTAATATTATTGTTTTTTTATATAAAATTAAATATTTTAACCAGGTATGTCCTTTTTTATTCGTGTTTAGGACTCGATTTTCTATACTTAGATCTCTTTTGATCAAGTTTCACTCTTTTTGTTTTTTTTATTTCTGTTGTGATATTGACGTGGAGTCTCCTTGACCGAAATTAAGGAAATCCTCTCACTCCTTTAACCTCCTCCCTTACCACTAGTTTTTTTTTCATTTTTAACCCTCGTACGTCAACGAGGTCGACTAAGGGAAGTAGAAGGGTTTGGTTTTTTTGAAAGAGATGGCTTGAGGCTTCCAGCAACACACTTGAAGGCGTTGCCTCCAATTTTGTGCGCAAGAAGTACAACCCACCCCCTCAAACTTCCCCTCCTTCACCCGATCTATCTCCCCCTCTCCCACTTTCTTTACCAACGTACAAGAGTCTTTGCCTAGAGGCGTTTTAAGAGAGATGTAGTAAAAAAATGGAATAAGTAACAGGTTTATTTATGTGTTTCCGTAATTCTTTAGGGGGACTTATTTTATTTCATGCGTCTTAAAACAAGAAGTATTCATTGGCTTAATCCAGGAGGGAGGTGGTATGAGTAGGATAGCTAGAGGAATTGTACTCACATCAGCGAGATAAAATTTAGAAAACCACAGTATATTACTAGCACCGCGTCTTACAACCCGTTCGGATTATACGCTAGTATATAATAGTAGGGTGATTGTGAAATGAAATGGAGAACCTATAGTTTAACGTGGAATCCGAACCACGGTGGAGGCCTGGCATTCCACACATTCACAAGTTGTGATTAATACACGTCTTGTCAAAGGTGAAGGAAAGGTTTGGCAATCAGATAAATCTGTGCCGGGACCGAGGATTGAACCCTGGACCCACCAGCACAGAAGTCTTACACCTTACCTCTAGAACTCCAGGTAACTTTTTTTTTTTAAACCATAGGGACTAACTACATTTTCACTGGTACACTATTCGAATCTTATCCACCTTCTAACGGGCAAACCAATTTACTTGTGTTGCGAACCTGATTTTTTTTATGTCATCGATATGAGTTTTAATAAATCATGCAAATAGTTTATATGTTTTTTTATAGTCATCAGAGCTGGAAGAGCCCAATTTCATAGGTAAAGTGAGTTGCAAGCTGTCACGTTTGATAAATTTCCTCAATAGTTTTTTAATTTACTGTTTCCAGCCTGTGATCTAGGTAAGATTTTTATTCAAGCCATATATTTTCCACCACCGGCTTGCTATGCCTGTAATAGCTACATGTGCCTTATAGGACAGGCGCAACACACAGTCCCTGTTCGTTAAATTAATCAATGAGAAAGGGTAAACTCAAATTTCACCAATGATATATTTTTCGACCATCGATCCCTGGATCCTTAGATCATTAGACAAACCGGATATTTACTGAGCTAAGGTGTCTGACTTCATCAATACCTATAAAATACTACTAATAAACTAGTAAGATGTTACCAACTATTAACAGAAAAAGATTTCATTTTATATAAGGCTCTTCTTATGATAATTGGATTGTAGGTGATTAGTTATCTTATTTTTGTCACGAGAATTAGTACCTAATTACTTGCGATAGGCTTTTATTTTTTTCGAAATGTTGATTAATATCCTCCCATTAAGTGACTGCTGAGACAATACTCTAATACTATAACAAATAGATTAATGAAACCACTAATTATATACAATATCAAATAATATGAAATGTTAAAACTATGCTATATTAGTATTACTGTCAAATATGGTGGATCAATTTCACGTTTAATTTGTTTTACACCGTTTGTCAAAGTGAGTTAACATATTTTCCAGGTAGATTGATTCAGAACTGTTTATAATAATTTTTTAACTGTGAAAATAGGCTAAGGATAGGGTGAATGGTTTTGAACACAAGAGAAATATACAACGGGTTAATAAAAAGTATTTATGGCAGGCGACCGACAATTGACAGCATTCAAGCCAGGTTTATATTGTAGAGGTAAATGTCGACATCATTCAAGTCATGTCCAACTTACTACCCCCAAGCCAAATGTGTATTTCAGGGATGGGGAACGGTTTACCTTAAACTCTTAAAATCAGATATATGTTTCAGGGCTATACAAAACTATTTCTGAATAAAGGAAGGTAGAATTCATCTTAAAAAATGTTGGTTAATCTTTTATTTACTCTAGATAATACTATAGTTCTAGTTTATGGTTTTTGGTTTGTTGAGTATAAATATTTTTTTAAACTGGTCTAATTGAACACTTGAGAAAATGTTAAGGGCCATTGTATTAGGTATTGTATGTTTAGTAAAATAGAATACATTTTTCCATTAATAAATGAAATTTCTAAGCCGATTTATTAATTTTTCACACTATTTACAAAACAGCTTGACCTAGAACATACACAATACCCTGTCAATCTTATGAGTAAATGATGATAACACTAAAAATTACCACCCACATTGATGGTTGCACGTTCTAAGGTGACGCTCCCGCGATATACTTTATTTGATTTGGCAATTTGACGGGTTTTGAACTCTAGGTGGGTGTATTGATTGTGGTTATAACTATTATTATTAGCACCGCGTCTTACTACCCGTTCGGGTTATACGCACTTACGCTAATGTGTAAATGGTAGGGTGAATGACAGATGAATTGGAGGACCTACAGTTTAACGTGGGATCCGAACCACGGTGGAAGCCTGGCATTCACACACATTCACAAGTTGTGATTAATACACGTCTTGTCAGAGGTGAAGGTAGGGTTTGGCAATGATATAAATATATGCCAGGATCGAGGATTGAACCCCGGACCCCCAACACAGAAGTTTGACACCTTAACCCTAGAACGCCAGGTCACCGGTGTTTATTACTACTATTGACATCCTCATTTAATTTGGTGCATTTCCTCTAAATACTGCCTTTCTCAGCCCTAACAAATTAGTTTAATTTAATTAGAATAGCCCGGATGGATAATAATAAGAAATTCCAAGATCCTAAGGTACTATTTTAATGTGTGTATGAAATTTAACATATATTTATGTATCTCTTATTTACTTAATATTATTTTTATTTTTGGTATTTAGCATGCACTTTCCAAACCAAATGATTATATCAGCACACGTCTTTGTAAACTAACAAAAATCTAGGATAAACACAATATCCAGACTCCAGTTATTATTTCATCACTGTTAAAGAAGAAACCATCATTTCACCGAGGATTTACGGGTATGCCTGGAATCGAACCTTGTAACCTTATATTAGTAAGCAGACACACTACAAAATTAGCTAAGGTGTCGTCCGTTAATTTATCAAGTGAGCATTTAAAAGTCGACAATCAAATATCACTGTATTCTTTGTGTGGATACAATAACCATGATGTAAAATTTGTGGATTCCTGCTGACCCGACATGTTTTTTTTTTTAAGGTTGAACTATCCAAGAACAAAAAGGGAATCATATTTGAAATGTAGATAAAGCTTTTCGGCGACTCTCTCACTCTCACGAAGCATATATTATTGATATTTAGCACCGCTTCTTACTACCCGTTCGGTTTATACGCTTTAAGTACTAATTACGTTAATAGATTTAGGAATTGGTAAGGTTGAATTAGAGGAAGTGAATCAACATTCGTGGAGGTAGAGTGGAAAACATTTAGGAAAAACCACCCCCAGCTCACCCGACCGAGATTCGAGCCTCGATCTCCCCGTTCTCAGCAGTCGAGCTCAACACGACAAGCGCGTTAGCTAACTACGCCACCGAGACGGGTCATATATTATTGTAGCGCGGCGCCGGTGACGGAAACATAGCGCCAGTGGCAAGCTTTCATTGTAGATTACCGACGCCATGAATATATCTAAAACCAGGCGTCACTCCCGGCAGCATATGTTGAGCGTCGATATATCTGCTTGACCTTAACTGGTTGAAATGTCATCTGGTGGGATCAGGAGAGCGGGGTGTACGAGAAAAGAGGGGGGGGGGAGCTTGAGGACAAAACAACGAGATAAAAAAAAAACACTTCTATTGAAGGATAAATGAGCAATGTTGATAAAATCGATATGTCTCTACGGGCGTTTGTTATTAAAACTAATCAATACTACATCAGAGGACTTCTGCGTCGGGATTATGTAAACTATGGCCTTCAGTTTCTATTTTTATAACCCATGTGGAAATTATAAACTTGCATTGACTCATTGTAATCCAGGCTTAGGAACACACAGAGTATAATTTTCATAGGAAGAGTATTATCTGACAGATAAAAAAAAGTTGCTAGATTTATATCAGCTCGTGTGATTTGCAGTTGTCATTTTAGTTAAATAAATGTGTTAATACTTTTTTTTAGCACCGTGACTTACTACCTACTAGGATTATTACTTATTAAATAATATAAATATAAAATAATACATAATGATTTGAAGCAAGAGCTTTACTTTTCCCAATACGTTTTAATCTAACCTTCGACTTAAAGTATGCTATTAGGGTAATGCAAGAGATGAAGGAAGAGTTGACATTGAATCGTACACTGCAGCTCTTAGGATAAGCAGATGGTTTATCTTTGTTTGGCAATAGTAAGAAAACTGTTGCAAGAAATTGAGACAATTTATTAGAGACTAGTATGGAATTAAGTTTAAAAGTTAACGCTGGAAAGACTACGCGGAACCTATATTATAATCACACACAGAACACAAATTGATGACGATAATTTGTAGATTACGTCGAACAACATATGATTTCACATGGTTAATAAGTTTAAATATTTAGGAACAATTTCAACTAGCAATAACGATATTATAGTGGACATTAGAAAAATGATACAATCAGGAAATGCCTGCTATTATTCTGTCAGTAAGATGTTGACATGTCACCTACTGTCAACGAATGTAAAACTCAGAATATACAAAACAAAAAATTTTACTGGTTGTTCTCTATGGGAGTGAAACATGGTCTCTTACCTAACATGACGAAAACAATTTTGGGTTTTCGAAAACAAGGTGCTTAGGAAGATATTTGTTCCAAAAAGGGATGAGGATATTGGGGAGTGTGTGAGGTTTTATAATTTAGTTAGGAATTATTATTATTATTATTATTATTATTATCACTGCGTCTTACTACCCGTTCAGGTTATACGCACTTACGCTAATGTGCAATGGTAGGGTGAATTGTGAGATGAAATGGAGGACCTACAGTTTAACGTGGGATCCGAACCACGGTGGAGACCTGGCATTCCTCACATTCACAAGTTGTGATTAATACACGTCATGTCAGAGGTGAAGGATGGGTTTGATAATCAGATAAATCTTTGCCGGGACCGAGGATTGAACCCCGGACGCCAGTTTAGTTAGGAACATCACATTACTGTTTTCAGCCCGTGCCTGGTTCACTTTTTTATTCAAGTCATATATTTTCCACTACCAGCTTGCTAGTCTGTCGTAGCTTCATATGCCTTATAATATAACTTAAGTTTAGGATAGGTACAACATCCAGTCCCCAGCCGTTAAGTTTCAATGTGAAAGGGTAAACTCTTATTTTCATCAATTATAAATTTTCGGCTATGCCGGGTATCTAATTTTGGACCCTTGGCTACTCCGTATAATTTACTTAATATTGATATTCCAAAAAATAATAAAATAATGAGTTATTTTACTTACCCTCTTCAGTGGCTGAAAAGCCTAAGTCATCACTCTCGTGTTAGATTGGCCTGCTAAACACGGGGAGATCCGGGTTTGAGTTCTAGTCGGGTTTATTGCTGGTGTTTTTTCCTAAATGATTTCTCACTCTTTCGCGCAATTTTGGGTTTATTATTATTATTATTATTATTAGCACCACGTCTTACTACCCGTTTGGGTTGACGCACTTCGGGTGAATTACCTCTAAAATTATTCCTTCCTCAGCCCTACCCCATTAGAGTAATTATCATGTAGCCTTTGCGTACAACCTGAACAGGAATTAAGAGGCCATAGTAAAAAAGTTGTTTTTTTCTTTTATCGCCACGTCTTACTAACCGTTCGGGTTGTACGCATATTTATTAATTACTCTAATATGCTAAGGATGAGGAAAGTTGAATTCAGGTTAGTGTACCCCCATTTGAGTGGGGGGAGGATATAAAACCATTTAGGAAAATCTTCAGTACACCCGAATAGAATCGAACCACTTCCTCCCCATAATCGGCAGTCTAGTCTATCGTGAGGGTGATGCCTTAAGCCATGTGGCCATCAAAATGGGTAAAAAAAAGTCACTTTACTTCAATTTAGGGTCGCAATCCAGGTCATAGCCAGGTACTCTAGTGTTGAACAAACTTTGAAAACAGTTTTATAGCACTCTTATTGATTGGTTATACCTACTAAATGTTAGGACCATATAATAATAAATAATAATAATAATAATAATAATAATACTTAGCAGCGCGTCTTATTACGCGATCGGGTTACATGCTTAACTACTAAACACTAATAGGTTAGGAATTGGGAAGGTTAAATATAAACGAAGTGAACCCACATTTGCGTGGAGGGAGAGCGGAAAATCATTTTAGGTAAAACCACCCTCAGTTAACCTGAGCGAAATTCGAACATTGATCTCCCCGTCCTCGACAGTCTAGCTCAAAATGAAACTAGCGCGTTATCTAACTACGCCAAAAAAAGGTGGGCTGGACCCATATAGCTCTGCTTACCGGTGACGGGGAGGTTGGGTTTAGAATCCCAACTAAGTGTTCAGCAGGTGTTCCCCCACTACCACCTCCTCGCAAGAACGGGTGCATTTTTTAAAAATGTTAACTTTTCTTCTCCCTACCCCATTAGCGTAATTAAAATACGTGCATCCCAGAAAGGTTATAATAAGTCGTGGAGGAAAAAAAAAAAAGAGTTAAATAAACCCATACTAATCCGTTTAGTTCATTCTCATTTGTTAAAATCATCTTGTTCCAAGCGAAGATATGAAAATTGAAAGTTTTTAAAAAAAAGAATGGTTAGAACAAAATGGAAACGCGAGATTGCAAAGGTTCAAACCACATTATTTCCTTTTAAATAAAAAAAAAAGTTTCTTTCTACTTTTGAGTTGAAATTATTTTGTCAATACTTACACCATCCTAGTCACAACATAATGTTTCTTGCATGAGTTTAAGAATTTATGGTAATCTTTTTATGAAAGAAAAACAAGTCCAAGTTTGTGGAAACTTTTTAAATAAGCGTCAAAGCTAAGTCAGTGTGAAGCAAGAACAATCTAGTTTTGATATTCAAAACACAGATATGGAATTTAAGTATGTTTAGCATTCTCTTACTCCGGAAGAAACTAGATCTAGTTTATTTTTTTAAATAAACCTCCAACGGGATGAATTTTTCAAGGAAAGAATACTTGCACAATGTTTAAAAAATATTTAAATATACAAAATTAAAATAACCAGTGGGTATAAAATCATAAAAATAATATGCTAATTAATCTAAAATAATGTAACCACATTTTATTTTATTTTTATTTTCTATAACGGGTGTATTTTTGAGATTTGAGTTAATCAATCATTCATTTATGACTTAGGAATTTTAAATCACATATAAAATTTGTTTAACTTTACTATGATGGAATTATGCAGTGTTGAAAAAATTGTGTCTGCACTAAATATATATATATGTATCTACACATATATTATATACATACAGTATATATATTTTATATATATATACAGTATATATTATATATACTTTTTATATGCCCCTGATTCCTAAATTGATTAATTTTATTAATTATCGCGTCTTACTCACTGTTCAGGTTATACAAATATTAATTATTAATTACGCTAGTGAGTTAGGGATGAGGAAGGTTGGATTTATAGGAGGTTTACACGCATTTGCATGTAGAGAGAGAGAGGGTGGAAAATAATTTTAGAAAAAAAGCCTCAGTATACCTGACCGGAATTCGAACCTCAATCTCCTGTAATCAATTATTCTAGTCTAACACGAGATTAACGCCTTAGACCATGCGGCCACAGAAGTAGGTTTTTGTGTACTTTCTAGAAACCTGAACACTTAGCCATTTTTATTAATATTTCCTGTTAAGTTTATTTTTTTTCCAAGCCCATCTTATGGCCGATATGGATTGTTGGATTCACTTTCAGATCGAACTAGATATAGTATCGAATATATTTTATATATTATTGCATTTTCCACTTAAAAGTAGAAAAATTGGAATATTAAATGTTTTTTAGTGGTAAAAACTGTTTCACTGGTCTTAATTTCACTATTTAATATTTAAGACTGCATAAAACTGTACCACGATGCAATACGTAACTAGGATTGTTTAACCTGCCTAAGTGTACCACAGATACGTTAAGAGCAGGGAATTGGTGACAGCAGAGAGTTCATTATTGTAAATATTGGCTGAAGTAACTAACATCAACCTATTCGGAAATAATTATTTTCTTAGTAATGCTATCAATAGTAATTTCCACCCTTTTCAGTGGATATTTGGTCTAACACTCTACTCTTGTGTTTGAACTAGACTGCTGAAAAAGAGGATGGTTTTCCTAAATTGTTTTCCACTCTCTTTCCATGCAAATGCGGATGCATTTCTTCTCAATTAAGTCTTTATAATCCCTAAACATTAGCGTAATTAGTACATAGGCGTACAACCCAAACGGGTAGTATGATGCGGTGTTATAAATATTCCTAATATGTAAACATTAATTACTTTAAGCGAATTTTGAAATAAATAACCTCCTACAAGCTGTTACCAGCTCTCATAACATATATAGAGTATAGCTAGACCACATCTAGTCTTGTAGTCAGAATTTCTGGCCACAGATACAGAGGTCCCGAGTTCGATACCCAGTGCTTTATACTTTATATGAAGCTGTAGTCTGTAACGGAGTCAACTCAGCCTCATGAGGACAAATGATTTGTTAACTGAATGAAAATGTAGCAGTTCTGCTCCAGAAAACTGAGATTAACAGCCGCAGGGCTATTTGTGCTGACCACCTGATACCCTCTATCCACAGAAGGTGGCACTATCTTCACCTACAGGTGGTGGCCACTCGTCGGTATGACTTGATTGTGAGATGACTCATTGAGTTTTTTAACCAGCTTAAGCAAGGTGCTATCCGGTGGATTTAGATGATTATGGGCTCTTGCCACATACGTTATTTTTATCACATATCAATGTATTATTAATAATATGCTAAAGCGTCTAAAACTGAAATAACATCTCCAAAAGTTGACAATTCTTTTTCCTAGATTGCCTCTAAATATTGTATTTATAAAATGACAATTGTTTACAGCATTTGTAAACTCTTTTGTCATGAGCCACTACTCTACGAATTTAAATGCATATACAGTTTTTTTAATTAAGCTACATTATATTAAATAATGTGTAGAATATGACAACATGCATTTTGAAGAGGTTGACTATTTCAATACCTAGAAACTTCACAACACTTGGGAATGAAATGCAAGAAAGTGTCAAAAACATAATTAATGCAGACAATGTTAGCTGTTGTTCAGTTTGTAAGCTATTATAATCTCATCCTCTGCTTCTGAAAATTAAACTGAGAAAACACAAAACTATAATACTACACCTTTCCTTTACGGATATAAGGCTTACCAAGATAATTGAGGTTTCTTGAGAACAAAGAGGGTGTGAAATATATTTTGGCCTATTCGGGACGAACAAACATGATAATGGAGAAAGTCACATCACGAAGAGTAACTTCACTGCTTGTATGCATCTTCAAACATACTATGGAATAATAAAGACGCGCACAATTAGGTGAGGTGTTCATGTAGCTCGTATCGGTGATGACAAGCATGTACACAACATTTTAATTGGGAAACCTGAATGTACAAGACTCCTTGGTAGGCCAAGACATTGAGTGATGGGAGGATAATGTGAAAATGGATTTGAAGGAGATTGGTTGCCAGCTTTGGGATTGTATGAAAGTATCTCAAGAACTGGCGAACTTACGTTCTATTAGCCATTGTAAAGAAGATAGAATGAAACATTCCGACTTGAAGGCATTCCTGTAATGTTTGGTTACACCATTATATTGATTGTTATCTGTTTCTCAAGGTCACTAACAATCTTGAAATAATTCCCTGCACATTGGCAATCAACGGCGCAAAGCAAAGGAGAAAGAAACGTAAAAATAGTTTGAGTAGGGTATTAGCTCGTAGTTGTAGAAAAAAAAAAGAAGCGAAATAACCTGAACTTCACAGTCAAATTTTTCACAGGAATAATCTTATCTGATAGTTAGAAAGTGACTAAATCTACTTTCACGTATTCATATATCAGCATGTCAGCTGCAGCTGTAACTTTTGATAAACATTGTTACTACATATGAAAATAAAACAAATAAAATAGTAAAATGTTTTCAAAATTGACTCTTCCCATGAAAATTGGAGTATAGCAATGAAATCGTGATTCTTAAACGTTACAGTGCTCTTGAAGATATTTTGTTGGCGGGGGTAATCACCTTTGCCCAGAATCCAAACAAATCCTATTTGACGGAAGAGTCTGAACTCGAACGAAAGAAAAGCCTCATCGATCAGATCAAATCACACAAAGGTGTGATCGCTGTTAAAACACTTGTATAACATTTTATTACAGTTAATTAAATGCAATCAAGTGCTTCCTACCTGTGTCTTCTGTATTTTAACAAGCACTGAACAAAGTATAGTGAGTGATATGTAAGAATGAGGTCATGTTGGTTTAGGATTAGTGTAATGTGAGTGTAGTTTTACTGTCCAGCAATTATATCGCCACTCTAATTCCACTAATTCTCTTACGTCATTCATTGATCTAAAGACCATGCAAGTATTTCTCTTATCAAGCAAATTTCACCACTTGAAAACTGTAATGGCACTACATTTTCACTGAAACTCATTCATACAGACCAAGATAAAACTACACTAGCATTCAACACTCAACCTCATTTATACAGCCAAGATAAAACTACACTAGCATTCAACACTCAACTCATTTATACAGCCCAAGATAAAACTACACTAGCATTCAACACTCAACCTCATTTATACAGCCCAAGATAAAACTACACTAGCATTCAACACTCACCTCATTTATACAACCCACACGCTAAGACTACTCTGACATTACAATAGCACTAAAACAATGCCGAGTATCGTTATTGAATAATGTACAACGTGTTTCAGTAGTTCAGAGCTATATCTCATTCATTTATAGATCTTATTGGAATATCTTCCCTCTCCCCTTTTCCTTGGAAATTTTCATTACCTTTTCACTGTGTAAAGGGAGGCACTTAAGTGTCCCTACAATCGATATACGCGAGAAAGAAAATTCCCTTTAGTGTCCCTACATTGGAGATACGTGACAGAAAATATCTTCACTAAGCTCGAGAGGTCTTTTTTACTTTCATCTTCAACCATTTAATTCCCCATTTCCTCGGTCCCGGCACAAATTTATCTGATTACCAAACCCTTCCTTCACCTCTGACAAGACATCTTGTGAATGTGGGGAATGCCAGGCCTCCACCGTGGTTCGGATTCCACGTTAAACTGTAGGTCCTCCATTTCATCTCACGATCACCCTACCATTACACATTAGCGTAAGTGCGTATAACCCGAACGGGTAGTAAGACGCGGTGCTAATAATAATAATAATAATAATAATAATAATTCCCCATTCCTTTGGTTTTTTTCTCTACACTCCCTCACTGCCATTCCCTCTAATTTTGCTTCTCTGTCCTGTTTTTTTTTACTCATATTTACGAATGTTTGAGCTATTATTGTGATACTCAAAATATCCATTGTATAAGCCTCAATTTTATAAAATGAATATTTTCAATGCTGTCTCTTTGTTAGCATTCAATAGGATTGCCCACACTTTGCCTAGATGTAAATTTTGTGTGAATACTTCGAACTATATACACGCTATTTGGGTATCGTTCTTCTTTATTTATTATTTTTTTAGCATCGCATCTTAATACCCATTCGGGTTATACGCTTATGTAATAATTATGCTAATGGTTTTAGGGATTATGAAGGTTATATTTATATGAAGTGTACCCGCATTTGTGTGGAGGATGAGAGAGTGGAGAGCAATGTTGGAAAAAAGCTTCAGTATACCCAACCGAGATTCGAACCTTGATATCCCTGTCCTCGACAGTCTATTCTAATGCAAGAGTAGTGCGTTAGACTTCGTGGCCACCGAAGTGGGTTCTTATTTATTATGATTCATCTTCAAACCGGATGAGGGTTATATTATGGATGAAGGACCACTTTAGTAAAACCTAAATGTTTTTATAGTTCTTACTTTCTCGCAACCTTTTGTCTAGAGGAAGTCTTTTGATCATCAAAAAACTGGATATGAACAAATGTGGTTTTTGCATTGCCATTTGTCTGTTTATCTATATTTTTCTGGGACCAGAGCCTAAAAACCATTATACCGTTCGGCCCAAAACTTGATATTTGGGGTTTTCATAGGGTTCCCCAAAGGGGTGTTTGGAATTAACTCTCCAACCCTAAAATTAGGGTAGTTTACTTAGACGTGAAAATATTTTAAAAAAAATCAATTTCGGAAAATAGGCTTTAACGATTTTAGTTAAATCTTGTATTTAGGCCTCATTAAACATTAAAAACAAAATACCGCATCTCATTTATCCATGAAAATAACTTTGAACATAAGCATGAATTTCCTATTTTAATCATATCTTCACAAATATTTGAGAAACTAAATAACTTATTGTTAAATTGTAGGACTCTGAATAAACAATTTTGCTTGAATGAATATTTTATTAAATAAATATTTTCGAATAATAGCCCAATTATATTTTTAAATGAAGCTTTTGGAAGTGGAGATTTGAAAATGCACAGCATTAATAATATGTTTCTGTAACAGTTTATAGTATTTAATGTTTACTCTTTGGTAATACTAGATGTTCTTTTGTTCCCATTACGTTTCTATAACAATATATATTATTTGGTTTCACATATCTAACGAGTTGTAAGTATAATTTAGATAGAGGTGTGAAAAAGTTTGTGTGGTGTACGCATTATTTATTATTTTACGAATCACGTTAGGCCTATACACATATGGGATATGGGTGAGAAAGGTTGACTTTGGAGTAAGTGTATTCACATTTGCGTGAAGGAAGAGTTGGAAACGATTTAGGATATAAACAACCGTCAGTACATCCAACCGGAATTCAAACCCTGATCTCTCATCATCAGCGGTCTAGTCTATCGTGAGAGTACCCACCTCGGTGGCGTAGTTGGCTAACGCGCTTGTCGTGTTGAGCTCGACTGCTGAGGATGGGGAGATTGAGGTTCGAATCTAGGTTGGGTGAACTGGGCGGGGGGGGTGTTCCTAAATGGGTTTCTACTCTCACTCCACGCAAATGTGGGTTCACTACCTTTAATTCAACCTTCCCAATTCCTAATCCATTAGCGTAATTAGTACTTAAAGCGTATAACCCGAACGGGTAGTAAGACGCGGTGCTAAATATTATTATTATTATTATTATTGTGAGAGTGAAGCCATAAACCAGCTACCACAGGAGATTTTTATTATTATTTCTAGTCGTTGAAGTTTTATCTATCCAAACTTTACTCCACAATAATTTATATAAAATAATAGATATATTTTAAATTTAAACCCCATCTACCTCCCAACTCTTGAAGCAAGAGTAGCGTGAAATTGTTTTCTACTTCAGACTAGTTTGTTTGATGTGAGAAGAGTTAGAACCCATCCCAACCCCTCTTCACCACTAACCCCCTCCCTCTTCACCCTTTCTCCTATCCAATCTGAAGGATCTCTGATACAACGGTTGTTGTCCACTTTCTATGGAGATGGAAAAGGATGAATATGGAAGGGTAAGAGAGAGGTTAAAGAAAGGTCTTTGGTTGGGTATGTAGGGTGATTCAGAAAGGGGTTGGGTGGGGGGATGATCCACTCATTCAACAAACTTTGCAATTCTATCGATACAAGACCAACAAACACTCTACGCAAAAAAAGAAGAGATAACTTTGTACCCCATTTGTTTGTGCTTAACCTTCTTCTAAGCTGTTTTTTTTTCTTTCACAAACCTCATTTATTATGGCCTAAAAATATTTTTTTCCCCCTTAAAACCCATTCAACAGCTGATTAGTCTAAATAGTATTTACTCTCGAACCAGAAATATTATCTAAATGTGGTCTAATGTATTCTTCGTTTGACAACAGCTATATTGAGATCAGTCTAATTTATATTTAGTTATGTTAGTTATTTTTAGTTCTAAATATGTTAAAAAATATTTTAGTAGTTTCAATTTATTTGTTTTCCAATGAATATGACACTTAAATTCGACGTCTGGTTTGAGCAGAATGACTGCCAAAGCTACAGTCTAATTTAGATAGATAGAAACTTTGTTGACAAATAAAATAGTTACTGAAACATTTTCCATACAGTTATACATTAAGTCATTACATAGAATCAGAAATAATATTAATACCAGGCCTAGGATTTTGATGAAGTCATTTTTAATATTTATGGTTGTTGTATTATTATTATTATTTATTATATTATTATTAGCACCGCGTCTTACTACCCGTTCGGGTTATACGCACTTACGCTAATGTGTAATGGTAGGGTGATTGTGAGATGAAATGAAGGACCTACAGTTTAACGTGGAATCCGAACCACGGTGGAGGCCTGGCATTCCCCACATTCACAAGATGTCTTGTCAGAGGTGAAGGAAGGGTTTGTAATCAGATAAATCTGTGCCGGGACCGAGAATTGAACCCCGGCCGCCAGCATACAAGTCTGACACCTTACCCCTAGACCGCCAGGTCACCATGGTTGTTGTAAATAACATACAATGTTTTTTATTTTTTTTATTTAGCACCGCATCTTATTAATCATTCAGATTATACGCTTAAGTACTCATGACCTTAATGGGTTAGGAATTGGGAAGGTTGAATTTAGGGCAATTGAACCCAAATTTGCGTGGAGGGAGAGTGGAAAACCATTTAGGAAAAACCATCCTCAGCTCACCCGACTGAGAATCGACCATCGATCTCCCCATGCTCAGCAGTATGGCTCAACGCGAAACTAGTGCGTTAGCCAACTACGCCACCGAAGTGGGTCACATAATGTTAATAATATGTACAGAAATGAACAGAAATTATGTTCATGATCCCCTGGTTGTGGAAAAGTTTTTGTGTATGCCATTTTTGAATTACTTTTGTCATTTGGAATTTTTAGGTCATATTTTCTTGGTTTGCACCCTTATGGGTCTTTTTTAGGCATTTTCAAAGTTTTAGGCTTTTTGATCGAACAAGTATATTTTTAAAAATTATCGATTCTTAATAAATGCATAATATTCACACATACATTTTTTAATCACAGTTGTTGGAACGACGATAATGCAGACAAAGAACTTTGTATTCTCTTTTGGGTGACCTGGTGGTCTAGGGTTAAGTGTCAGACTTTTGTGCTGGGGGTCCGGGGTTCAATCCTCGGTCCCGGCACAGATTTATCTGATTACCAAACCCTTCCTTCACCTCTGACAGACATCTTGTAAATGTGGGGAATGCCAGGCCTCCACCGTGGTTCGGATTCCACGTTAAACTGTAGGTCCTCCATTTAATCTCACAATCACCCTACCATTACACATTAGCGTAAGTGCGTATAACCCAACGGGTAGTAATATGCCGTCTACTAATAATAATATATTAATAATGTATTCTCTTTGCTTGTATGGTTGTAAAATATACATTCCTGGTGAGGCAATATAACTAAGCTGGATAGGGTTGCGTTGGAAGGGGTAGCTATTACTTTTGAAGCAGATATTTGTCGATCAATTTTATATTTAGCAGAATATAGGAGCATATTATTTTGTTAAAGACATTTTAAAAGCTTCCATAAGTAAGGTATGTGTTTGCACTGGTCATGTGCGTTCATTCCAAATGTTTGTATAAACTTTTAGATTTTTTTGTTGGAAATTTGAGGCAATTTTTTTTTAGAATTTTTGATCATTATCGGTCATAAAAGTCAAGGCCCCGTTAGTAACATTATAAAATGTTATCAAAGCTGACACAAAAATAAAATTGTTGATATTTTCTAATAAACTCTTACTATGAAAATTTGACTAAAAGTATAAACTGGGTACCTTTTAAAATAAACTCCTTATAACTCTACTGGACAGGGGTTGGAATATCACCTTGTGATATAGGGATAGACCATACCTAACTTTGAATGTGTTGCCATAGTAGATTTTGGTAACAAGAGCCGTTTAGAAAAGACAAACATATCGTTTGCGATCAACTTTGTCAACATTCATTGTATGATTAGTGTAGTTTATAGGTTTTAATAATATTTATTAAAAGTGACAGTGCAGATCACATGAACTTACGTATGAATACGTGAGAACAGATTTAATAACATTTATAGTTGTTAGATGGGGCTATTTCCATGAAATTTGTACTCTAGGCCTAATAGCTTTTAATATGTCTGATAAGGTTCTTCATATTAAAATTATAAAAAGTTAATTTTATATCTCTCAGATGAGGCACATATTATAAAAATGTGACTATAGTATCTTCTCTAGCCATCAGAAAAAGTTATTTACTTCGAAAATTATGCTATAGTAACTTTCCTAGCTCTAAGATAAGGCTCTTATTATGATTATGCGACTTTATTATAATTCTAGTTTTCATATAAGACTCTTATTATGAAAAATATACTATAATAACATATTTAGCTGTAAGATAAAGCCCTTATTATGAAAATGTGACTATAGTGGCTTTTATAGCTGTCAGATAAAGTCATTATAAAGAAAATTATATTATAGTAAGATTTTTTTAGCTCTCAGATAAGACTATTTCCATGAAATTAGTCTATAGTCAATTTTATAGCTGTCAGATAATGTTCTTCCCATGAAAGTTGTATTTAAGTAAATTTTATAAATGATAGATAAAATTCTGTTTGTATTTCTTTCACTGAAGCTTGTAGCCCTACATCTCGACTACGGGGAAATGATGAAGCACTTAACCTGATCAATTTTGTGTCGCGCTGCGCTATAATCACATTGTGATCATGTTTAAGAGGAGTTTTTATTAACATCCTTCCTAGCTGGAGGCGGTGATGATTAAGTTACTAGGAAGGGAAATAAATAAAACAATTTACATTTTTCAAGAAAGGCAAGTTTTAATTTTGGGCTTTACGGGATAATGATGCCTAGTCTTGTGGGTGTCCTAAGCTTGAGAGTAGCTTTAAAAGCTCCATTTAATTTAATAAAAAAAATTGATACGTGTATTTACAGTGTAAATTATCTTTAAGAATGTACATAAATATATAATGAAAAGTTAATAGTTATAAATTAAAGGTGACCTGGTGGTCTAGGGGGTAAGGTGTCAAACTTCTGTGCTGGGGGATCCGGGGTTCAATCCTCGTCCCGGCACAGATTTATCTGATCGCCAAACCCTTCCTTTACCTCTGACAAGACATCTTGTGAATGTGGGGAATGCCAGGCCTCCACCGTGGTTCGGATTCCACGTTAAACTGTAGGTCCTCCATTTAATCTCACAGTCACACCCTACCATTATACATTAGCTTAAATACGTATAACCCGAACGGGTAGTAAGACGCGGTGCTAATAATAATAATAATATAAATTGAATAGTAACTAAGACTTTAGAACTCAACAACATTTAAACGAAATAAATACCCTTCTTACAAAATAATTGTATAAGTTACCTGTGGGAATAATTGCAACAATATAAACTCTATCTTATCCTTGCTTTAAATGCAATAACAAAATTACCAATACTCGAATAGGACATTATTGCAGTAAAACGTTCTAATGTGACAAACACAGTTGGAAATTAGCTGTAATGTTTTCTAAAATGTTAATTAGTATGAAGTGTACTTTGGGTTTGTGTTTGCATGTACAGCGTTGCTTACTACCCCTCAAGGATATACGCATATTTCACCACAATAAGTGCAGGTATTTAGAGCAAAATGTACCAATGTTTGCATTGAAGAAATGAGGTAAACTATTTATGAAAATATAAAACTCCAGCATTGTTTCAAATAACGACCTTCCCTCCACCTGCCAACCAGACAAGAAAGCTGGACTGACACATTTATCCACGTACCCATTGGATCGGGTTCAGAATCGATTCTGTGTAGGGGTAGACAGTGTATTGATAATGTAGGTAGTGTGCGTATGAATAGATAGGCTGACGAAGGTGAACAAGCAGCCCTAACAGGATTCCTTTTTCAGAATCGTTATATTATTGTTATTAGCACTGCGTCTTACTACCCGTTCGGGTTATACGCACTTACGCTAATGAGTAGTGGTAGGGTGATTGTGAGATGAAATGTAGGAACTACAGTTTAACGTGGGATCCGAACCACGGTGGAGACCTGGAACTCCCCACATTAACAAGATGTGATTAATACACGTCTTGTCAGAGGTGAAGGAAGGCTTTGGTAATCAGATAGATCTGTGCTGGGACCAAGGATTGAACCTCGGACCCTCGGCACAGAAGTCAAACACCTTACCCCCTAGACCACCAGGTCACCCCAGAATCGTTATAGTGTGGGGAGAAAGCGCTCATACCCCAAGAGTTGATGGAGGAGAAATTTCAAGACTGTGTGACTTAAGGTGGGAATGTAGGAAAAGTTAGGAAAAGACCACTTTTTTTTAAGTTTGTACATAAAACTTTTTTGGTCAAAATTAAATCAAATATTGCTTCAATACAAACATAAATTTAATTTTCTTCACGTGATGATAGCAACGGTTCTTAAATATCTATCAAGGGTGTCATAGAATTTAATGACAACTTATTCTCTTCATTTTAGAAGTTTGTCATCTAATGACTCTATGCTTATGACAGATATTCATGAAATGTTGATATCACTACGTGAATAAAATTAAACTTAATGTTTCTATTGAAGCAATATTTTATTTATTTTGACAGAAAAAAATCTTATACAAATTGCAAAAACAGCGACCTAAGGGAAATCATGCAAGTTATGACTTGGCCATGTAATAAGTTGAGTTCCAAATGAGTAAATATGATAAAATGATCCCCTTCAAGAAACACTTTCACTCCTAAGATATTCGAGTCTTTTTAATAAAATGTTTGACAAATTATATAAATCGATATAACCTTTTTTTAAAGGGGTAAAAACAATATCTTAGGGAACTCTTTTTAGTGAGATTTATATATTATATTTGCCCACTTAGGTGGTGGAATGGTCTAATTAAGGCATCATTTTTGCTATGGACTGGAGTTCAAGTTTATGCGGAGATCGGTATTTGAAGCCCGGTCGCGTGTACAGAGGGGATTTTTTTTTTTAATCCCACTTTCTCTCCCACTCAAATGTGGGTACATTTACTTAAGTTCAACTTTACTCATACTTAACACATTATCGTATTATTACGTAAGCGTCCAAGCCGAACTTGTAGTAAGACGGGATGCGAAAAAAAAACCTTTTTATTTCCAGTGAAGGTCCATGCTACTGTGAAACGATTATACCAATCATTACAAATGAAAGAACTCTTCACTCATGACTGAACAGTAAAAGATCTGTCCAAAAATTAATTCGAATTACTTTAATTGGATTTCAATTAAAACTGTTTGAAGCATTTACTAAGCACAGAACGAATATCTACCCTGTATCGTATTTTGGAAAATAAAATTTTACTAATATATTTAAATTTTATAAATATCCTTTTCGAAAGATTAAAATTAAATTTGAGAGGAATATAGGTGGATGATTTTGTCTTCTTTTTAATGCAATCAACATAAACTTAACTAACGACCTCAATGAGGGGATAATATTGAAGGAGTGTATTTCAAAATATGTCGCTTATAAGCTCTCACGCTCTTCTAGATAAATGGTTTTTATTTTAATCATTTTTATAGTTTTGTTTATATTACCTCCCTCCCCCCAAAGTCTCACAGTTTTATTTCTATGTTTTCCCCCAAATTATCACCCCCTATCCGAGCTATCCTCATATTTTAAATTTATTTTATTCGGGGTATTATAAAATTCCCCACTTTAAGAACCAACTGCTGATATCAACAACACACGACTTTAAAAAAATATCCATGCCATCATCCCGCAAGCTATCTATACAGACTGAGTGGCCGCCGCATAAGTGGATAGAGGATGTCATGTAGTCAGCATAATGAACTCACTTCCACATATCTAAGTTTTCTAGACCGTAGCCGCTACTTTTTAATTCAAGTAGCTCCTCAATTGTCCTAAAAAGGCTGATTTGACCTCGTTTTCACACCTTATTAACTAACTTAATATTCAAAACAGACAACATCCAGTCCTGAGCCGTTAATTAATCACTGTGAAAGGGAAAACCCATATTTCACCAATGATAAATTCTTTGGCCATGCTAAGAATCAAATTCGGGACCCATGTCATAGTAGGTAGAAGCATTACCAGCTAAGCTAAAGTGTTGGACTATTCACATTATTTTAACTACAACAGTAGGTTAAGGGAGATAGTTTAGACTAAATTTAGCCGCATTTTCATGGAGGTAGAGTGTAAACCCATCTATAAAATAAAAACACCTTCAAAATACCCTGCCAGTAATCGTACTCCGACCTCTTCGTTACTGACAAACCAAACTATATAAGCCTGACGTTTATCCTACGTGCCCACCAATGCGGGTGTTAATACTATTTATTTTTAGAGCAGCGTTTACTACCCGTTCGGGTTACACGTAAATAAATAAAGACCAACTAATTACCCTAACGTGCTGGGGATGAACAATGTTGAATTTAGATGAAGTATACCCTCATTTACGTGGAATAGAGTATAGCCATTTAGGAAAAAAAACCACCCTCAGTACACCTGACAGGTATTCGAACCAAGATCTCCCAATCATTGGCAGTCCGTTTATTTCTACCCTTACTGTGGATTCCCCCGCTAACCGAAAAACTAGCACAAAATGGAAACTTAGTCACGTGACGAGCTCTAAGCCAATCACAAGATTTCTGCTTAATCGGTGCGATCTGTTCTGATGAAGTTCAAATTTTCTCTACTTGGTCCACTCTGCCTGAGAAGTTCGGCACGGGAGAACCAATCAAATCTCAAAGCAAACCGTTTCAAGTCAGTGCGCATGCGCATTTGACAACGCATGCGTTGTAGAGCTAGAATCAAGCAGATAGCTTTGTTGTGAGGAGATTGAAAATCATGTAATGGATTGTGCCACGACACTGCGTTATAATTTGAAAATATCTATCGGAAGAATGATATAAAATATATATCTATCCTCTAGGAAATAAAATATGTTATTAATCAGCTGTTTTAAGTTTGCGTTACAATGCATCATGGGTCAACTTAAAGAGTGTGAATTACTCCGCAGATTCTGTTTTCTATTTTTCGGCGAGCGTGTGAATCAAGCTTAGAACATTCTACCACCGAAGCGCGTGTCTTTACTATTATCATCGTATTCAGTGCATTGCACTTTACTTAACCTTTACCGGTGGGCACGTGGACTAAGCCGTCAGTTTCTTTTTACTAGCTTTGATAATCTGGTGACGAGGATGGTCGGAGTTTGAATTCCCGTGGGGTGTATTTGATTCATAAATGTTTTCTCATTCATTTTTTCAACGCAAATGTGAGTGCATTTCCTATAAATTAATTAATTATTTTCTAGGATCTTCCCCATAACTTTAATCAAATGAGAGTTGCCAGGATGGGTAACAATAATTGGGGCAAAAAATAATTAAGTGAATTGCTCTTACTAAGTACTGGACATAGTTGGTTAATACAATCTGACGGCTAGATAATTTATTAGATCTACTTTAACGTATTAATACGTAAACGTCATGTGATCTGCAGCTGTCATTTTTGGTAGAAATAATCAATACCTATAAAAAAATATGAATGCGTGAAGCTCTAAAATGTAGAAGTCGAGGGTCAGATATACTTTGTTTCTACTTCGACAACCACAATAACCTTCACGTATTTTTAAACCTTTAACGTGGTTCGGATTCCACGTTAAACTGTAGGTCCTTCATTTCATCTCACAATCACCCTACCATTACACATTAGCGTAAGTGCGTATAACCCGAACGGGTAGTAAGACGCGGTGCTATATAATAATAATAATAATATAATAATTTAAACCTTTAGAAGGAAGGAAAAAACCTAAATAAATCATATACAGATTTGAAAGAAAAAAAACCTCACAAAACATGACACATTTCAACATATATAATTTTAAATCCTTCAAAAACATACGTTTAACACAGACTTGTCATTAAATGTCTTCTATAACGCAATCATGGATAAATAACAGCTATGTCACCGTATAATAATATTAAAAGTGAATAAAATAGCCAAAATATTATTTAGGCTCTTTAGTGAGGATTACTCCATATAGACATCATATTCTGAAAATTGAAAAATGAAACCTGGACATGGGAATCGAACCCTGGATCTTTAGATTAGTACGCCAATGTTCTAACCACGGAGATAACCAGGATTAGTCCCGTGCCAGGGTCAGTCTTCACTCCCTTCATGACCCTAGGCATGGGATGAATCCTGATAGTGGTAAGAACATTGGCGTACTAAGCTAGAGATCCAGGGTTCAATTCCCCATGTCCAGGTGTAATTTTTCAGTTTTCAGAATATAAAATTAATAGTAATAATAATATATTTTTTAACAATCAATCATTGTCTATTTAGGATTTAAAAGAACATTACATCATAATAATAATAACAAAAATATTGTGCTTTGGTTTTTCTCTAACTTTTCACTTTACTTAGATGCATTGAATGGAAAAATTAAAAGTAGTATTACGGGAACGTTACAAAAAGAACCTTATCTTCGATTTAGATCTCGCTCTGAATTTAAAAAGTGACCCCTAAAAAGATAAAAAATTACTTTAAAATATATTGTACTTCACCGACTAAATTATATGTAATTTTTTCTCCCTCAAATACTTTTTCTTTTTCCAATGATCAAAAATTGCGTCACCCGCCTCGGTGGCGTAGTTGGCTAACGCGCTAGACGTGTTGAGCTCGACTGATGAGGATGGGGAGATCGAGGTTCGAATCCGGTCGGGTGAACTGGGGGCGGTTTTTCCTAAATGGTTTTCCACTCTCCTTCCACGCAAATGCTGGGATCACTTCCTCTAATTAAACCTTCCCAATTCCTAAATCCATTAATGTAATTAGTACTTAAAGCGTATAACCTGAACGGGTAGTAAGACGTGGTGTTAATATTATTATTATTATTATTATTAAAAATTGCGTCATCAATACTAGGCTAAGAGAGGGAAGAGAGAGAGTATTATAGAACTTGTGTTGTGTGCCGCGGTGAGTACGAACAGCGCCTCTGGAGGATGTGACCGAGTGCTCTTGCGCATGATTGGAGAAATGGAGGGGGTCAGGCTGTGTGACCTTGACCTCGTCCCTGTTCAAGCCCTGGCCAGCCAAGGTTGACCTGCAGGCCCACAGGTATTGTACATACATGGCGACACATAGGGCGAGAGTCACTCTCAACACATGTTGCACTCTCACACGCCTCAAGAATCATTCCCTACTCTTAAATTGCTTCATCTTCTCATGACTTTGAGGATATACAGGTATTTTATCGAGTCTTGGTTAAAAGACCTTATGAATTAGAATACTGTACGATTTTTATAAGTAAGGATCCTTAAGACAAATTAATACATTTTTGCGGCCAAAATTGATTTACTATATTAGTGTTATTTTAATAGTATTGAAATAATATCTACCAAAGTGACAGCTGCAGCTCACATGACCTAACGTATGAATACTTGAAAGTTGATCTATTAATTTTTTAAACTGTCGGATAAAATAATTTTTTAATTGGCTTTTTGTGCTCAAGTGTTTTATAGCTTTTAAATTAATCAACCGATCTCGATCAAATTTGGGGTACAAAGCTAACACCTAGGACACCCACATTCTATTTATATAAACAATAATAAAACCAAAATCCGGATGTATATATACATACACACACATCCGGATTTTGGTTTATTATTTTTCCCTCACATCAATGACAATGTGGTTTAAACGAATTTAGTTGTAGCTCGACCGTTGGCCTAAAAGTGAAATGTTGTAGTTAAAAGTATTAAAATAATTACAGATGTATTTAAACACTGAAGAGCTGAATTCTGCGTCCAAGCTATGTGAATTTAGTCGCACATATGGGCTAGGGGTGAATAAGGTAGAATTTATATAAATCGAACCCGCATTTGCGTAGAAGGCGGGTTGAAACACATTTAGGGAAAGACCCCCATCCCCATAATATTTCTTGTACAGGGGTTCCAATTTCAACCACCACCAGCAAATTAGACTAGAAGAGCTTGGTGCCTTAAAACTCGTGGTCACCTAAGCAGGTCGTATATTTAATAAGCGTTAACAAGAATTTAATAAATTGATATTTTGCATGTGTCCGGAATTACCGTTTAATCTATTGGAAATATAAAGACTTGAAAGATTTCTTGACTTGTCAAAATCAGTGCAATCAATTTTATTTGGTTTTATTATATCTACTAAATAAATTGATTTTTGAATAAACCGTATGCACATATTTTTTAATGAATAAATATAATCACACGCCTCTGAAATCATTCACAAGTGGTGATCAATACACGTCTTGTCAGAGGTGAAGGAAAGGTTTGGTAATCAGATAAATCTCTGTCGGGACCGGGAATTAAACCTCGGACACAGAAGCCTGACCCCTTACCCTAGACCGCCAGGTCACCGTCTCATCTAAGAGAATAGGCTGTAGATGAAGAAAAGAGGTAAATGGAAAACTTTTCCTTAAATTTGTTTCGGAAAACTTGATGTTTTAGAAAATTTTCCATTTTATTTTCGAACCATTTAATAACTAATCCCCTAAGAATTCGCTTGAGATGTCTCAAGTCTGAAAGTTCCCAACTCAGGACCCTATACATAAAAAAGAATATGAGCTAAACTTGAAAAGGAAAACTATTTTAAAACCAACATTGTTATAATTGCTTATTTCTGAAATCAAATTAGAAAACATATATATATTTTTACAAAACATCTTTTTTGTCTATTCAACGAATTTAAATTTTCCTCTTTATTATAAATTTATTTTATATTTATATAATTATGAAATAATATAGTAAAACATCTTGGCCCAATCATTAACATATCTACCTTCTGAAGAAAGGGTCCCAGGTTGGCCGAAAAATTTATCAAGGATTATTTTGAGGTTTCCCTTTTAGCAGTGATAAATTAACGAATGAAGGCTGGGTCTTGTGTCTGTTCTAGATTTAAGTTACCCGCCTCGGTGGCGTAGTTGGCTAACGCGCTTGTCGTGTTGAGCCGACTGATGAGGACGGGGAGATCGAGGTTCGAATCTCGGTCGGGTGAACTGGGGGTGGTTTTTCCTAAATGTTTTTCCACTCTCCCTCCACGCAAATGCGGGTTCACTTCCTCTAACTCAACCTTCCCAATTCTAATCCATTAGCGTAATTAGGACTTAAAGCGTATAACCCAAATGGGTAGTAAGACGTGGTGCTAAATATAAATATTAGATTTAAGTTAATTTATAAGTCGTGTGCCAATACAAGGTTTAGAACAGTGGTTCTTAACCTTTTTGACCGTTACAAATCACCAAGGGATCGCCCCAATATGTTCCCAAACCCCCTTCTCCAGGCTGTAGATATTATTATCACTATCATCATTATAATCATCATCATCATCAGCTTCACCACCAGTCTTATAGAGTACCAGTATGACTTTAAAAGAAGTCAATAACATGGTTTTACTCTAAATATAGATAGCTAGGAACAGAACAGCTACCCGATTCGGTGGCCGCATGGTCTAAGGTGCTATTCTCGCAGTAAACTAGACTGCCGATGACGGGAGATCAAGGTTCGAGTCACGGTCAGATGTACTGAGGATGGTTTTACAAAAAAATGTCTTTCTACCAATCTCCTTCCATGCAAATGGGGTAAACTTCCCCCAAATATAGCCGTCATAAACCAATAGCGTAATTAGTATCCAAGCATATAGCTAAAACAGGTAGTAAAACGCGTGACAGAAAAACAAAATAAAAACAGAACTGAACTGAAAGAAAATCCTAAGGAGTGTATAATTTTTATTTATAGAAAAAGGCAAATCACAAATACACAAGCTATACTCAATTTTCATAGAAAAGCCATCAAATGACTGTTATAAAAGCTACTAAATTCCTTTCACATATTCACACGTTAAGTCATGTGACTTGCACCTGTCACTTTTGATAGATATTATCGACATATGTAAAATAGCACTAAATAAAATAGTAAAACGTTGGTCGTAAGAAATATGTTTGTGTTTTATAAAACGGCTTCCTATGAAAATCAGGTATAACTTCAGCCAGTAGTTTTTTTTTCTATTCAGAGATAAAATTCCATACACCCAGTATTTGGTTACCATACCCCAGGTAGGAACTCCTGGTTCAGAAAGTACATGTTAAATATTTTAAAAAAATTAAAAAAAGTTTATTATTTTCATAAATTTCTAACACATTTCAGAGATCACGGATGATTATAAATATAGACATGAATGTGTATAGAATGATTTAATTAGTCACCTAATTCTAAATCTATTTTATTTTTGTTCACACGATATATTAAATTCAAAATCATATAACCCGAATGGGTGGTAAGACGTGGAGCTAAGTATTTATTATTATTATTATTATTAAATTCAATACATTAAGTACCAATCTAATTCACTTACTTAAAAATTTGTTGTACGTTTGTGGATACATACTTGAACATAATCGAATAAACAAAATAGCTGTGGCAAAATGTTCATGTTATATGTTTTTACACAAATATTAAGGGGGATGTCTAACGAGGTGCCTAATTCGTGTTGTTGACGTTAAGAAACCCGCGTCATTTAATAAGTGGTTTAATAAGTGTTTTAAACTAAAATGAAGGCGATAGAGATCAAAATGTACTTATAAGGATTAAAAAGAAACTTATATGTTAAGTTTTGTGGTGTAATTTTTTTTATATAAATTTAAAATAGGCTGATTTTTAACGGCATTTCGTTTGAAATTCCGAGAAATGAAATTGATTAGAAACAAAGAAATATATCTACTCAAACAAATAGTCATTTTTATCAAGTTAAAAAAATCAAAGATAACTGAGATTTTTTTTTTCAAGTTTCAGAAAATCCATTTCCATAATAAATATTGCAATTTTATTGAGTGTTCTTTTAAGTTGATGGCACCCTTAGCAGTTATTAGTCAAAATATATTTTTTATGCCATCTGTTAGACACTCATGAAATCTTTTTAATACAATTTATGTTATGGTTAAAATCAGTCTGTTACATTTAAATTTATTTAAAAAAAAGGTATTTGCTGGGCACCTTGTGGGGTTGGGGATATAAAAGTTATTGTCCTATAAAAGTTATATGTAAAATGTGATTTAACCTCATTTTCCCATGTACCCTTCAAATTCTTTATCACCTCCCCCAACTCTCAAACATTTATTCACAATTCTACCTTCCTTTTACCTGACATTATTGTAAGCAAGTGGATATAGTGGTGTGACATGGACACATCTCTCTAGACACCTAGCAGGCTGCAATCATTAATTCACATTTCACACCCCTTATCCCACCCCTCTCCAACCTCTAGTGGAAAGCTATAACGTTGAATGTAATTATATATATATAACATTCAACGGCTATAAATTCACAAATCAAATAAAACACTTTACCACGTCGAATAAATAATAGGGGAATTACCCGTTTAAGCGGTTGTATGGTCTAACTCGCTACTCACGTGTTAGTCTAGATTACCGAAGACGGGAGATCGGGGTCAAATCCAAGCCGGGTCTATTGATGGTTTTTTTTTCCCTAAATAGTGTACCTATCTCCTTCAACGAAAATGCGGGTAGATTTCCTTTAAAATTCTTCATTGATCATTGGAGTAATTATCATATATTAGTATATCTATAACCTTAAAAGGTAGCTTGAAGCGTTGACAAAAGATAGGCATAGAAATTATCAGTTTACAAATAATTTAACCCTTTTTCTTTAAGAGTTAACAGTTTAACAGATGTCTTCCATTAATAAAATACTAATTTTTATTAGCAATCAAGTTTTAGTCAAATCCTCATGTCAGCAGATCTTTATTTTTATTGAATTTGATTGTGCGCTAAGTGTCTTAAATTGTCTGCTGCAGTATGTAATTTGATTACTATAAAGGTTAGTGTCTTCTCACTTAATGATAACATTGGCACTAACATAAGTGATAGTGTAACGCGACAGGAGTTACCCGGCTAACCTGTGCATCCGCCACATTTGCTTCATTGCGATGGTGGAGGATTTGCTTCCCTGACTAAAGGCTTGTGCGGACGAGGATATCCAACATTAGGTCTAAAGTAATTTGGCCTGAAGTGTGTTCCAACTGACTTTTAACCCAACCTACCTTCAGGTCAACCGACTATTAGGCCAACTGACCTTTAGGCAACCGATCTTTAGGCCAATTGACCTTGAAGCCAACCAACCTTTAGGTCAACTTCTACGTCTCCATGTGAGCAATAGGTGAGAAAACACCTGTACCGCATGAGGCAGGGTACAACTTCATAAGGTCCGTAGTTGTTAATGCCGGGATCACGATCAACTTAACGTAACTTAACGTAAACGTTCACTTAAAGTTAACTTAACTTATGTGTGATCACGATTCACTTAACTTAAAGTAAAAACTCGAGACAAACATCTTCATTCTCGAATATGATCTGTGGTTTTGTACTATTTGTACAATGATGATCTGTGAATGTTTACAGTTTTCAAGCAATATAATAAATATATTATTATTATTATTAAACTTTTTTGATAAATTAAGATCCCTATTTTAGTTTAATTAATTTGTTTCAATCTCTGATCACTAGAACTTACGCTAAAGAGTAAACATTGGTCATAACACCAACAAATGAATTACTAAATAGCCCTGTGACGTCACTCGCTTAATGATTGGCTGGCTAGATCACGTGATACCCTTCAAGTAACGCAAAGTAAAGTAAAAGACCTCCCAAGACATCTCTTACGTTAAGTTAACTGCAAGTACAAGGTTAAGTTAAGTGCATCGTGATCGCTTCCATTTAAACACACGGGAGGTCCTTTACGTTAAGTTACGTTAAGTTAACGTTAAGTTGATCGTGATCCCGGCATAATTCCGGCAGGGTTTGTGACGTTGCCTGATTTTGAAGCTGTTTTGCGAAGCGGGTTGCATCTTAACTTGACGCACTTAAAGCGCACTATCACACTTATACCCATTTATGAAATAGAAACAAGGAGAAGAAAATGAGTAGATCATCCTGAGATGTCTTTATTTAATCTTCTGATAACACCCTCTTCCCGTGATCTCGCCTGGAAAGCAATAATATACTTTTCTAAATTACCTTTTATATTTTTACTACTCTAGATAGATATAAGCTTCCACGGATCTTTTTAATCTACATCCTCGCAGGATTCTATCGGCAATTTTTGTGTATGAATAAAACAAATCGTCAGAGCTGTGGACGATTTAGAAAAAACTTTAAAAAATAATTTTGATGACAATATAAGATTATTTTTATAATTATGTAATAATTGAAACGGGTATTAAGACGGGGTGCAAAAAAAAAAAGCCTGATGGTTTTTGTTTCGATATTATAGGCTTTCTTTAAAACCACTTAATAAAACGTAAATATCTACATTAAAGTGGGAAATTACATCTTGACCTACCGTGACGTAACCGGTAGGCGCCATCTTTAAGTATTTCATAAAATAGTATAAAATATTGAACAGTTGGTGCCATTTAATTTAATCATATTTCATAGATTTATTGTTCGATAGAGAAATGCAATAATTTACTAGAGTTACAAGTTTTTAAAACATTTAATATAAAACCTCTTTTTTTAAATAAATAAATTAGATTATAAATATCACAGTCAATGCAGAATGATTAATAAATTCTGCAATAATACTCTATATTATATTTACGGTCGAAAGCTGATATTAAAACTTGTTTGTTCATCTGATTCGTCGATTGTATAAAGATACTTTTATTTATTTTCTATTTATAAATTTTGCTTGTATTAATTTTCATTTGCAGCAAAAAATTTCTATGTATAATTATCTCCCACTGTTTAAATATAGAAGACAATAATTCCATTGTAGCTGTTATACACTGACTGGATATCACTTAACGAGCATTTGTATACTTTTTGAGCTGAAGAATATTTTTTTATAAAACATATTTTGGGAAAAGTTCTCAAAATTGACATGATTCGTAATTTTATTGTATGAAATTTGTTCATGTAATTAATATTTTAGATATTTGAGAAGTATTTGATTAAAATATTATGATCCAACTGATTATATCACCACATGGTCACAAAATAACTTAATTACATGACATACAATCCCCCGACCGTTAATTAATGCGTACACATGTGTCTTAGTAGGGAAAGTGACTTTGCAAACGTTTAATTATACATCCAACGCATATTAAATATTCAAACAGTCAACCTCAGTGGTCTTGGGGTAAAGTGCTGCCTCAGGGCCCAATTTGTGGGTTCAAACCCAACTGGGGTCGACCGATATTTCTCAAGCGATAAAAATCCGTATCATAACTTCCTTCGAATGGAAAGCAAAGCCGTTGGTCCCATGTCAATTGTGGCCTGTAAACAAACCCTGGAAATTATGTTAAAAACGTTTACTGGCAAAAATTGGTAGGCCCTTTCGCTCTCACTCATAGAAATTATAGTGTGGGGATACAATCAGTATGTTCAGTAAGTGCACGTTAAATACATTTTAAAAATCCAAGGGAATCTGATAAAATGGATAAATTTTCAAAAAATGCAGTAGTGTTTACTTTGGGAATGAATGGGAAACCGATAGTAAAATAGAGTGTAAGTCAAGCAAGCATCGCTGGGAGTCACTGGTTAAAACCCCAGGATAGAGTTGACTCTATCTCTTCTCTATTTAGTAGAAAGGTAATGATTCTGGTGAACCAGCCTTCACTGACAGTTACAAATGATGGGTACAAGGGAAATAAGGGATAGGTCCCACCACACACATTTTCCACGACAACCACTTTTATATCTCAAACCCATAAGGACCCGAGCAAATATATTTTTTAATTAATTTAAATTAGACAGATACCTCACTTAACAATAATATAACGTGAATTAAAAAGGTCTTATTATTGTCTAGCAGATTGCAGCACTAACTAAATTTGAGATAAAACTGAACTTTCCCCCTTGTACTTTACAAATGTTACTAAAAATATTTTCATACAGTCATACGTCATGTCATGTGATCTGAAATTGAGAATTTTATGGATATTATCGATACCTATAAAATAATACTGATATCGACATAGGATATTTTCTACAATAATTTTACTTTAAGTGATATGTTTAGTCATCAAAGTTCATTAAAGGTATACATTACGGGGGCTAGAACTCTTTTGTTTAAACATAAAATAACAAACAACAAAATATGACGAAACTTAGTGTTGACACTGTCATTGAGATGGTTAGTATACCTTACTATGAAAAGGTTGAAGTTCGATTTCAACCAAATGCATTGCATTTTCTTTAAGATTTAATCTCCAAAATTTTATAAGAAAAATCTTAACTGTCAACTTAAAAAAACCACTAGATCAACTTTCGCGTATTCATACGTTCAGTAACGATATCTGCAACTAATCACTTTTATATGGATATTATTTTTTTAATTTAAATTTATCACCTCGTCTTACTACCCGTTCGGGTTGTACGCTTAAGTACTAATTAGGCTAATAGTTTAAGAATTGTGAAGGTTGAATTTAGAAGAATTGAACCTGCATTTTCGTGAAGGAAGAGTGGAAAACCATTTAGGAAACCCCCTCCCAGTTCACTATAATGAGATTCAAACCTCGATCTCCCCATCCTAGGCAGTCGAGCTCTACATGAAACTATTGCGTTAGTTAACCCCACCATCAAGACGGGTCACTAGATATTATTAATGCCTATTATACAACACTAAAGGTGTAGTAAGATGTTATTAATTTTAGCCGTAATTTTTTTTGTATAATATAAAAACCTACTAGACACTATACATATAAACCAGCACTAATAAAATAGTGAAATAATTTTGGCCAAAGAAAAAAGTTTATATTTTCTCAAGGTTTATACCTACCAAAACCCTACTAAATTTTGGGTATAAATCGTATTGCTAATAATATAAATAATGAAAACTCTCATGACATCACGCTGGCTTAAACCTTGAGGTAGGAGTGTAGACAACTTTAGTAAGGTGACCCGCCTCTGTGGCGTAGTTGGCTAACGCGCCTGTCGTGTTGAGCTCGACTGCTGAGGACGGGGAGATCGAGGTTCGAATCTCGGTTGAGTGAACTGTGGGGGGGGTGTGTGTGTGTTCCTAAATGGTTTTCCACTCTCCCTCCACGCAAATGCGGGTTCACTTCCTATAATTCAACCTTCCCAATTCCTAATTCATTAGTGTAATTAGTACTTAAGCGTATAACCCGAACGGGTAGTAAGACGCGGTGCTAAATAATAATAATAATAATAATAATAATAAATAATAGTAATAATAATTTAGTAAGGTGCAGTATTTTTGCAGTTTTTATAGCAAAACTTTTTTTTTGGCCGAAATAAATAAAACATTTCTCTTACAAAGTTAAATTTTCTTCCCATTGAGATATCAACAGTTGTTGAATATCTGTCATGAGCATAGCCACATTAGATAACAAACTTTTTAAATGAAGAGAAAAGGTAGTCACTAAATTCCAGGAAAACCACGACAGATATTCAACAACTTTTTTAGGTCTCCTTGTGAAGAAAATTATACTCTATGCTTCTACTAATTAATTATTATTTGATTTATTTTGATCAAAAAAAATTTGATATAAAAAATGAAAAAAATCTGCCCTTAACTGATGTTTCATACACTTACACCTTAAAAAGAAACTTTATTTTTGTTTTTATTTAAATCATGCACACACATACCTAGGAAAGACTCTTTCGGAGTGTGTGATAGTCGTGAAGTGAGAAACTCTTCTCACGCCCCCTCCCTCCCCTATACTACCCCATTACGAATATTATCTGGAGTATTGCCAGGTTGCTTCAGAAACCATCAACTTGGTGGTATGAACTCCAAATAATCGCTTTCCTCGATCTTACCATCAAAATACAGGTGTGCTTTATGAATTCGTTTTCTTTAGAAACACAATAATCTAGGTCTTTTCGCACCTTATACATTGAAAAGTGATTTTAATATACATTTAGTAATTTCAATTAACTGTATTGTTGGTGACCTGGTGGTCTAGGGGTAAGGTGTCAGACTTCTATGCTGGCGGCCGGGGTTCAATCCTCGGTCCCGGCACAGATTTATCTGATTTCCAAACCCTTCCTACACCTCTGACAAGACATCTTGTGAATGTGTGGAATGCCAGGCCGCCACCGTGGTTCGGATTCCACGTTAAAACTGTAGATCATTCATTTCATCTCACAATCACCCTAACATTACACATTAGCGTAAGTGCATATAACCCGAACGTGTAGTAAGACTCGGTGCTAATAATGATAATAATAATAATAATGATAACAGTATTGTTATAATTATATCCACCCCTTTTAAATAATTAATATTCAAATATTAAATATTTACACATTTTCTAAAAAATAATCTTATTTTACTCTTCCTTTTAATCTGTAAAATTTCAGATTATTGAAACTCTCAAATTGTCTTATCATACTACAGAAAGGCAGGTAAGCACCTTTAAAGGACGTTTGGAAGTGTTGAAGGAAATGGTGTTGCGGTAAGGTGCTAGTCTCAGGACCCGATCTTCATGGGTTCAAATCAAGCAGGGCTAACGAATGTTTTTCTTCTTGAGCGATATAAATATGTAACACATCTTCTTTCAGAGGGAAAGTATGTTTATTGTGGTATGTAAGAAAGCCCTGGAAGGTATGTGAAAACACCTTTCCCAGCAAAATTAGTAGGCCCTTTCGCTCTCACTCATAGAAATTCTCGTTTGCTGATATAATCAGTCAATTTAGAAAATGCACGTAAAAGTCCTAAAATTAATACAATAATAAATAACTTTAGGGTGGACATACTTGTTGTGAATTTACCTTAAATTTGATATTAAATACAATCATATTTTGCTCTATAAATTATTATTATTAGCACCGCGTCTTACTACCCGTTCGGGTTATACGCACTTACGCTAATGTGTAATGGTGGTAGGGTGATTGTGAGATGAAATGAAGGACCTACAGTTTAACGTGGAATCCGAACCACAATGGCGACCTGGCATTCCACACATTCACACTGCTCTATTAAACATGAGTACATTAGTTATAACTGCATCTTTCGTAACTCATTCAAACTTTCTATTGACATATTTCTTTAGCTATTAAGCGCAAGTATGATTTGGGCAAACGGAACTTTGTAAAACTACTGCGTAGTATGTTTATTTAATAAAATTAAAACTCCTATATGCATATAAGAATACAAAAAATGATCAATTATATCACTGATTCAGCTACGTGGTCATATGGTTACTTTATCACTGACACCCCTAATCTGTATCTTTACAGTACACACAAAATAATAAATATTAAAATTACAAATCTAGTTTAAAATTTCAGAAAATGAGCTTTAATTAAATATTTTTGTTTATTTTTTATCACCGCATCTTTCTATCTGTTAAGTCTATAGTAATGTATAATTACTCTAATTGGGTAAGGATAAAACAGTAACCAATTTAGAGGTACTCTACCCGCATTTGCTTGGATGGAGAGTGGGGTAACCATTTAGAAAAAAAAACTTCTTAAGTAGACCTGACAGGGATTTGAATCCAGATCTCCCCATCTTCAGCGGGCCAGTTTAACATGAGAGTGACGCCTTAGACGATTCAGCCACTGAAGCGAGTTTTAATTTAAAGAGTAATTAATTTAATTGCAAATGTAATTTAAAAACTGACAGCGTACACCCCGAAAGGAATTGTTTCAAATTTTAGAGTGTTTCAAATTTAAAATTGTTTTAAGTTTTAAATATATAGATACACCGGTTGATTATAATAGAAGCTGGGTGACCTGGTAGTCTAGGGGTAAGGTGTCGGACTTCTGTGCTGGGGTCCGGGGTTCAATCTTCGGTCCCGGCACAGATTTATCTGATTGCCAAACCCTTCCTTCACCTCTAACAAGACGTGTATTAATCACAACCTGTGAATGTGTGGACCCAAGCCTCCACCGTGGTTCGGATCCCACGTTAAACTGTAGGTCCTCCATTTCATCCCACAATCACTCTACCTACCATTACACATTAGCGTAAGTGAATATAACCCGAACGGGTAGTAAGACGTGGTGCTAATAAAAAAAAAATAATAATAATAATAATAATAATAGCTAAACATACAGGTCCAATTGATTACAGGCAAACATTATGCGATTTTGGAAGGTAAAATTTGCCAATATATCCTTTAGTCATACTTTCAACCATTTTTCAGGAGAAAATGTTTCAAATATATCCTACAGGCATACTTTCCACTATTATAGAGAAGAAAATATATGTCAATTTATACTACAGATACACTTTTCAAGATTTTAGAGAGGTGAATGTGTCAGTAAATTTAAAAAGTCAATTTCAACTAGCAAATCACACCTGAATACTAAGTAAATTGAGTATCGAAAGATGATCCTATTGCACCGTGGGGGAGGGGGATTGTAAGCCTATCCTTAATGCAAGAGTTTCAGACTACGAGGCCTAACCCATTTGACCCGACAGTTAAATTTTCAGGAAAACGCTAAATGTGAATTTTATAAAATTTTATATATGTTATTCATGTACACTTTCAAGCCTACCTTCCCATTAAATGAACGTTCACTATTTACAATATAGTACTAATTAAAAATTTAAATTGTTTGGACACATTTATGATGTACCTGTATTATCACAAGAGTATAAATAAATACTTTTTTTATAGGTAAAATAGGTTAGTAGCTATTTGTGTTTTGATTGGAACAACAAACAATTCTATAACATATATAACAAATTGGTATTTATCATGGACCCTCGGGGTGGCATTTTCCCACTCCTCTACAACAACAATTTTTTTCTTCTTCTAAATCCCTCTTAATTACCACTGACGCTACATTTAAAACTCGTAGGAGTTACAAAACCCGTTACTTTAACCAGCTTATTTTCTTTTAATCTTTATTTATCAATCTAACTCAAGGACGTTTGAAAACTTTTTTTTTTCTGCGCATTTCTGATATATCCCAGAATTTATTTCTTGGAAAGGAAACTAATTTATATAATTAAATCCTTTAGACCCATCCTAAATCAAATATTTTCGTCATTAATATAAGGGAGAAACACCTTTATGAATTAAAGAATATTTGAATGTATTCAAATGGGACTAAACACATAAAATCTTTTGATCTAGTTTAAAAATAAATAGCATGGCTCACAGTTCTGAATCTCTCGTTGCTTCGCCTAAAAATGGCGATATTTACTCAAAACACATAAGATGTAGGAAACCCTCAACCAAAGAGCATAAGTGAAATAATATGTATTGTTACAGAAACATCGAGGAAAGAGTAACATCTATGTCCAACAAAGAGCATAGCAATCAATTTCATTTCAAAGACCTCCCTAAATTTACAGGTTGGTATTTTTTAGTTGGCACAGCAAAATATCTTTAATAAAACGCATTTAAAAAAAAAGTTTCGTGCAAATTCAATTGTTTTTGAGACGCTGACAAAATTACATAATTTATTTTTTATTTAGTGGACGTTTTCAAGGTCATCTATTGTTTTTTAAATTGGACCCTGTATTTTTTATTGCAGAAACGTATAATAACGATTTTTTTTAAAAGCCACTTTTGTCTGAAACACCTTTTTATCCAACGTCTATTTTTGATGATGTTTAATGAATTAAAGAAATACGTATGATGTTTTTGAAACTGTTTTTATTTCAATCTTTTGCCTAATACAATCTGTAGAGTGTATAAAAACACGAGACTAACGCTCCCACAAAAAACAAAGTTTGTTCATAATGATCAGAATGGTAAATTGGTCCATCTAATATGTTTACATAATAAGTAGATCATTTAACATTTCGAGTCTTATGAAAAAACGTTCACACTAAGCAGAATACACGGTTTTTTATAACGTGATCTATTTTAGTTTATTATAAATTTACGTATTGTAAACTGCGGAGTATTATTCTATTTCTTAAAAATATTTAAATAATTTTAATTTATAGTGAGTGTAGAAGAAAAGTGAATGTCGCTATTCTAATGTGCGCTGATCGTTTTCCTGAATAAATGCACCGTCACGTAGTTAGTTCTTTTTATAAAGTAGTTAAATAATTAGTGGAAAATTGGCTTTTTTCAAGCGAAGAAAAGGAGCCGTTTAGCAACTGTCACCGATGAACATAATGAGATCACAGTCCTAACCGCAGTAGCTCATAATCCTCATGTAGGTTCTCGTGCGGTTTCTAGTGATTTAGGAATATCCAAGAGTAGTGTGATCAAAATATTGAAAAAAGCAAAAATATCATCATTACCACATGTTGCATCAAGAGCCTCATGGAGAAGATTTTCTCAATCAAGTGTCATTCTGCCAATGGGCACTTAAACAAGTAAGAATAAATAGGAACTTTTTCCTTAAAGTATTATTCTCTGATGAATCGATCTTTATGAATCATAGGGAAGTTAACAATCATAACATGCATTATTGGTTTGCTAAGAATCTACGGTGGTTGCGTCAAGTTGAAAGAAAGCGCCCTTGGACTGAGAACTTTTGTTGCCGACTTATCGGAGACAAATTGATTGCCCCCCCTACCCCCTACCCCCCCCGTCCTTATTTATTGATGGTACGTTGAATGAAGACAAATACAGAACCTTTATATATAAAGGCTTGCCATTGCTGTTATAAAACTTAAACCTACATGAAAGGCAGAGCATGAGACTTCAGCATGATGGTGCCACTGCTCATTATTCTAGAATTGCATGACAAGTATTGGAGCGGAATTACAATGGCCGCTGGATCGTTAGAGGTGGTCCAATTAGGTTGCCTGTTAATCACCAGATTTTTCCTACGGGGTTACCTGAAAGAAAGAGTATTATACCATGATGTACCGACAACTCCAGAAAATATGATGGAAATTATTAGAATTGCTTGCATATATATTGATCGAAACTTATAAGCTACTCCCATTTCTTTTATAAAGCGAATTGAAAAATGTATCGAAGAAGGTCGTCATTTCAAACAATTGTTGTAATTTAAACCTTCGAGCCTTTTGAACGAAAGTTAATATTTTGTTTGTTAGAACGTTTCGTTCGTATTTTCTTAAAATCTACAGATTCTAGTAGGCAATAAAATGAAATAAAAACAGGCAAAATCACCTTACATATTTCTTTACTTCGTTAGATATCATCAAAAATATAACTCGATTAAAAAAGTGTTTCAGACAAAATTTCATTGTTTTCCCCCGTAGAATACAGTTCTGTTACAAAAAACACAAGGTTTCATTTGAAAAACAATAGTTGACCTTGAAGACGTTAACTAAATAAAAATTAAATCATGTCATTTTGTCAGCGTCTCAAAACCAAGCTACCTTTTTTTTTAACATTTTTTCCTTAGATGCAATTTTTTAAAGATATATTACTGTACCAACTTCAAAAAGTATATATTAACTTATAGGTCATAAAATATTGGTTTTATAAAAAAAATATTTCAAATAAATTAATTTTATTTTTAGTAGTACTACGACTTTACAATGATAAGTTTTTCTTGCCTCAAATAGTTGCGAAGACATTATCAAAATTGGATATTTCCACTTATGTAAAGTGCTAAGTCGTTATGAGGGGAAAATGAGAGTTTAAAATTTGTTTATAATGTTGAACAATGCCTACATACAAAATGTAATCAAGATTGTTAAAGCAAAAGTCGATAAGATCGATTATTTTTTTATCTTTTTTCCCTTCAGTAAATTATCCTTAATTTTAGGGATGTCAAATTCTGCAAAACCCTCGTAGAAAACTAATTATTCTAGGGGTGAGGGTGAGGGTGGCTGTCCGCTAGAAAAGTCCACTGTAGTTTGTCAATAAAAGTTTGTATACCTAGGGGGAACCATAAAATTACAAGGAGGTCCGGATCCCCCCACTCTTCCATTTCCATGACCTTGCACACAACTAAAAACTGAATCAAACTAGTACTTTTGGCTACAAATGGAAATATATATATATATATATATATATATATATATATATATATATATATATATATATATATACTATAGTTAATATATATATATTTATAGTTAGTATACATAATATATTATAGTTAGTATACATACTATAGTTAGTATATATACTATAGTTAATATATATATTATAGTTAGTATACATAATATATACTATATAGTATACATACTATAGTTAGTATACATACTATAGTTAGTATACATATTATAGTTAGTATACATAATATATAATATATTATATATACTAAATATAGTATATATTATGTATACTGACTATAATATATATACTATAGTTAGTATATATACTATATAGTATATATAATATATAATATAGTATATTATATTATAATATATAGTATATATTATAGCTATATATACTAACTATAGTATATCAATATATACTAACTATAATATATATATACTAACTATAGTGTATATATAAAACACAAAATCTGTATACACTTTCGTCCAGCAAACTCTGCTAACACCATTTAAATTATGTTCAAAGTTTGGCGTACAGCATCGGGAAAGCAAAGCTGTGCAAGCATGCGTGTACAACAAGCTACATAAGAGTTAGGCGTGCTGCACACCTCGAAATCTTGGATCACGGTAGCAGAACATACATCAATTAATAGTAAACAGTCCATCTAGAAATGGGAATACGTTCTGAGAGTCATCATTTTAACGGTGCTACATCACAGAAAGCTCTGGCCAGTATTACATGTGCAGTGCTACGTGCCTGACTCCTATGCAACCTGTTGTACACGCATGCTTGCACAGCCTTGCTCTCCAGGCGCTGCACGCCGAAACTTTAAACACTATTTAATGATATTAGCGTAGTTTGCCGAGTGTAAGTATGTAAGGATTTTTTACTACTTTTGGTTCAAACAAACTACATATGCAGTCTGCGCATTGAGTTTCCAAACACCCTGTATAAAGATACATGTATGTGTGTGTGTGTGTGTGTGTGTGTGTGTGTGTGTGTGTGTGTGTGCGTGCGTGTGCGCAGCGAAAATTATTTAGCAACTAAACTCTTGCATTCTGATAAATATATCATTGTTATAATACAACTATCTGCTTCATAAGTAACAGCCACCCCTTCACAATGCAACCACTTCCAGCTTGGTTGCAGTGTCACTCCAGGAATTTGTATTTTCCTACCACACTTACAAAGAGGATAATCATTTCGTGGCCTACATTGTCTTCTCATTCTGACAACTGTGGGTTGAATAAATGTATGTTTTACTATTTATGCATTTATAAAACAGTGATGATACTTAAAAATATACTTATTCAACACAAATGCTTTAAAATTACCAAAAAAATCCCTAAAAATTACTACAAAATGACGCAAACCAAGTAAATATTGCCTAAGATTTCAAAATTACCAAATAGTGACCTATAACATACATTTTTACAACCAGGTTATCACGAAAAGAATTTGTATACTAATAAACATCAAAATATGGGTCTTGGATATGAGTGAATAAATAAGTAAATGTTTCTTTAGCTATAAATGTGTTTTTGTCACTGCAATTAAAAACCCCTTCAAAAAATAGAAATATCTTAAAGTCTAATCTATTTAATATAATATATATATATAGAGCTAAAATATTTAAGAATTAAATGGGAAACAAATAAATTCATTAATAGTAAAAGATTTTTAAAAGGATTTCCTATAACCAAAATAAATTCAGGCAACATTAAATTATCAAACCAACAGAAAGAAAAGTTAGTTAAAAGTTGGTAGTAACGAAATACCAATCAAATAATTTATAATATCAACCAAATTAATATCCTTACGATGTTGTCAGAGCAAGCCCAATGCTTTGTTAACAATCACAGTGCCTATTATTCTAAATACAATTTGACAAAATTTGTCACAGTAAATATAAAAATAATAATAATATGTGGATTATAAACTTACATACGTCATCTGAACATACCATCACCTAGGTCTGCTGTGGAAGTTGAAGTATTCAAATTGTATCGACTATTAAAAAGTTTTTAAATTTAGTTTATCTTAGTCAAAAACATTTCCTTTAATCAACAAAGTCACGAAATTTTCATAAATTTAAATTCCCTTATTTTTAAAGATTACATTTAACACAGTTGATTAAATTCAAATAGAGCGTTTCTTTATATTAGGTTTGTATACACAGGTGTTGTAAACCAATAATAAATAAGAGATGAATATAATTGTTTTTATTGTTTTAAACAAGTCAATTTTAGACACAAGCTACCAATAGCCAGATGAGTAGTCATATCGATTAAATCAGTATAGTAAAAAAAAAGGTACTTTAAACCATCGCCGTAGTAAGCCGTAACTGCATCTGACGCGCACGAGCTGAGGAGATAAACAAACCTTAACCTTAGAGAAAGTTAGGGTCGTTACGTCAAATGTTGGGAGTTGAATCGGCTAAGATATAGAAAAGATACCGCAAAGGAAGAAGTTAATCAAAACAAGTTTTAAAAAAGAATAGTTACAGTTTACAGAAGGTATCTTAGGGGGCGGGGGGAGAAGTAATATAACTCCTACCTCTTTAAACAAAGAGGAAGTAGGTTTTCACATAATATGACCACAACAACGACTTTAACAACTGCATCGAACAAGTCTCGAGCCCGAACTGAACTAAAGCCCTGAATAACTGGTGGCAGCCTCGGGATCGGTACGAAACCTCCGACAGAACGCGCCAGCTCTCTCTTCGTGCGAGAGAGAAAGAGATGGGGAAGAGGATGCGAAAAGAGCAAGCGAGAGAGAAAGAGAGAGACGAACCCGACTTTGCCTGATTCTGGATCCGTCCCCGTATCGATTTTACAGTCCTGGGTTTACTAGTCTTACTCGAAACATACAACCCTTCGTAGACGCAGGGATAACTCGCAAGTATTTTGCGATGTAAACTCTTTTAAATAAAATACCTTTTTATTTGATATAATAAATTTTCTTAGCAAATACAATTTTTTTAAATTCTAAAGGTAACTTTAGAATTATTTTATAGATAGATATACAATATACAATTTATAAAAAACTTAACTATTTTATTTTACTTTATTGTGCACGACGTATTACTTTCCACCCATTAGAGTAATACACATATTTTTATTGATGGAATGAGGATTAGAAATCTATTATTTAGAAAAGAAATTGACACATATTTGAGTAGAGAAATACTAAAACTGTTTTAGCGGTACATCTGGTTGAGATAGGAACACCGATCTCCCCATCACCGAACCACCAGATCATACAAATGGTATGCCTTAGTCTGTGTGCCCATCCATGCGAATAACCTTTTAGTACAGTCATAAAATATTGATATTAACAAAACTACATTAAATTATGGGTATGTGTGAGTGGCATACACTCAAATAATCAAAATAAAAACAAACTATTTATATGAATGGATTTAATAAGACGTGTATATAATGTACCCTCTTCATCGTTTGATCTTAGATTAGTTAGGTTAATTTAATCACAACCCTTTCATAGGGAAGACGCGCTGTGTTTAAGCATAATGTTTTAGGAGTCATAGGACGGTATGCAAAAATGTTAGTGAATACTTAGTGGACTGATAGTGAGGTCCCGAGCACACTATCGCTTTACATTTTAACCAATGATGACTCAAGCCCACGCTAGTGTCCACAAAGCATCCACTTAGTCAAGTTCTTGCGTATGGCCTCTAATTCTATCCCCGAAAATGCCTGAAACCAGTAGCGGTTCATGTATAGGCACTGTGGAACTGCCGCACACCCAATTTCCATTTTGATATTATCTTATTATTATTAGCACCGCGTCTTACTACCCGTCCGGGTTATACGCACTTACGCTAATGTGTAATGTGTAGGGTGATTGTGAGATGAAATGAAGGACCTACAGTTTAACGTGGAATCCGAACCATGGTGGAGGCCTGGCATTCCCCACATTCACAAGATGTCTTGTCAGAGGTGAAGGAAGGGTTTGGTAATCAGATAAATGTGTGCCGGGACCGAGGATTGAACCCCGGCCACCAGCACAGAAGTCTGACACCTTACCCTAGACCACCAGGTCACCTTTGATATTATCGATGACATTTAATATAATGAGTCCTTTTTTCTTTATTTTTGTAGCACAATATATATTCCTTAAGCTTAATGTCAGTACTTCAGTATATGAAAAATATAGAAAAATCTTTGTATGGAACTGTGCGCTTCACAGTGCCAGCGACGTGGTGTTTAACTGTTTTGCACATGCGCACATAGGAAGGGGGTGGGGAGGAAGGTGGGACTGCCAGGTAGAGAGAGAGAACTGTTGATCTCGTAGTGCCGGATCTGGCGTGATGGTGAAAGGAAGTTTTTTTTTACTCAGCGTATGTTGTGCTTAGAAACCGTGTACCATATTCTTGAGTGTAATAAAGTGTAGAAGAGCGTAGAATTAAATTATTATTTTGCTTCCAGTTATTTTATTTTATTAATTTTTTTTCGGTTCTTTTATTTAACAAAAAACTTTAACCATAGCCTTGCATCCCCAAGAAATAAGTTCTGTGATTGTAAGTGAACTTCAACAGCTTACGTTTTCACAGTATCTCTCCCTTGAAAGATTAAGTTTACCAACAAAACAATAAATATATTCGTAGCTTTAATTCTGAATGGTACAAACGGAAAAATTGGCTTTGCGTCTGTGAAGTAAAAAATGCATTGTTTAGTTTCCGTGTTAGCAGCACCCCCACTAATTTTAGCTACGAGCCGCCACTGCCTGAAACAGATTTGTATATGGTACTCCACCAGGGTTAAGATTTTTTGAGACTGAGGTATTTAATGCACTGTTTGGTTTTTATTTTTCAGGTTAAATTAGTTTAAACTAATATCCTGGTATAATCCTACGTTTTAAAAACTTTTCATTAATTAAGTTGACTTTGAAGGATATATTATTTAAGCTAACACGTAAGATGAACTTTACAAATTTATTAAAAGTTTGTTTTCAACAACAAATTTCATTAAATATGAAAGGATTTTCCTGACTTTGAGATGATACGCTGTGAGACTTATGATTTTCTTAAATTTTTTTACAATCAACAACTATTCGATAAAGATTGTTTCAGTTCTAATGACCATCACAAATATATGACTTTCTTTTAGTTAGAGCAATCACACTTTTCACCAATCTTCATAATCTTGATTTTGAGCAATTATCGTATATATTATGTGAAATGTTTCAGTTGGAAATGTTAAAAAATTTATAATTTTAAATATATTATTATTTTAACATTTTCATCTAGATAGAAAGAATGGGTTGTAATTGTGAAAAATTTAGATTTCAAAACTATGATGATCTTTACGTTTTATGTACCTCCAAACACTAAAAATGGGAATTTTCAATTTTGTTTGTTCCCATAACTGTGTTTATCCACAGATCTTTAACGATTTAGATGGATTTTGTCCAAACTTTGTATGTATATGTTGTATGGCTGTACTTCAAGATTTACTTTTTATCCTAGCACTAATTTTAAGGGTAGTTTACAAATGAGTGATTTTCTTTATATCCACATATTTAGAAAATGACTCTAACTATTGTTTTTTTAAGTTATACTTGACAGCATTTCACTTCTCAAATAAACTGTAAAAGTGATTTTTTTGGGTAAAATTTTGTCCAAGTATAGTTGATTGATGATTCATAAAGATGGCATGCTTCATTTCAAGACACTAGCTACCCGTTTTGGTGGAAGCATGGTCTAACGCGCTACTCTCATGTTAGACTAGACTGCTGATGACGGGGAGATCGATGTTCGAACCTTGGTCGGGTGTACTGAGTGTGTTTTTACAAAATTATATTCCACTCTCTCTTTCTTTCTTTTCATGCAAATGTGGTACACTTCCTATAAATAATACCTTATAATCCTTAAAACAATTATAATAATTCATACATATGTGTATAACCCGCACGGGTAGTAAGTGCGGTGCTAAAAAACACTATGGCTAAGGTATTGGGAAATCCATATCAATACCGCATATATTTTATATAATTATTTAGGTAGCTATTTATTTCATAGATACACACAATTGTAGAACATTCATAATTTGTCATCACAGGATAAATATATGATAGTTGGTGTTACTTGTATGGTAAAACATAAATTCTTGAACACTTTTCGTTGCGAAAATCGTGAAACTCTACAATATGAAGAAGGGACTTTAAACATTATTTTGGTGGTGATAACATTTGATCACAAAGCAGCTTTAATATTTCCAGCAGTTATTTTTTGGAAGGATTGCTAAAATAGTTGTGACATATTTAAGGAATTATATCAACTGTAAAAATGATCATACCCATTCCGATGTTTCATAGTAAAGAATTTTTCAAGTCAAAAAAATACACCTCATTTATTAAATTGGAGAAAAAATAAACATTATGAAGCCATCGTACAATACATTTATCCTTAAATGTATCAGTCTTACCTTGACAGATTGCACTATGGCCTTATATTATAAGCTGGGCCATAGTGGAACCAAGCAAGGTAATATCGCTAAATTTCAGGGTAAATAAAAGCTAGATCAAGCCATTATGAATTTTAGTGTTTACAAGTGTAAAAGCAAATTACGTTAAAAATCAAATACATAGGCTTTATTAATTATTATATGTATTATTTAAAAATGATAAGGAAAACTAAATCTAAGGTCCTCAAATTTATTACCATTATGAGCCCGATAATTATTTTAGCACTATGTCTTACCACCTGATCAGTTTATACACTTATGTACTAATTACTCTAATTAACTAGGCATTATGAAGGTTGAATGTTTAGAAAGTGCACCCACATTTACGTGGAAGGAGGGTGGAAGACCATTTAGGGAAAACCACCCTCACTACACCTGACCATTATAAGAACCCCGATCTCCCAATTATTGGCAGTCTAGTCCATTGCAAGAGTGACGTCTTAAACCATGCGGCCACCGAATCAGGTATAATTCAACTAACCACCTTGATATAATCTACAGGTATCCTGCCTTAGCTCAGTGTTAGCATGTTTGTCTACTGAGCTAAAGGTCCGGGGTTCGAATCCTGGCATTACCAAAACACGTGTCATTTTAGAAATGTGGGTTTACCGTTTCACAGTGATGAATTAACAGCCGGGTCTGGATAATGTTTCTGTTCTATAAGTGAATTAAAAAGCTATGTGCTGATTTGGTTCAGAAAGTACACTTTAATACCTAGAATAAATGGAAAAATAATATTAAAATATCATCTGTAATTTAAGGTTCTATAAATAAGCCCATCTTTGTAATATATAATATATTCCATAGTGAAACAACGTCTTCCAACATTTAATTGTGAGCAGTTCCTTTGAAGCAGAAAATAAACCCAAAGTACCTTAAGACAATCGGGTACGAATGATTGTGAATGATTCATATCTAAACCTGCATATTATAACCTTTAAATTTACTCATCTATCAGCATGACTTAAAACTATTTTCCAGCGTTATATGATTTTTTTTTTATGGAAAAGTGATTAAAAATTATGTTTTTCCTCCTAATTTTAACGAAAGCCGCGCTACAATACGAATCCAGATGACCAATCGTCCGGATAACTTATTTCCAGATGGTCGGGATTCTACTGTAGTTACTGTTTTAATGAGTCATCATCATCATCATCATCATCACACCATCATCATTATCCTAACTCGATTAATGTGAAGTAGACGCTGTAGGCAAATCTTTTATTTACCTCAGTTCCACACATCATTATACATCGATCTCTTCTCTCTTAAATCCTAACAATCTAACTTGACAAATGTTTAAATCATTAATTTATCAAATTTGGATGTTTGAGAATTAAGGTAAAAGAAATTTCATATAATTGAGGCAGGGTTAATAAATAATTAACAACACATGCGCAACCAAAAAGATAAAAAAAAAATCAATTAATGTCCCGCAGAAAATTTAACTAAACCATTAAATTTCCCATTACATCTAGATAATTTCTACAATTTAGTCGTAGATAACGTGCATTTGAATGTTTTAAGAGACTAAAAATTTATTTTTATAAGTCTCAGTTTAGAAATTCATATAATTTGGCCAAAAGGATGACCTAAAACACTGTTTCCTAAACTATGGTTCGATTACACATAAGGATACACGATGTAATGCATGACACCACGTGTTTTTATTAATATTTAAATATTGGTTGATGAACAAACTAACGTATATTTGGACTTGATATCATGGCATTTTAATTCAATGCCATCCCGGTAAACAGTCTTAACAAATTCTAATAAAAATAAAGTTATAGACTAAAGAAAGCCATTATATCAAATTCCAATGGGATGATATTAAACTGAGTCCCAAGTAAATAATCAAATTAGGTTCGGGTTGTTTATAATACTTGTTTGAATCAAATCCAGGTTATAACACCTAAACTAACATAACCTAGCCCAGCCTAATAAAATTTTAAGTTGTGAAACAGTGTAAGAAGAACGAGTAGAAAATAGAAATTGTTGAGGAAACAGATGCTGCTGTGTAAAAATGGAGATGTAGATTTTAATATTTGAAAGGGGTGGGGCACAATTCAATATATACCGTGTACCGGGAGTGTCAAGTTTCTCCAATGGAATAAGCAGTCCGATAACAATAGCTTAATTCCTTCAAGACACTCAAGAAAGAAGCGATATCAATTTTGGCTAAAAAAAAAAAAACATGTTCCTATTTTTATTAAGACACCCTTTAATGAAAACTAACTGTAACTTCAATTAATTTTTTACAAAAGAGAAAAAAAACTATACCAACAACGGCATTATTATTATAACTATTATTATTATTATTAACACTGCTTCTTGGTGACCTGGTGGTCTAGGGGTAAGGTGTCAGACTTCTATGCTGGCGGCCGGGGTTCAATCCTCGGTCCCGACAAAGATTTATCTGATTACCAAACCCTTCCTTCACCTCTGACAAGACATCTTGTGAATGTGGGGAATTCCAGGCCTCCACCGTGGTTCGGATTCCACGTTAAACTGTAGGTCCTCCATTTCATCTCACAATCACCCTACCATTACACATTAGTGTAAGTGCGTATAACCCGAACGGGTAGTAAGACGCGGTGCTAATAATAATAATAATAATAATAATAATAATAATAATAATAATAATAATAACACTGCTTCTTACTACCCAGTCAACCTATCTACATTTAATTATATCATTAGGGAAGGAAAGGGCAAAGGAGTTAAGAGGAAATCTACCCAAATTTACGGGGTAAGAGAGTGGAAAAAAGCAATTAGGAAACACATTTAAAGTACTTCCCTTAGATTTGAGGCCCGACCATTTTGTCAAGAGGTAAGCCAGACTATACGAGACTGACATAAAAACAAAATAAAATATGACCTCTTTAGTCCAAACAAGTTGACAGATGAAGACGTCCTAAAAAAGGGTGGCTGGGGAGAAAACAATTTTGGGTGTAATTCTTCTGTGCAAAGCAAACTGGATCGGACACATCCTTAGTAGGAACTGCCTTCTGTAAGACGTTATGGAAGGCAAGGCTTAGGAGGGAAAGGGGGAAGAATAAGGATTCAAATATTAAATAATTTGAAGAAAATAAGAAAATTTGGGGAGCTGAAGGAGGAGGCAGAGGACAGGGTGCATTGGTGGTCAAAATTTACTGACAAAAGGAATTGACCTGTCGTAAGACAGAACACCTAATAATAAATAATAATCCCGAACTAATTTGAAGAGAAGCTAGTTCAGATTAAACGAGAGAAAGTGTATTTACACAAATTTGATATTATATTATATTAGAATGAGCTTGATAAAATTTACATTAATTTAACAGATGTATAATAGATAACATATAGACGACTGTAGTTTTAAATATAAGGTATACCATTTTACAGTAACCCCCGTAACAATTTTTAACTACATTAAAACACATTGTGTTGACTGCAACATGTAAATATTAAGCATTTATTATCACTAGTTTCTTACAATTATCTTTTAACTTAAAGTTTGCTATCAATAAAATATACTTAATTTGATTTAGTTTTTTCCTTCCGTTTAGTTAGAAATGGTTCTTAACATCCAAAATTTCTTACTAACCGGGTTCGGAACACCGGGGTTTTAAATGTAGTTGATAAGCTCTGTCAAAAAAAAAGCTCTAAATGGTTAATTTGTTCAATCTGGAAATGGGTAATAAAGTACAGTCTAATTGCACTGTTAAAACAGCCCAGAATTTAGATCTGTATTTAATCCTAAGACCGGCTACTGAAAATCCAAGCCTCTTTAAATTAATGTTATGATAGGTTCATACGTAAATATATTTATCTTTTTAGTACCATGTCTTACTACCCGTTCATATTATACAATTATATATTATTATTAGCACCACGTCTTACTACCCGTTCGGGTTATACGCACTTACGCTAATGTGTAATGGTAGGGTGATTGTGAGATGAAATAGAGGACCTACAGTTTAACGTGGAATCCGAACCATGGTGGAGGCCTTGCATTCCCCACATTCACAAGTTGTGATTAATACACGTCTTGTCAGAGGTGAAGGAAGGGTTTGGTAATCAGATAAATCTGTGCCGGGACCGAGGATTGAACCCCGGACTCCAGCACAGAGGTCCGACACCTTACCCCTAGACTACCAGGTCACCAATTATATATTAATTATGCCAATGATTTTAGGGTTAAAAAGGTAATATTTTATAGGAAGTGTACCTATATTGGAGAACGGAAAACAATTTTGTAAAAACTACCCTTCGTACACCCGATCGAGATTCGAACCTCGATATCCCTATCATCAATAGCCTAGTCTACTGCAAGAGTAGCGACTTAGACCATGTGGCCACCGAAGTGGGACACAAATACTTAAAATATTATATGAATTACCGGAAAATTAATTATTACCACCTAGCTTTGTAGTCGACCTTGAACCCTTGAATACGAGTAAGGCAGACTCGTTGGATGTAGGTTCTATTTATCGACATATATCTTTAAATGACCGGTACTCATCGGTTTTAATATGATTGGTAATTACATAATCAAATGATCATTATCATGTTTTGTAATTTGAAACACCTTTAATAACATGAACACTAATATATAATAGTACCTATTAAGTATTTCTGTGTTCTAACAATAATAGTATGGGGGATTATTCACAATGATTGATAGGATTATAATAAAGCTATGATTAAATATACGTTGATAAAGATAACGCTGAACATAATGTCGATAAGCAACACAGTTTACAAACTATATATTGGTACCGACATTGCATTCTTAATATACATTTTCAATTAGATTTTTAGCCGCCTAGGTGGCGTAGTTAGCTACCCCACTGGTTTCATGTTGAACTAGACTGCCAAGGACGCGGAAATTGAGGTTCGAATCTCGGTCGGGTGAACTGGGGTGGTTTCACCTAAATGGTTTTGCACTCTCCCTCCACGAAAGTGTGGGCTCACTTCCTCTATATTCAAACTTCCCGATTACTAACACTTTAGCGTGATTAGTACTTAAGAGGATAAGCCAAATGGGCAGTAAGACGCGGTGCTAAGCATAACTATATACAATGTCTTTTTTATTGCATTTCATATTACTACCCGTTCGGCTTGTGCGACTATGTACTATATTATTATTATTATTATAATTATTAGCACCACGTCTTACTACCCATTCGGGTTTATACGCACTTACGCTAATGTGTAATGGTAGGGTGATTGTGAGATGAAATGAAGGACCTACAGTTTAACGTGGAATCCGAACCACGGTGGAGGCCTGGCATTCCCCACATTCATATGTACTAATTAATGGGTGAACTGGTGGTCTAGGGGTAAAGTGTCAGACTTCTGTGCTGGGTGTCTGGGGTTTAATCCTCGGTCCCGGCACAGATTCATCTGATTGCCAAACCCTTCCTTCACCTCTGACAAGACGTGTATTAATAACAACTTGTGAATGTGTGGAATGGCAGGCCTCCACTGTGGTTCGGATCCCACGTTAAACTGTAGGTCCTCCATTTCATCACACAATCACCCTACTATTACACATCTTAAGAGCGTATAACCCGAACGGGTAGTAAGACGTGGTGTTAATAATAATAATAATAAATGATGTAATGTGCTAAGGATGAGAAAGTTTGAATTTATAGGATATGTACTTTCATTTGCGGGGAGGGAGAGTGGAATTTTTTTTAGGTGAAGCACCCTCAATAGACACGACCGGGAACGAACCGCGATCATTTACTCGTCATCGGCAGTTTAGTCGATTGCGAGTGTTACGCCTTAACTTTCCACCGGCCCGGGTAAGCTAATGTTTTGCTATGCATCAAATTTAATTTCGTCATGAATACACTTGAGATGTATTCTTAAGTGTACTTGGAAGGTCAGGTGTACAATTCCGATCGATTGCATTGAAGTTTTATTTCCAAGTAGTTGTTTTTCCTTCTCTTTTAAAGTAATATCGGTGGTTTTAATTATCTGTTTACCGCGTCTTTGAACCCATTCGTGTTGTAAGAATTTACAGAATATATTGTAACTTGTGGAATCCACTTTATTGATGAACAGAGATGCTCCTCTTTTCCTTAACGTTTCACCCGTTTGTGTAGCCAGGTGCCTTAACGCGATACTTTCGTGTTAGACTATACTGTCAAAGACGGGGAAATCAGATTTTGATCCCGGTCGGATTCGCTAGGCTTTTTTCATAAATGGTTTTCCATTCTCCCTCCACGCAAACGCTGGTGCACTTCCTCTAAACCAAACCTTCCTAGTCCTTAAAACAGGCGTATAGCTCGAACGTGTTGTAAGACGTGGTGCTAATAATATAAAATAAATATATATTAATGTTTCTGTAACAATGTATACTATTTCATTATGCCCTTTGGTGGAATGTTTCTGAGACGAATTTATTATTTCGTTTTACATTATCTTACAAGCTTTGAGTGAATATCTCAATTTTTAGGCAAAAAAAAAAGCGAAAAGAATGATCGGCACACCAACCATTATCAATTTTGACTGTAAAATTTTGTATTTTCTAAATAAGCCGTTCTTATTCATATTCAGTATAGCCTAAAGAATGAACTAAACACTACTCAACCCTGTCTTCAATTAAGGTCACACCAAATCCCAACCCGAGTAACAAAAATTGTCTACTCGCGTTCTATACAAACTAAAGCACAATACAGTGATAAACCCAATAATTATACGTTGCACTAGACCGGACTTAAGTAGCAGGAGAGAATTTGAAAAATAATTAATTAGAAATACACTTTAATTGAGTTTTAAGAATTTCTAACCTGCTATGGGAAAATATTGTTGTTGTACATTCACAACGATAATGTATTGTTACTAATAAAAAAGATAGAGTGAAAGAGGAGACATCAATCAGATACAATAAGATCGTAATCAAACTAGCTCAAGCTAAGGATAGGCTGTAATGAGGTGGACTGGATAAAACTGGCTTAATATAGGGATAGGATGCAATGATGTGGCCAGGGTAGAACAAGCTCTATATAGGGATAGGGTGCAATGAGGGGATGATGAACTATCTAGATGGATATGTTATGGTAAGACTAATCTCAGATAGGGATAGAAGAGTAGGAAAAGAAATATAGATAGATGAATGTGGCAGGTAACTAGCTCTTAGGTGGTCAAGGTGAGGGATAACATCTCGAATAGGGATAGGTGGTACTTTGTAATCCATTAACTTTCGAGTTCCTAACGCCATAGAGAAAGTAAGTATTCATCTGATGAGAGTTGCCAGTTAACTAGCCTCCAGCCCATATTTAAAAATATTACAATGTCTCTACTATTTTTCAAGGAGTTAGTTTGTTCAAGTAGTGTTAATGTCGTTAAATCTCAAAAATGGAATTATAAATAATATAATAACAATGGACTAAACCAAAATGTTTCTACTTGTGACCATATCAGGAGATTCATTAGGAAAATTGGCGAGTTAAAACTTTCGGAGGGTTAGTATGAAAGGGAAGAAGGAAAAGAGTCGGTGCTAGGTGTTGTTTCGGTGTGGCTGTGTATCAGACAAACACCTCCTTCCCTCTCGCCCTCTCTAAAGTTGATATAAAGGGACACAGCGCTTGACCAGCCGACCGAGAAAATCGTTCATAGGTTTTTATTTCACGCTCAAACTATCTTGTTCTCGAATCTGTCCGTAAAAAAATAGGGGGGGGGGGTGGTAGTTTAACGTTTGCCCTTGCTATGCCAAGTATTTGCGATTCTTGTCTGATGAAACTCTATATATTCCTCGGTGCTTGTCCTTAATGCAAAGATGGATAAACGCTGGTCCACAAGACTTTTGTTGTTGTTGTTGTGGCCAGCTGATAATAGTTTACATACTATTATTTCCTAAATATAGATTAAGGAATCATTAATTTACAAAAAATCAAATATTGATTAAACTAGTTGAAAAATGTCAATGAACTATTAAAACCAGCTGAGATTTAAATTATATAGATATATATATTTATATACGCCACATTAAATTAAAAAATCAATTATATCATAAAACCAAGGAAAAATTACCCATTTTACCCATTATATATATTATATATATATATATAAATATTTATATTGATTGTTATACGTATAGGACCTATACACATACATAAATACACATACTTGTATACATATATATGCATACATATAGGTATAGTACATCGTATATATAGACACATATACACATATGTAAAATACATATATCTATATGCATATATTAAATCTCATTTAATTTATATACATACATATATACATTAGATATTATTTAATTTGAGTAAATCAATTAAAAATGTTTAAATGGTTTAATTTTTGCTTTGGTATTTTTTAATTTAACTCTTCCATTGTCCATTTTTAGTAAATCTATGATATTACAAATTAAAGTATACCTTAGGCATGGATACATTAGCCTATATTCCTATGACTTCTTTGAATTTTTGATTCGATCTTTGTGATATTCCAATAGTTTAAGTCTCTCTCAGAAAAAAGTTCCCCTTCAATAATTGTTTTAGACGATTTTATATTCTATGACTAAAATAGTTGTTTGTTGACCATGTGTATATGTTTGTATCGTGTATGTGACCTCTTTATCAAAATAATATGCATTAAAAATTTCATAGTAATTGGAGGGCCATTACTGCCCAACATTTTCTCTAATTATCATTATTTTTATAAATGGCTTGAGTTAAAAATATTACACAACGTATTGAGCTAATATTATTAATGTTGGCACGCGCCCACAGTCTTCACACTACATAAGATAAAAAAATTGTAACAAAAACATTTATAAATGTCCGTGTTTCTAAATTTGAAAAAAAAAGCAACAAAAGCTTATATCTCTTTGTAAATTCTTGTAAAAATACTGTAGTACGCTCATTAATGGGACCCATATTTTAATGATAATCTTATATATAAATAGTTAGCAAGTGTATTTATTTTGCACTAGCATAGCCATTCGAATATTATTTGTAGATTTATTCGGATTTCACATTTGTATTTTTTTTAATACCATAAGTTATATAATTAAGTAACTTTGATATTATTTTTCTTCAAATAAATGTATTTTTTATTTGACTAGTACAAAGAAAAATATACAACAGCTGTCAGCAATACCATTTGGTAACTGTTCCTTTAATCACTTGTTCAAAAACAGAAGATTTTTTTAAATAGCATTTTATTTTATAATTACTAAAATAGTTTTATATTATTGTTATAAATGAAACCGTACAGGATTGTTTTATTTTTATCATCTGGTATCTACAAACGATATATTGTGTGTTATATGACATCAAAAATTAAGTTTAATTTGTATTTTAAACTCTCATTTGATAAATAAAGAAGCAATAAGATATTTGTATTAATTTTCATATTTTGTCAAAAAAGACTATAACAATACAAGTAGGCTGAATTTAATTTTAAGGAATTCTATGTAGATATTAATTTTGTTTGAAGTATGTAGAATATTTAATTAATCAATGTTTAAATACTTACAGATAATAAATATTCTTCACCCCCTACTTTTAAGAGAAGATTCAAAACTGCACCTGAAACAGACACAAATAAATAATGACATTAAAGGGCAAGTTAAATTTTGTCTAATATATTCAAGGCCCATTTTAAACTATAATATACATTTATGTTAGAAACAAAACAGTTTCTATTCGAATATTACAAAAGTTATATCAAATAGGCATGCATTATATATATTGTTGTAGTGGGATTGTCCCAATAAGTTACTGAATTCGGTGATGGTTATATTATTTCGTTTCCCGGTTTCAAATTACATTTATCACACAAACTAACGTAAACTATTTTATCTTCTTGGTCTCAATATTTCTGTAATATGAGTGGTAATGTAATTCATCGTCCTGTAAGTCAGTAGACAAAGAAGGCGCAAATAATATGTTAAACATAAATAGACACTATTTTTTATGTCAACTATATTCATTTAGTTATCTCTATGTGTTGTTGTCTTAGATTATATAACTAATAACCAACTTTCTAAGAACCGAAATTGAATCTGGTTCCTAAGGGAATCAATGAAAATCCAAGCTACCTAAAATTCAAACAACTATTTTCATATCCAGCCATGATTCGATTCCTAGTGCTTTTTAGTTACCTATAAATCTTTTGTTTTTAGCACTGCCTCCTACTACCCATTCGAGATATATGCATGTGTACTAACTACGTTAGTGGGTTTATATCTATTTATAGGAATTGAACCCACATTTGCTTGGAGGGAGAATGGTAAACAATTTTGAGAAAAAACACCCCCAGTACACCCAACCAAGATCCTAACCTGAGTTCCCCGTCATCAACAGTCTATTCTACTTCAAGAGTAGCGTCTTTACTTGGCCACAGAAGTGGATAAATCATCCAAATCGTATCTCCCCGTTATTGGTAGCCTAGTCAACTGAGAACGTAGCGCCTTATACTATGCGGTCACCGAAGTGGTTAAACCAGTAATTACTCTCACCGGAAATATACAGAGGGAGCTGAAACACTTGGGACTCACTTAAGTTGTGGACAGGCGATACAAAACCATGAAAACTGTTTATATAAACATGTGTTTCATTTGACCTTATTTTCTGGTTTCAGTAATATTTGTAATCTAGTAAGGTGGATCTGCTTAACTTTATAGGGAGTTCTAAAATGGCCACCCTTAGTCTGACTGCAAGCACTGCAATGCAATGTATTTTTTAAAAAAAGTGTGGTATTCTATGACATGATGACTGCAGGCCTGCATTTAAGCAGAATGTGGCAACTTTTAGCATTTCTTATAATCTTAAGCAGCTCCCAATTAATGAAGAATGAACATGACTATAACCCGGAAACAAAGAAAATGGGATACATGTTTACACAAAATTTCTTTCCATTGTTTTTGTGTCTCATTGTCCACCATGAGGTGGGTCCCACATGCAACGGTGCATTATGTATACATTTTATAAGAATTTAATCAAATATTTCCTTCACAAATTCCACAGGATATTGAATTGGAAAACTTCTCATGGCCTCGGTTATTAGTTTGTGATTTAGTGAATGTTGACTTACCTCAAGCACACAGTGGTTTGACCATTTTATTAATTAAACTCGTTAAGGCAAGGGTCACTTCTAAAACAGCCCTAAGCTCATTAATATACGTTAAAATTAGGCGTAGCAACATTAAAGAGAGTTATCTGTAGATAACCTTTAAATTAGTTAAATAGTTTTCAACTCAGTAGCGAACTTGCTAGTACCATTGTTCATAAAGGTACAGTATGGAGATAAATGAAACTGCATTAATACAGACTTTTATCTATGCCTTGTGATGAAGGATGTAATGTAGGGAGCACAAGAAAGAGCCAGTGTTTAAAAAGTTTCTAGATCAACACTTTTTTTTTCTTTTGCCAAAATAAAGAAAATAATGTTTCAGATAGAAAACATAAAATTATAATCAAATATAACATAGAGGGAGAATATTAAACTCTTTTCCCCAGTGACCATAGAACATCAATTACATTAAAAGCTGTGTTAAAAGGGAGAAGAAAAATATATTATTAAATTCCAGGACATTCTTAACAGATATTCAATAAATGTTGAGGTCACCAATTCAGGGGCGTTGCACCGGGTTGGTTAAAATCTTGGAAATTTGGGAATTTTGTGAGATTTGAGATCTGGAGTTGGGAAATTCTAGGCTTATTCTGTACCCCATTACTTTATATTATGAAAGTCCTTAACCACATGTTTGTACTTGAAATTTAAAATATTCCAACTGTTATTCCCAACTCTACAAAAAGTCCTAACTTCAAAAATCATCAAACATTGAAAGGAGATTCCTTCTGTAGTAAATTGTAGAAAGCTTAGTTAATCAAGTAGTCTAGTAGCGCCGTTGTCAGTAGGCAAAGACAACGGCCAACGGCAAACCAATGTGGTATGGAAACGAATCGTAAGGGAACATGAGCTTCCCAGTAGCAAAATTTAAATCAAGTCAGCAATGCTTGAAGTGGCAGCATTGTCAGCCAATGGGCCAGTTTCATAGTCAAATTTAGTACGCCTCAAGTGCGGCGCTACACTAAGTACATGACGACACCTCCCTTAAACCAGAATGGAATGGGCCAGTTTCCTATGCGAGAACGGCCCATTCCATTCGAGTTTAGGTAGGTGTGGTCATGTACTTAGTGTAACGCCGCACTTGAGGCGTACTAAATTTGACTATGAAACTGGCCTTATGTTTTGTTTATGGTTTAGTGTTTTTAGTTGTGACCATAGTCAGAGAAATGGTTGTGACTTTCGTTGCTGCTAGACTGTCACCGTTCTATGATTCAAATTATAATTTGTATTACAGCCAATGCCTTAATTAGGGCTTTATTAAATTTTGAAGGCATAAATGCAGTGAATGTTACGCAACATTTTATTGTTTTCTTATCTAAAGCTCTGATTGATGAAATGAAGACATTGAGGTTAGTGTTAATGTTTTACTTCTGAAATACACACTAATTTTTCTAGCAAGTATCCATACTAGTTTGAATTTAACTGAAATATCTTATTTAATTGTTTATTCAAATAGGCTTTCATGAAAATGATTTAAATAGGCTCAAAACAACAATTAAAGAAGAAGAGTAATAGGTCTGTGTTACATTGTTACAACACTTATAATTTTTCATTTTATTAGTTAGACTATAGTAACCAAAAAATAATTTGTTTTTCCCCCCTTTAACATTTTCAAATTTAGGATACTTTTTCAATTCGTTATTTAGTGTTCGATTTGCATAAATTTCGTATTCCATGTTGTTTAGAGTGCTGATTTTGAATTTGCCATAAGTTATTTAATGAGATTTTAAGGGAAGCCCCTTCACCCTCACGCGCTAAATTACAATATATTTTGAATATATTATCGACGTACCTGTATTAGCATTTTAAGGCTACTTCCATGAGGCTATGAAGCAGGACATTGATAGACAGGTATCAAAATACTGTAGAAATATCGATAAATTGAATTCTTTTGTTGCTTTATTTTCCAGTTGAAAATGTTTTTAAATAAACATGGCAAAATTACTAATTTTTTGATAAAGTGACGAGTGAGTTCTACATCTAAAAGAGCTAACTAGATAAATATTGCTTCCAAATGTGTTATAATAAAGCAGCGGTTTACAACCTAAGGGCTGCAGCGTGTTTTTTCTTGATAATTACTTTTTCACGGATTTTAATGATTATATGAAGATGAGTAAT